>WAAF01013577.1:0-52794 GCA_013400475.1 Tricholaema leucomelas
CCCCCCCCCCTTTTTCTTTTTTTGCTGCTCCTCCCTTTTTTCCTGTGTATTACCATGATTGCAGTAGCTGAAAGCGTGGTTTACCAGGTGTTCAAGAAATGTGTGGACATGACACTGGGACATGGTTTAATGGGCATGGTACTGTTAGGTTGAGGGCTGGAATCAATGACCTTAGAGGTCTTCTCCAACCAAAACCATTCTATGATGCTATAGGGGCATTTTTTAACAATATGTTTTGTTAAGTGATTTCTATTAATAGGGTTTAGTGAAATAGTTAGAAAATACATTTTAAATTATTAAAACCATCCCTTTTCTTTGAACCTTGAGAAGTGAAACAGGGCACAACAGATGATCCTAGTTCTGCATTTCACAGCAATGTGTTATCTTGAACTGTAAGACCTCAGGTCTCCCACATCTATTCTAAATGAAGTCAGTTTGTAATGAGACTTCTTTCTCTACATCACAGTTATCAGAGATTGTAACCAGAGGGATAAAAGCTTAACTTGTTAAGTTCTGAAATTTTGGACTGTCAAATACAGTGGATTTTCTGTCTTGAAGCTTTAGAAACCAGGTGGGGTGATACTAACCTGCTCAGTTTCTGTGGTGCACCTTCAAAACTGAAACAACAAACATGTTCTGAACTTCTCTGCTAGGAAAGGAAGACACTTCTTTCATTGCAGAATGGTTAAATTCAGTTCACTATATTTAGTGTTGCAGTATGAAATGTGTTCCTAAGGGGAAATGGTCTTAATTTTGGGTAAAGCTAATATGAGGAAATATACTCTTCCACTCGATTTTAATATTAGGTTATGAGCCTGTGGCTGAGGATTTTTTACATCTGGGAGATGGTACAAGGATGGCAAGAGGAAAGTAATAACCTGTAGATCTGGAAAATTTCTGAGGGATTTCATTCCCCCAGGCACCTCGTTGGTGCCAGAGGCTCCAGTTTTCTCCTCTTTGTTTCAGTAGGACATTCCTCTCAGAATCTCTAAAATATCTATTTTGGTGGAAGAAAGCAAGTTAAAATAAAACAAGATGATGCTGGAAGTGGGCAGGAATCCTGCACACCAAGCCCTGCTAGAACTTACCAAGTCAGCTGCTTGAGAAGCAGTGGCACTTTGCCAAGCAAGTGCAGCCAGTAGCAGAGCAGCAGTCACTAGCATAGTTTGTGGCATGAGCATGAAGGAAGCTGGCTCACTTTTTCAGAGACTCATGGAATGGTAGTGTTTGGAAGTGACCTCTGGACATCATTTGAGTCCAACCACCCTGCTAAGGCAAGTCTGCCTTGAGAAGGCCGCACAGGAATACATCTAGGCAGATTTTGAATGTCTCCAGAGATGGAGACTCCACCATCTCTCTGGGCAGCCTGTTCCAGTGATCAATCACACTTAAAGTTCCTCCTCATATTTAGCTGGAACCTCTTATGAGGTGCTTGTGCCTTTTACCCCTTCTGTCTCTGGACACCACTGAAAAAAGACAGGTCCCATCCTCCTGACACCCACCCTTTAAGTGTTGGTCAGCACTGATGAGATTCCCCCTCAATCTGCTCTTTCCCAAACTAAGAAGAACATATTCTCTCAGTCTTTCCTCACCAGAGAGTTATTCCAGTCACCTCAGCATCTTTGCAGCCTTTTTTTGTACCTTTTCCAGCAAGTCCCTGCCCTCCTTGAACTGAAGAGCCCAGAACTGGACACAGTATTCCAGATGTGGTCTCACCAAGTCAGAGCAGAGTGGGGCAGGGAGACTCTCTACCTGCTGGTCACTCTTTTTGATGCACCCCAGGATGCCGTTGACCTTCTTGGCCAAAAAGGCACATTGTTGGCTCATGCTCATCCTGTTGTTGACCAGGACTCTTGGGTGTGCTGTGTGAAGTGCTGCATGGGACACTGCTGATCTAGTCCAAACTCGGGAATTATAGCTGAAAATTGGGAGATCTGAGCTGGTACAGAAGCTGGTAGTGTGAGGGTGGTGGCACACTGAAACACATTGCCCAGAAAACTTATGGATGTCTCATCCCTGGAAGTGTTTAAGACCAGGCTGGCTGAGGCTTTAAGCTACCTGATATAGTGGGAGGTGTCCCTGCCCATGGCAGGAGTGTTGGAACTGGATGATCTTTAAGGTTCCTTCCAACTCATTCCATTCTGTGACCCTGAAAAGTACCAAGTACTGTGGCCATAATCCATCTTAATACATACTCTTGCAAATGAAGTTAAACTTATGACCCTACTCACTGTGGGAAGAGTAGGTTGAGGGCCTTGTACACTACATAAAACTTGAGTATCTGAACCTGTAAATACGGAGAAATAGTGGGATTTTACTCCATAGACATGTGAGAGGAGCTGGGCTTCAAAGTGTCTCTCTGAAGCAAAAGCCTGGGCTAATAAAATGTATTGCACCTGCATATTTTACAGTCTTGACCTTTGCTGCTACCATCTAGCTTTTCTCACCTACCCTGGCACTTTTCATCAAAGAATGAACATCAGCCTTTTTGCACCCTCCTACCCCATCCAGAAGTGTGAAAGAAGCTTGAGTTTTACATGTGAGAACACATTGTACCTGTGGTAGGACAAGTGTGAGTGGCAGCAGCGAAAGAGTGAGATGAGGTAAAGTGGTTTAACTGCGGAGCTGCTGAGGTGGAAGGTGGGCAGCTTGTGAATGGTTCTCAAAGATTCCTCACCTGCCTCTCAGCATTAGACACACATGTTCATAAGTAATTATTAATAGTAAGCCACTGTAGCTACCAAGTGCAGATGTCAATATTAATGAAGTGAAACCAGCAGCAGTTTTCTGTGAGGATTAAGTGTTGATTGTGGCAGTTGATGTTAATCACTTGTGAAAAGCAGTGAGGTCAGATGCATGCAAATGACAAAGGTCTTACTCAAAACTTGAAGGTAGGAAGACTCTACAGAGTGATCTGAACAGGCTGGATTAATAAGCCAAGGTCAGTTGTGTGAAATTTAATAAGGCTGAGTACTGGGTCCTGCTCTTGGGTCACAACAACTACATGCAGTGCTCCAGGCTTGGGGCAGATTGGCTGGAAAACTACCTAGTAGAAAAAGGACCTGGGAGTACTGGAATGCTGTTTGATAGCCAGCTGAATATGATGAGCCAGCAGTATGCACAGGTGGCCAAAAAGGCCAGCCAGCATTCTGGTCTGGCAGGGGTAGGGAAGTGATCATCTGCCTGTACTGGCTTCGGTTTTGAGCCTCTCACTACTAGAAGTACTTTGAAGTGCTGTAGCATGTCCAGAGAAGGGCAACAAAGCTGGTGAAGGGTCTGGAGAACAGGTCTGGTGAGGAGTGTCTGAAGGAACTGGTGTTGTTCAGGCTGGAGAAAAGAAGGCTGAGCAGAGATGTCACTGGTGTCTACAGCTCCCTGAAAGAAGGTTGGGGTGAGGTGGGAGTTGGTCTCTTCTCCCTAGTTTCAGGTGATAGGATGAGAGGGAATAGCTTGAAATTGTGCTGGGGGACATTTAGGTTGGGTATTAGGAAAAGTGTCTTTGAGTCTGCCCAGGAAGGTGGTGGAGTCACCATCCCCGGAGGTGTTGAGGAAATGTGTGGCCATGGCACTGTGGGACATGATTTAATGGCTGTGGTGGTGTTATGTTGATGGTTGAACACTATGATCTTGTATATCTTTTCCAACCAAAATTACTCTATGAAATATCAGAGGAAAAATGTTGTTTACAGCTTTACCATCTTATTTCTTTCCAATGTTTACTTTCTGTTACCACCTAGTAGGTAGGTAGATGGGTATGGATGGGGTATGCACAAGAGCTTAGTTGCTGCTTCCCTTGGAAAATGATCCTACCAGGATTGTGCTGAGGAGCCAGGCATAGTTCAGTGTGGTGTATTGATGAGGTAGAAATTGTGTCTAAATTAGTTGAAGTGGGTTACTATCTGGGAAGTTTGAACTTGCAAAACTGTAGATGTGCAATTCAAGAAGCATAGAGAATTCCTGTAATAAAAAGAGAGATGTTCTAACCCATTTTGAGCTAGGCAGTTTATCAAAACCCACAGCAATCTAGGATAAGAAGTAAAATTTACGTTAGAAGTCAGGCATTTCCTTGTATGTAATCCTGCTTACTTACAGAGAATATTCATGGTGGCCTGTTCATAATTCAGTCTCTTTTCTAGCCAGCCCTTATCAGAAGTGCTTAGAGTTTCATTCTCCTCATAGGATTTTCTCAGGGACACATTTCCTGACTGTGTGCTGGCTGTCTCCTGAGGACCAGAGACAGGCATGTTTTGGGTCAGGCTATGCTGCTGCAGGGAGCAGCAACAGAAGTAATGGTAAAGGTTGGGAAATGAAGACTGGAGCTTCACCTTTCCTTCTTTCTCAGATACATGAGTACAGTGATGGTGGTGAGACACTGAAAGAGGTTTGGAACTAGGTGATCTTTGAAGTCCTTTCCCACTCAACACATTCTGTGATTCTGTGTCCGATAGGTGGTCTTGTAATCAAATGAGCAGGTGGTTCTCACAGGTTAACTCTGTTGGCGAGTGTCTGTCTGTACAGTTTGAAGAACTCCTGGTGTCTGTTTACTGGTAAAATAGAGATTGATAAAGTTTCAGAGGTCTGGTAAGTTGTATTTTTTTCTGCCTGTGGACACTCTCAGAAGCTCACAGAGGAGCTACCTAACCTGTCGTGTGTGCAGAGGCTTTTGTTTCAAAGACAGACATGGGCACCAGCTGGCATTGTCTCCGTTTTCTGATTGCAGTTAGATTCAAGTAACATAAAATTAGCTCTTCTAGAAGTCTCACATTGTGAGTTGCTACCAGTGTATTGATGTTTTCCTCATGGTGAAATTCTAGAAGCACATGCAGAGTCAACAGCACCAGTACTACACAAGTGTGTTGTTGAAATTTGGATCAAATCCTCATCCTTAGCAATTCTCTTTCCCAGAAATCCTGTTCTGGAGAAACTGGTGACTAGTAAGGAAGAGCAGGAACCAGCCTGAAATTGTGCCAGGAGAGAGTTAGATTGGATATTAGGAAAAATATCTTTAGTTAAAGAGTGATCAGACAATTGGCACAGGCAGCTCAGGGAGGTGGTGAGGGTCCCTGGAGATGTTTGAGACATGGTTTCATGGCCATGGTGGTGTTAGTGTTAGGTTGCTGGCTGGACTCAATGATCTTAGAAGCCTTTTCCAACCAAAACCCATAAAGGTTTACTGACCTTCCACCCTTTGGGCAGGCAGGTTCTGCCATAGAGTTTGGCTTTTTTTCCCCAAGTTGTTGTACTCATGTGATGGTTTGGGTGTTCCCTGTTCCCCCACACTTTAGAAATCACCCAGACTAGACTCAGCCGGCTCTGGAAATTTGAATGAAGCTTATATTTACAGCTAGCACAATTTACAAGCAGATATTTAGAGTACATACAGTTATAGACAGAAATATACAAGGTAAAAAGGTAATGCAGACACAACTCCTCTCCCAGAAACCTGAGTCCCCAGGAGGGGCTCTCAACCACCCCCTGAACTTCCCCCTACCCCTCTCAACCTTACCCTAGTCCCAAGGAAGAAATGGAAGTTTGGCCAGGGGGGTTAAGAAGCAAAGGTGGATCAGCCAAAGGAAAATGGAGGGTGAGGTTAGAGAATAAGATGCAGTTCAGCCAGCAGCCCTGAGCTCCCCAGCAGGCAAAGTGAAGTGACTTAATCTATGTTTTGCTTTCCCTTTTTTACACATCTCAACAAGACTATGAGGGAAGTAGACCTCACCATTGTTTTCATTTCACAGCCTATGATCTAGTCCTTCTCACCAAAACATTCTAGCTAGCTTCAGACTAGCACAACTCATGTGGCTGTCAGAAGGACAGAGTGTGCTTTTGTGGTTGTCTCCGTAGCAGGCACTGCCACTGCTCACCGTGGAGAAGACCTTTTTTTCAGGCTAAACCTGGAAACATGACTATGTCTTTTTTTTTTTTTTTTAAAAGTCTGGTTTGAAGATCTTGCTGCACCAATCTGTGACCACACTGGGAGGAGAAAAACCTGAGGAGGAGGGGTACATAGTGTATCTGGAGAGGTTACCTTTGAGGGATTGCATTCTGTCCTCAGCAAAAATGTATGATGGTGATCTATGCTTGCGGCACACCAAAGCCAAGGGTGACAAGGCTCCCTTGTTAGGCATTAGTAGTAATAACCATTCAAGTCTGTGCTTCCCTTTCCTCACATGAAATCAAACACAGACTGTGATCTCCTTAATTATTCTTCCTACTGATCTTTAGAACATAACTTTGACTGCTGCCATCAAAGGCATCATAGATAAAAGCACAAGTCTCATTTCTTCACACGGGAGATTTTTCAGGTTTCATGAAACAAAAAGTTGAAAGTTTGGAAGAAATATTGTTAAGATATTGTCATTTAGCTTCAATTGGCTCAATTATGGGCAAAGGTGTTTCATTTCATGAGAATTATTCCAGTTTCTATTTTGAGGATCAACTGAGCTTTTGAGACTTTGGATCTTAGTGGAGAAAATATCACCACAGGAGGCACTGTTTGAAGCTACATAGAGAATCATAGAATCAACCAGGTTGGAAGAGATCTCCAAGATCATCCAGTCCAACCTAGAACCCAGCCCTATCCAGTCACCTAGACCATGGCACTAAGTGCCTCATCCAGGCTTTTTTTGAACAGCTCCAGGGACGGTGACTCCACCACCTCCCTGGGCAGCCCATTCCAATGCCAATCACTCTCTCTGTCAAGAACTTCCTCCTAACATCCAGCCTACACTTCCCCAGGCACAACTTGAGACCGTGTCCTCTTGTTCTGTTGCAAAAGCCTTGGTATGCCTATGCCTACAAATTACCATTCTACCTTAAGTGACACCAGCTGGTAAACTGAGAGTTTCCCAGTTTGAACAGAGAGCCAGGTACATCAGGACATACCTGCATTAATATCTGGAATTTCCCATCGAGAATTATAGAATGTACTGGATTGGAAGGGACGTCTAGAGGTCATCTTGTCCAGCCCCTCTGCAGCAAACAGGGACAGCCTAAACTAGATTAGGTTGCTCAGAGTCCCTTACTCTCTTGAACTGCAGAGCCTACAACTGGACATAACGCTCCAGATGTGATCTCACCATGGCAGAGCAGAAGGGCAGGAGAACCTCCCTTGACCCAGTGGCCACACTCTTCTTAATGCACCCCAGGATACCATTGGCCTTTTTGGCCCAAGGGCATATTGCTAACCCATAGATAACTTATTGTCCACCAAGACTCCAAAGTCCTTCTCCGTGGATAAACATAAAGTAGGTGATGATAACATCTCTCACAATGGAGCTGCTTTTCTGCAGATCAACCCTTAATTTGCACTGGTGCAGAGGATTATTCCTCCCTAGGTGCACTTATAGATTTCTTCTTCAATAAAAAGAATGGTGACCTAACCACACAATGGTAGTGTTCTGGGAGCTTGCTTGGTGGCTGGCATGGTCATTTGGCTTTGCTCGAAGCATCCTTTTCCAGGGTTTTCCAAATTGGACTACTTACTACTAGCTGCAAAACTTCAGGATTCCGCCAGTTGGTTCCCCCTGCCTTAATCTTGTTCCTGAATGTTTCAATTAGTGTTTGCCTGGACTGTTTTTTTTGCTGTGAATTGTATCAAATGAATTTGCTGAGTCCTGAAGCCTCACAAATTACTTTCATTTAGAACCATGATTTTGTAAGAGATTTCCCAGAGAGCACAAGAGCAAGGAAGTGTGGGGGGGGGCTCTTTCCTTCTGACCTTGTCAGCTAACACCGAACTCAACCTGGAAAAAGCATGTCATTTTAATAACATGCAGTAAAAAAGCTCAGCTTAACTCTCCATGGAATCACAAAGTGGTAGGCATTGGAAAGGACCTCTGGAGATGGAGTCCAACCCCTCTGCTAAAGCAGAGTCATCTAGGGTGGACCATACAGGAATGCATCCAGATGGGTCTTGAAAGTCTCCAGAGGCGACTCCACAATCTCTCTCTGTAGCCTGTTCCAGTGCTTCAGCACCTTCACAGCAGAGAAGTTTTTTCCTCATGTTGAGGTAGAACTTCCTATGTTTCAGTTTGTGTCTGTTGCATGCTAATGGTCACTTACACTTGAGTGCCATGCTCCAATTTTATTTTGCTATGAAAAAGACAATCTGCAAAAACAACCTTTTAATAAATCTAAAAGTAAAGTTTCGGGGTTTTTTCCCTCATAGCTTTATATAACAGAGTTTGCTAAACCCTTTTCCACATTGGCCTCTAGAGAGAGCGCAGAGCCAGATGTTGGCTGACTTTGCTCTGGAGTAATGAAGCCAAAAGGTGAAATACAAAGTTGCTTCACAAGACTTTGTTAGTAGCACTGTGATCCACAAAAGACTTGCCAAGGAGTAAGAGGAGATACTAGGCACATTTGATTTTCTCCTCTGAATGGACATATAGGAGATGTGATGTTAGGTGTATTGTTCCTTTTTGCAGGGCTTTTGCCTGTCAAGCACACGCTGCCAGCCACAAATTCCGTGTGGCCCCTGGGGAAGTGTAAGTGCTTATAGAATAGAATCAGATAATGGCATAAGTTGGAAGGAACCTGAAAGATCATCCAGTTCCAACCCCCTGCCATAGGCAAGGACACCTCCCACTAGAACAGGTCGCTCAAGACCTCATCCAACCTGGCCTTGAACACCTCCAGGAAGGGAGCAGCCAAAACCTCCTGGGGCAACCTGTTCCAGTGTCTCACCGCCTTCACTGTAAAGAACTTCTTAACATCTAGTTTAAATCTCTCCTCTGCCAGCTTAAACCCATTGCCCCTTGTCCTGTCATTACAAGACTTTGTAAATAGTCCCTCCCCAGCCTTCCTGTAGACCCTCTTCAGATACTGAAAGGCTACATTAAGATGTGCTTGAAGCCTTCTCTTCTCCAGGCTGAAGAGCCCCAACTCTTGCAGCCTGTCCTCATAGCAGAAGTGCTCCAGCCTTCTGATCATCCTTCTCTGGACTCATTCCAACAGTTTGATGTCCTTCTTGTGTTGGGGGCTCCAGAACTGCACACAGTACTCCAGGTGCGGTCTGATGAGAGCAGAGTAAAGGGGGAGAATCCCCTCCCTTGCCCTGCTGGCTACATGGTTGCTGCCTGGGCTTTGTGCATACTGCTGGCTTATGTTGGGCTTTTTACCGGCCCAGACCCCCAGGTCCTTTTCCTCAGGCCTGCTTGCCAGCCATTCATCACCCAGCCTGTATTTGTGCTTGAGATTGTGCCGACCCAGGTGCAGGACCTTACACTTGGCCTTGTTGAATTTCATAAGGTTGGCCCGGGCCCACATCTGCAGCCTGTCCAGATCCTTCTGGATGGATCCCTTCTCTCTAGCAAGTCAACTGTGCCACACAGCTTGGTGCTGTCTGCAAACTTGCTGAGGGTGCACTCAATTCTTCTGTCCATATTGCTGACAAAGATGTTAAACAGCACTGATCCCAGCACTGACCCCTGAGGGACACCACTTACCACTGGTCTCCAGGTGGACATTGTGCTGTCAGCCTGACAGTCACTTTGTGGGCCCTGAACATCTTCCACTTTGGGGACCTGCTGAATCTTAAAGAGTCCAAGTTGTTGTTTTGGAGGGGTGGCTTTGTTTGTAGTTTTTTTGCTTGTTTTGGTCAGAGTGTTGTTGTCGACGTTCTTTTCTTTTAATGCAGCTACCAACTGTAGGACTCATAACTTTCATGTAATCCAAGCATGGTAACTTCAGGTATTCTTTAAGCCACAGGAGCAGATGGTTTCATTCAAGCAAAACCTTGAGTTTTTTTTTTTTTTGAGGCAGAGAAGAAAAAGAAGAAAAACTTGGGAAAAATACAACATGACTGTAATTGTTCTAAACCAGAATATTTTCCAAGAGGCATCAGAGTCCCCTTGAAGAATGCCCAGGCTTAGCAGAACCCTTTGGAATGTGCTTCATTGTGAGATCACAGTTTTATTGGAGTCTTTGTCCAAAAAATAACCCAGAATTATTTTTTTTCTTCTTCCTTTAGATTAGTTTCCAATATTCTTCACCCAGATTGCCTCATTAGGCAGGTTGTGTTGTCAGAAACGTTTGCTTTCAGAGGATTTCAGCAGCAAAGCAGATGCTTTCTGCAGGAAGAAAAAAGGTGAAAGGAATGTTTCCTTTTATTTTGCCTCTATCCTTTCTTTTTTCCATAAGAGAGGGAGTAATTCAGAACTGCAAGTTTAAGGCATCACTTAAGAGGTAAACAACCAGTAATTGCACCTTAGTAAAAGGCATACTATTTTAAAACTTCCTAGCTAGGCACTCACTTGTGTAATTTGACCATCAAAACATTATTGAATGTTACTTCCCACAACGAAAAAGCCACACAGTAGCTGCCCAGTATGGCTCTAATGGAAAGGAGGAGGAGTAAAGGGATATTTATGATGATTGCCATGGGTGCAGAGTTACCCCCACTGCTGCTCTAATGGATTGAGATTCTATATGGCAACAACCTGGTGTAGGGGGGGAGGTTAGAAATATATTTGCTAGGAGACTGATGGAAAGGCATGCAGAGAACGTGATTATCTCCCAAAGCCATTGACTGCACTAAGTGGGGAAGAGTGGAAATCTGGTTCAGTTCATTGGAGAGCTGCTGGTAAGATAAGCAGTATACTTATGTAGTACTCTAGTCAATAAAGTACAGAACATAGCTCAGAAGAACAAGATGTTACCTTACCATAAACTAAAGGAATCACTACGGTCAGGAAATGAAGGATATTCACAGCTTACATCAGGTTGGAAGAGACCCTTCAAGGTCATCTTGTCCAACCCCACTGCAATCAGCAGGGACACCTCCCATTGGATCAGGCTGCCCAGGGCCACATCAAGTCTGATCTTGAATGCCTCCAGAGATAGTGCCTCAATCACATCCCTGGGCAAACCATTCCAGTGTCTCGCCAACCTCATAGTAAAGAATTTCCTCCTGATGTCAACCTAAATCTACTCTGCTATGGTGTCAAACTGTTGTCCCTCATTATGTCACTACAAATCCTTCTTAAACAGTCACTCCCCAGCCTTCCTGGGTGTTGAAATGCACTTATAAGGACTCTCTGGAGCCTTCTCTTCTCCAGCCCAAGTTCTTTCAACCTGTCTTTGTAGGAGAAGTGCTCCATCTCTGCGCTCACCTTTGTGGCCTCCTCTGGGTCCACTCGAGGAGGTCCATGTCCTCCTTGTTTTGATGGCTGCTTAACTGGACACAGTACTCCAGATGAGGACTCACCAGTACAGAGCAGAGGGGCAGACTCACCTCTCTTGACCTCCTGGCCATAATGGATGAGAAGGGTGAAGTTGTGGCTCCAGTGAAGTCAGTGGTAGAAGTCCCTTAGGGAAAGAATTTCACTTTGTGCACTAGCTCACCATGATGTCAGCCATAGCAGGTAAACATGAATTAATGCCAAAGATAAATAATTCTTTTGTGGCTTTCTTGATGTTGTTGTGCTGCATTATATAAATATTTTCAGAAGCTATTTGTTTGGAAATAGTTTATTTTAAGCCTTATGGGACATCTCCAGAAGCAGCCTTCCTTTTATTTTAGCTTCAGAAAATTCCTGCCTTCAGTTAGAATAAAATTGCAAGGGACTTGAGGTGATAGGAAGATACAGGAAAACAGACACCTTTCTTTTAAATTATTTTAATGCCCTGTACATAAATCCAGAGCATTGAGGTGATGGAGCATGTCCAAAGAAAAGCAACAAAGCTGGTGAAGGGCCTTGAACACAGGTCTTACGAGGAATGGTTGAAGGAACTGGGGTTCTTTAGCCTTCAGAAAAGGAGGCTGAGGGGAGCCCTCATTACCTTCTACAACTATCTCAGAAGAGGCTGGAGTAAAGGCAGGCAAGGATGGTGGGGGTGGTGATCAGTTTCTTCTTACATGCAACAGGTGACAGGACAAGAGTGATGGGTGTCAGGTAGTGCTAAGGGAAGTTCAGGTTGGGTATTGGGAAAGATCTCTTCACAGAAAGGGTTATCGGAACAGGCTGCCCAGGGAGGCAGTGGAGTCATTGTTCGTGGGGGTATTTCAAAGATGCGTGGATGTGGTGCTGAGGGGTGTGGTAGTGGTTTAGCAGTAGTGGTAGGATTGTGAGCTCTAGGTGAGTGCTTGGACTTGATGATCTCAAATGTCTCTTCCAACTTCAACAGTTCTATGATCTTATGATTCTAGGAAGTGTAGAAGTCTTGTTTGTTTTTTTTGTTTCTCCTCAGGGTCACTGCAGCCTCTTGAAGGCATGGTGTACATGCATGCACAAGCACAAAATGCACATCCCTTATCCTGTACCCTTTACTTTTGTCCTTCATCTAAAATTGCTAAGTGTACAATTCAGGCTCTGGACCACTTTGAAGATAATGATGGAAACTTGAAACTTGGCACAGATTTGTGCTCCTGGCAGCTGTGTTGCTGGAAAGTCATGGGTGTTCCACTCTTAGCTGAAGTTGCTCAAGGGCTGTGGCTTCATGCCAGATCTCTGTATTAGAGTTTAGATAAGAGACAAAGCCAGATCAGCATTTTCCAGGATGGAATTGAGTCTGTAGCCAACTGGAGATTGTAGAAAGTGTTATTTGTGGTTACTGCTGAGAATAGATTTACTACTTTCTGAGAAATCCAGGACTACTTCTGAGCTGGGGATTGATCTAGCATTGGCATATTTCTACTGCAGAGCTCTCAAAATTGTTGGTTTTTTTTCATATTGTAGAGCTGTTATTGTTATGTGATACGTAATCAAAGTCCAGCAGTCACATAGCTGTGTTTAGTCATTGGGATAGAAAGATGCCAAATCTGACAGACTGAGCAAACTCTGTCTTTGTTTTACTTTTGCATTTATCAGTAATTCAGTTTCCAAACCAAGAAATCTTTGGCTAAGAATGCATTCACCATCTGCCTTTGCTGACAAAAGGTGTAGAGTAACTCAAGCATGTCCTTGGAAATGGGGACTTCATATTCCCATGTGGCAGAATCTTGCTGATAGTTCCAATCACTAATTTTGTTGAAAACAGTTATGTTTGCTAGCTAGACAAGTGTTCAGCTAAAGCATTTCCAACTGTCAGATGTCAAACTATTGATACTTTCCATCATCTTTTCTTCTTGGAGAAATGAACCATGTGGAGAATTGGATAGAACGGAGGCATTTAGAGGGAGAGGTACTGTGGCAAGGAGGATGAGGGAAAGATAACTTTTCATCTGTGCTGCTGTGAAGTGAAAAGGAATATTTTTCTCATGTAGTCCTCTCCAGATAGAGCAGAAAATAGTGGATTTCAATTGCAGTACAAGAAATGAAGGATAGCTGCTGAGAAATTTCTGACAGGTGAATTGCTGGACTAGACCATCTGCAAAGGTTATGGAGCTTCTCTTGCTGGAGGTTTCTAAAGCCAAGTCAGCCAAACATCACAGAACATTGAAGCCAAGCTGTATTTGGTAGTGCTTAGTCGTCTTCAAGTTCACTTTCAGTACTTCTGTGGTTCTTGTACATGACTCTGGCTGTGGCTTGTTGCTTAGCATGGCAATAAGGGGAACAAAAGGACTTCTCTCTTATATCAAAGTGTTCAAGCATACTCGGTCCTGCAGAACAGAATCGACTCTTACCCCTTTTCAGGAGTGAGAATGAGGATACTGCAGATACTGCACACTGATTGGAAGTCTGAAAGAGAAATTCATTTTACAGGAGCATATATACCTGAGGCAATCAGGTAGAATAAGTATAAAATCCAGTAGGCCCAAACTGGCCTTCTAGAATCCTCCACCCCTTCTACCCTCAGTTGGCCTAAGGTGGGCTGAAACTGCTTCCACCTAGCTGGGGCTACAAGGCCTCAGTGGCTCATCTGCCTGCCTACCAACTCCCCCACAAACCAAGACAAGAGGGCTCGCTGCGCGCTGCTCGGAGAAGTGGAAGCAAGAGAAGCAGGGAGGAGAAGAGGGAGAGATCAAGTCAGGCATTATCTTGTAAGCTGTGATACCAGAAAAGAAATAGAATAGCAATATTACAATATCCTGGGACAAGCCAGTCCATCCCCCTGGGATAGGTCTCCATCCCTATGGTTTTGTTTAAGGGGGATCTATCACAGTCTCACAGTATCACCAAGGTTGGAAGAGACCTCATAGATCATCAAGTCCAAGCCGTTAGCACAGAGCTCAAGGCTAGACCATGGCACCAAGTGCCACGTCCAATCCTGCCTTGAACAGCTCCAGGGACGGCGACTCCACCACCTCCCTGGGCAGCCCATTCCAGTGTCCAATGACTCTCTCAGTGAAGAACTTTCTCCTCACCTCGAGCCTAAACTTCCCCTGGCGCAGCCTGAGGCTGTGTCCTCTCGTTCTGGTGCTGGCTGCCTGAGAGAAGAGAGCAACCTCCTCCTGGCTACAACCACCCCTCAGGTAGTTGTGGACAGCAATAAGGTCTGCCCTGAGCCTCCTCTTCTCCAGGCTAAACAATCCCAGCTCCTTCAGCCTCTCCTCGTAGGGCTGTGCTCGAGGCCTCTCCCCAGCCTCGTCGCCCTTCTCTGGACACGCTCAAGCATCTCAATGTCCCTTCTAAACTGGGGGGCCCAGAACTGAACACAGTACTCAAACTGTGGTCTAACCAGTGCAGAGTACAGGGGCAGAATGATCCCTCCAACTCCTTCACTAAGGGCAATAACAGCAATTTTTCAACATTAAATAACTGTGAGAGGTACTAGCTTAATCTAATTTATGCTGTTTATCCATGGAGGACATTGGGGTCCTGGTGGGTGGTAAGCTGCCCATGGACAGCAATGTGCCTTGTGGCCAACAAAGCCAATGATACCCTGGGGAGCATTAATAAGAGTGTGGACAGCAGGTCAAGGGAGATTCTTCTGCCTATCTATTCTGCCCTGGTGAGACCACATCTGGAGTATTGTGTTCAGTTACAGGCTCTGCAGTACAAGAGGGACAGAAATACTGGAGAGAGTCCAGTGGAGAACTATGAGGACAGTGAGGGAACTGGAACATTTGTCTTATGAGAAAGGATTGAGAGAGCTGTGGCTGTTTAGCCTGGAGCAGAGAAGGCTGAGAGAGGATCTCATCACTGTTTATGAATTCCCTAAGGATGGGTGTCAGGAAAATGGGGCCAGTCTCTTTTCAGTGTTGCCCTGTGAAAAGACAAGGGGCAATGGATACAAACTGGGACATGGGAAGTTCAACACAAGTTAGAACTTTTTCACTGTAAGGTTACAGAAGCCCTGGAACAGACTGCCCAGAGATGTTGCAGAGTTTCTGTCTCCTTTTCTGGAGTAATTCAAAAGCTACCTGAATGCATTCCTCTGTGGTCTGCCCTAGGTGATCCTGCTTTGGCATGTGGGTTGGACTTGATCTGCAGAGGTCTTTTCCAACCCCTACCATTCTGTGATTCTATGTGCAAGGCATCGTGACTTATCCATTGCCATACCCAGTGCTTGAGCTCATCTTTTTCTGTAAATGCTGAGAAAACACTACTGGGAAAATAGGAATTCAAAATATATTTTTTGTTTGTTTGTTTGTTTCTGATGGTATTTTTTTTTTTTGTCCTGGAAGTTCTGTCAAAAAGAACCATATCTCATGACAGGTGCAGTAAGGGCTCCATGCTGTAAGTGATCCTGACAGTAAACAGCTGATGTGATTTTATCACATCCATTTATGTAATAAAAAGGAAATACCTCCCTTGATATTCATATTGATATTCCCATCAACTTCCACGGCTTCCCAAGAACAATTCATGCAGGCATGATGTGCCTTGAACCTAGAGCAATATGCAGTAAAGGAAAAATCACTCTCATGATTAACTTCTTAACTGATAAAATATAAACTCACCAGTCTACTTCAGAGAGAGGAGCTGCATGCCCAGAAATATTGCTTATAAATGGAACTGTGCTGTCTTCAGACCACAAGGCTGAAATGTGACCCTTCTTTGCATGCAGGGGTTTTGGGACAGTGTCTGCTGAGAGAGGTCTGGCATCTGGATGTGCTATTGTCTCCACTCTCTGAGAGCTTTCCTCTTATAGTCTATGTAACCTCAATCTTGAACTTTGTTTATACCACAGGAGTCATATTCTCTGTGACTCACAGAGCCTTTGGCAAATGAAGATATTTAGCCTTTTTTTGAAGGGTGGAAAGGCTTCAGAGCAATGACAAGTTGAGGAGACTTTTGTCTGTGGTGAGAAGAAAGACTCAGAAGAAAGCTGCTCATGTGGACCTCCAGTTAAAGACAGAGAATTCATAGATTCATAGGATGGTCTGGGTTGGAAGGGACTTTGATGATCATCTACTTCCAACTCCTCTGCCATGGGCAGCATAATCTCCCACTAGCCCAGGTTGTTCAAGGCCTCATAAGAGCTGGCCTTGAACACTTCCAGGGAAGGGGCATCCATGACCTTCCCAGGCAATCTGTTTCAGTGCCCCACCACCCTCTTCCTAACATCCTGTCTTATCTAAATATCTAGGGTCTAGGATCTTAGATGTTGTTCATCAGTGGTATGAAGCGAGGAGAAATACAGAGAGAGCTTGAGGAGTGGCATTTGTGGAAGTTCTCAAGTAAAACTGCAGCTGACAGGGCTAAAGGAAGAACACAGATGCCTGATCCCTGAACACTGAGCATCCACACCAGGTATCAAGCCTCTGGGTCTGGTCTACCCTCAGAGGCCACAGCAAGATGCTTATATCCCTCAGACTATCTTTCCACTTTTTCACTTTTCCTCCTTCTTAGAAGTTGAATGAACCCCACCGAGTTAACCTGGGGGCACACAGCAGTAACAGTAACCAAAAATTGCTCATACTCTACCCAACTCTCCCCAAAATTTCTGTAATCAGGCTGTCCTTTAAACAGGGAGAAGGAAGAGAGGAAAGGTATTGAGAAGAGTGCAGATAAAATCAGTGCTGGGAAAACAGAAAGGAAAAGAAATCACTGCTGTATCATCTGAGACACCCAAATCCATCATCAGAGTTTGTTGCTATTTGATGTGAGGGGAGAAGAAAGGGACACAGAGAGATAGCTGTGTGGTGAGGGACAGCCTGTGGTCTTCCTGGATGAATAAAGTTTGTATGAATCACAGCCCATGTGGCTTGTGCCTGCTCACCCACAGAATGACTTAGGGGATGTTCCCCTTACACCTTCCCAGGCCTGGAGGAACTCTGAGGGTGTTCACAGAGCCGTGTGTAGCCCAAGTCCCTTAACACAATCATCATGAATCTTGGGGAAAGACATCTATAGTACACAGAGAGAGTTTCCCAAAGGGAAGGCCACCATGCAGGAGAAATTTCTCCATGGGAAAGGTCCTTGATAGTTCCCCTTAGGAACCCCCAGAAAGCAAAGAGGCTGCAAGCGATGCCTTCTCTGCAGTATTTGCGCTTTCTTCCTGGGCCTGCAAGTATCATTAGTGCCTTCAAAGGAATGTAAAGCACAGAGAATTCTGAATCTTGTGATGAGGGAACAGAGGACAAAGGCTGACAAAGGTCATGGTAAGACTGTGTTAAAGGTCTTGTGGATGTGTGAGCTGGAGACATTGTAGCCCTCTGAAATGAGTGATGAGGTGGCTCAGTTTTCCAGTTTTGTCTTCACAGAATCGTAGAATAGCTTGAGTTGAAAGGAGCCTTAAAAATCATCTAGTTCTAGCCCTTTCCCATGGGCAGGGACACCTCCCACTAAACCAGGTTGCTCAAAGCCTCATCCAACCTGGTCTTAAACACTTCCAGAGATAAGGTGTCTACAACTTCTCTAGGCATCCTCTTCCACTGTGTCACCACCCTCATAGTAAAGACCATCTTCCTAATGTCCAATCTAATTCTATCCTGCTTTAGAGTGAACCTGGTTTTATCTTGGCTAGCACTGAACAGGTAACAGAGAGAGTTGGGGCTCTTCAGCCTGGAGAAGAGAAGGCGTCGAGGAGACCTTATGGTGGCTTTCCAGTATCTGAAGGGAGCCTACAGGAAGGCTGGGGAGGGACTATTGACAAGGTCTGGTAATGTCAGGACGAGGGGGAATGGGTTTAAGCTGGAAGAGGGGAGATTTAGACTGGATGTTAGGAGGAAGTTCTTTACAGTGAGGGTGGTAAGACACTGGCACAGGTTGCCCAGGGAGGTTGTGGATGCTTCCTCCCTGGAGGCGTTTAAGGCCAGGCTGGATGAGGTCTTGAGCAACCTGCTCTAGTGGGAGGTGTCCCTGCCTATGGCAGAGGGTTGGAGCTGGATGATCTTTGAGGTCCCTTCCAACCTAAACCATTCTATGATTTCCATTGGACAGTGTACCAGAATTACTGTGACACTTTAGCAGGCCCTGCACAAAGTTGATGTTTCTTTCCTCTTTTGCAAGAAAAATGCAAGGAATGGCACAAATGTCGTAAGTAAATAAAAATGCTGTTATATCAGAATATTTTGGAATAGAGTAGGTGATAGAGGGACTTGAACATCTGTCTGGTGAGGAAAGACTGAGAAACTTGGGGCTGTTTAGCCTGGAGAAGAGAAGGCTGAAAAGGAATCTCATTGATGTTTAAAAGTATCTGAAGGGTGGGTGTCAAGAAGAACAGACCAGTTTTCAGTGGTGTCCTGTGACAGGACAAGGGCAATGGGCACAAACTAGAATACAGGAAGTTTCACCTCAATGTCAGGAAAAACTTATTTGCTGTGGTGTGCTGGAGCCCTGGAGCAGGCTGCCCAGAGAGGTTGTGGAGTCTCCTCTGGAGATGTTCCAAATCCACCTGGGCATGTTCCTGTGTGACCTGCCCTAGGTGAAGTTGGGCTGGATGACCTCCAGAGGTCTCTTCCAACCCTTACCATTCTATGATTCTCTTCTAAGGATGAGACTTAGTCTAGGACAAGACTAATTCAAAATAGGCCCAAATTAGTTTTAGCTGTGAAGTTCACATGGTTGTGCAGCCAATGAGCAGAACATGACGTGACAATGATAATAGTCCTGTCAGATTAGTTTAGTGTAGCTTGTCTCTTGATCCCTTCTCTGTTGGGAAAGCAATGCCAGCCAGATCTGTATAAACCTGCTGTTCCTTGTCATGCTGTTGAATAATAAGCATTAAGTCGTTGACATCCATTCATATGCTTACTGTGCTTCATGCTGAGAAGCTTTTTCCACAGGTAGGGAAAAGAAAGTCTCCTATTCACCAGGGCTTTGGGAAAGCTGTGGCAGAGCCCTGGAAGCCATCATAGAAAGTCATTGACTGACAGAGACAACGAGGCTGATTCTCAGTCACAGCAGTGGGTTGAAGTGTTGGTTGATATTCACGGAGGATCTGGCTGTCAGGCCTGGTTTGACACTGTTACTCTGTATTTACACCAGCATCAGCCAGTTGGAAACCACCGAGGATTTCGGGTGTGGTTTCTTGCAGGGAACACTCTGACTCCCATTTTGGTTTAGTACTTTTTTTGTTGTTAGGGAGAGAGAACACAATCACACATGTAATAGAGCAGAAAATAAAGATCTGCCTTTTGGCAAGAAAGTGCTGCTACCATGAAGCAAAACAATTGATGTGCCAGCTTTTGGGTTGGTTTGATTTTATTGGCATCTCTGAGCTGCAGTGACATTATTCAAGCTGAGCATTTCCTGAGGAGGGCATGTAAATGCTCAAAACTTCAAGGAATGGTGAGGCTGGCAGGAGTATGGAAGTTTGTGCTACTCTGCTTGGCACTGGTGAGACTGCACTCCAAAGACAGGGTTTGGTTTTGGGCCCCTTACTGCAAGAAGGATAATGAGGTGCTGGCATGTGTCCAGAGCACAGAGACAAAGCTGGTAAAGGGTCTGGCAGAAAAGTCTTATGAGGAGCAGCTGAAAGAACTGGGATTGTTCAGTTTGTTGCTAATTAGCATATCTTCTTGTATCTTTTGCCTTTGGTCTACTACCTAGGGATATGCCAGGCTAGCAATGTCCTTATTTACCTACTGTCTTTTCAGCCTTCCTGAAGTTCAGCCTAGCGCAAAGGTATGGGTCATCTGAGACACTGGAACGGGCTGTGTGGGGAAGCGAAGGAGTCACCAGCCCTAGAGGTGTTCAAAAAACAAGCAGCTGTGGCACTTTGGGACCTAGACTAGTGGTCATGGAGGTGTAGGGTAGAAGGTTGCACTTGATGATCTTCTCCAACCTTTATGATTTACAAACCACTTGAGCAGTTATGTAGAACCCTAATACAAAGTTCTTATTGTGAAGGTGTGATTACGTGCCCAAGAAACAAGAGCCCTAAACACGGTTTTGTCTTCTGAACACATATGAGGGCTGAGAGTGCTTATGCTGTTTTTCTACTTTAAAAACAGTGACATTAGGAGAGGTGTACTTTCTTTTCTTTCTTTCTTTTTTTTTCCCCCTCTCTTTTCCACTCCTATGATGCTTTCTGGGAAACATTGCTGTAGTGGTGATTCATGCTGAGTAACAGATGAGCAATTTTTGATGACTTTCAGAAGGCACTTGTTTCTTTCCCTGGAATGATGTGGATTCTGTTAAAGCAGTCACTGAAAGTTAAGCAAATATATGTAGCAGCAGGAACATTACTGCTAGGACTCTGATTGCCATCAATCATGCAAGTCTTGAGGGAATCATAGAGTCATGGGATTGTTTTGGTTAGAAAAGATCTCTAAGATCATCAAGTCCAACCACTGACCTAACACCACTATGAACATTAAACCGCGTCCCAGAGTGCCATGTCCATGCGTTTCTTGAACACGACCATGGATGGTGACTCCACCACCTCCCTGGGCAGCCTGTTTCAATGTCTGACCACTCTTGCAAGAAAGAAATTTTTGCTAATATCCAACCTAAACTTCTCTTTCTAACACCTGATACTAGAGAGAAGACACTACCCCCTGCTGCACTCCAGTCTCCTTTCAGGGAATTGTAGAGGGTAATGAGGTCTCCCCTCAGCCTTCTCTTCTCCAGACTAAACAATCCCAGCCTCATCAGCTGCTGCTCACCAGACCTGTTCTCCAAACCCTTCACCACCTTTTTTACCCTTCTGTGGACACTCTCCAGCACCTCAATTCTTCTTGCAGTGAGTGGCCCAAAACTGAACCCAGTATTCAATATGTGGCCTTGCCAGTGCCCAGTACAGGGAACGATCACTTCCTCACTTCTGCTGGCCCCAGTCTTGCTGATCCAGGCTAAAGAAAGAGCGAGGGGTTAAATTCTGTTATTAGTTCTTGTTTGTTCCTATTGAAAATGGAAGCTGTGTGTGACTATTGGAGCAGTATTTGGCCTTAAGACTTTCTGAACAGTGAAAAAGTGCTGCACTATCTGCATCCTCTTTTGCAGGCTTTCTCCCTCCAGGGGAAACTGGGTATAATGGATGATCTTGAAATAAATGAGGAGTGCTTTAAAAATACAGCCTCATAATTAACACATGTTAGTTGAAATGAGTGCCTTCTTAAAATGTGATGGACCTTGCTGGAATGATGGGATTCAAAACCCAGCAGTGGCTGACAGCTCTGGAGGAGAGAATTTGCGAGAGAAAACCTGTGAGATGAAAAAGAAATGTCACAGCTGCAAGAGAGAGAGAGTGGAGGCTAAAATCGGAAGAAGACAGCTGGGTTCTTCTGTCTTGTGAGAAAGAAGGGAGGAGGGGGAACAACTCCCTAGGCAGGGCTCAACTGGAAGCCTTAAATCTCTGAATAAATGTCTTAGGAAATAGGTATTGATCCTTGCCTGGAGAACAGTGCTATGGACATTCATCAAAGGGGCAGGTGAAAAGACTGGGTTGGGTTTTTTTGTTTGTTTTGTTGTGTTTTGGTTTGTCTTTTTTTTAAACATCCCATGAAAACAGGCACTGTGAGGTTCATTAATATTTTGCACGTCGTCTGATGCCACTTGCACATACGTTCTTGAGCTGAGGGAGGTGAATTAACAATGTTTTAATCCTTCCCTTTTCTGTGTCAGTTTAGATAAGAGTGTGCAGTAATCGCTATCAGACACATTGGGCACATGCCTGATTTTCCTCCTTCTTCCTAAAGGTTCTTGAATTCTCCCCCCTGTGCCTTTCAAGATATTAAAATTGCAGCACTGTACCTCAAGATGAGTGATAAGTGGTTAATAAACTTGTGTTTGGTGTTTCTCTCTAAATATGCATGCTCGTCCCTGACCCTGCAACTCCTTAACATATCTTGGTATATGGACTGAAGCTTGAGGAGGGTAGGTTTAGACTGAATATTAGAAAGAAAACCTCTACAATGGGGGTGATGTGACACAGGAACAGGTTGCCCAGGGAGGTCATGGAGTTGTTCAAAGCCAGGCTGGATGAGGCCTTGAGCAACCTGTTCTAGTGGAAGGTATCCCTACCAATGCCTAGGGGGCCAGAACTAGATGATCTTTAGAGTCTCTTCCAACACAAACTGTTCTGTGATTTTATGAGTCTCACAGAGCTGCTGTAGCTGGAGTGTTCAATGTTCCTGGTGCTTGATTATATTCCATGTTTTGCAATAATACCTGTTTCCACCTACTTGGCAGAGTAAGTGGAAACAGGCATTCTTGGAGAGCACAGACTCTTGTAATTTTTTTTCCTCAGATGCTAACAAGGAGGACTCTGATGCAGGGGACATTTATAAGTTGGAAAATAGTGAAAGGGGCAAGATCTGTTCTCTTTTCAATAGTTGGGTGTGCACACAAACTTTAGCCAGTTTATCTAAAAGGAGAACTTGCCATGGATTTAGTTTTAGCAAGGTAATTTTCTGTGTGGAAGTCTTCTTGTCTGTCTCAATGTGATCTCTTCTGACTGAACTTTATCCTGTGTAATTTTGAAACTAGTGAAAATTCTGAAGGACCTTTTCCTTGATTTCTTGTTCCCTTTCCGTTATTTAGTTTTGAATGTTTAGGAGAATAAGAGCCTGCTTTGAGGAGGTTAATCATGATGACTTCTGCAGCCTTAATCCTATTTCAGAGGGCTGGAGCACCTTGGCTGTGGGGATAAACTGGCAGAGTTTCAGCCTGTTCAGCCCAGAGATGAAAAGACCTTGGGAGACCTTAGAGCAGCCTTCCAGTACCTGAAGGGGGCTACAGGAAAGCTGAGGAGGGGCTTACTAGGGCTTGTACTGATAGGACGAGAGGGAATGGACTGAAGCTTGAGGAGGGTAGTTTTAGACTGGATATTGGAAAGAAATTCCTTGGAACAGATTGCCCAGAGAAGTTGTGGATGCCTCCAGGGTGTTCAAGGTGGTTTGTTTGACAAACAAGTGGAAGATCTCCCTGCCTATAGCACAGATGTTGAAATTAAATGTTCTTTAAGGTCCCTTACAACTCAAACCATTTTATGGACATATGAATCTTTACAGACTGATAGCTTAGACTCAAAAATTTCAGACTGTGCGTGGAGGAGCTTAGGATAGACTAAAATGAGCTTGCTTGGTCCTTAATGGGTAAGATTTACCCACAGCACAAGAAAACAGAAGGGTCAAATTCTATTACCCTGCCTTCAATGTTTAGGCTCCACCTCAGGGAGTTTCTGAGACTGCTTGTCCTCAGGTTGTACCTGAGTGTGTGTTTGTATAAAAGCCACAGAGTGAACAGGTTTAACCTGGAGAACAACTTCAACCTTGGACTGACTTTTCCTTGGAGGTATTTAAAGAAGACATACCTTTGCAGGTACTTTAAGAAACAGCAAGCTCTCCTTTGGATATCTTGATAAATGTCTACCAACCTCAGATGCAAATCTTAACAAATAATAGCTAAGTACTCTTAAAGTCACTGGCAGGGGGAATGTGGTATGTGAGAGATGGGTTGCAGCTGAGCTTAGGCTCATTAAGAATGATTTAAGAGCCATAACTCTTATTGCCATAATATAATATAGCCATATTCAAATTGTTATTCCACAAAATACTTAGGGCTGGATAGGAGCAGACCGAAGTATCTAAAGATGCAAATAATGATCTAAATAATATATTTATTTTAAGACGTTGCAAAACCAACCCTGAATCCCACCAATCTACCTCCATCCGTAGGAGTTTAAATGTCTCTGTAAATCTCGACCCTCAAATATTCCAGAAATGAGAGATGTATAAATGTCCTGCAAACTGACAGCTAGCTAGATAAGCAAAGATTGGACACTTGGAAAAAAAATATATATAGCCCAGTAGTGGAACTGTAGTCATAAATATTCTGTTCTCTTTAGTGAGCCAGTTATACAGCAAAATCATCACTATGATGTCCTGACAGGTTCTATCAATGACAAAAGGACAATTGTAGAATGATTTGGGTTGGAAAACACCTTAAAGATCAGCTATTTCCAACCCCCCCTGCCACAAGCAGGGACACCTCACATTGCATAAGTGGAGCAGCACCTAAGCAACTCGCTTTGTGAAAATGTGAACTGCTATAATTTGTCTGTGTAAGGAGGTCACAGCCGTGTCATTACTTGTTCAGTTTACATATGAGGCAGTGGTTGTGCCACTGTGGACGTGTATGATGGCTTTGTGAGAGCAAGAATTCATGCATTCATAGATTCATGGAATGGTTTGTTTTGGAAGGGACCTTAAAGATCATCTAGTTCCAACCCCCCTGCCATGGGCAGGGACAGCTCCCACTAGACCAGATTGCTCAAGGCCTCATCCAACCTGGCCTTGAACACTTCACCTCGGGGGTGACCTTATTGCTGTCTACAACTACCTGAGGGGTGGTTGTGGCCAGGGGGAGGTTGCTCTCTTCTCTCAGACGGCCAGCGCCAGAACGAGAGGACACAGCCTCAGGCTGCACCAGGGGAAGTTTAGGCTCGAGGTGAGGAGAAAGTTCTTCACTGAGAGAGTCATTGGACACTGGAATGGGCTGCCCAGGGAGGTGGTGGAGTCGCCGTCCCTGCAGCTGTTCAAGGCAATATTGGACATGGCGCTTGGTGCCATGGTCTAGCCTTGAGCTCTGTGGTGAAGGGTTGGACTTGATGATCTGTGAGGTCTCTTCCAACCCTGATGATACTGTGATACTTCCATATAGGAAGCATCCTGGACTTCCCTAGACAACCTGTGCTGGTGTCTCGCCACCCTTACTGATCTATATGAAGAGATGTAAATGCTTGTGCATAGTTTTGTACAGGTTAATATCTCTCCTCTCAACCTGGAGCTGCAGAATAATTCATGAGATGTTTACAAGGACAGAGATGACTCAATCTAACTGGAAACATTTTCTGATGTACTTTTCTTTAATGATCTCTTTCATTGTGTGTGAGTACTGCTGAAGGGGCATTGTGTAGGTGGAATTACTTAAAGGTTAGTAAAGAGTGATGTCACCTAATGGGACTCTTTGTTTGGACTTAACAGGACAGCTAAGCAGTAAACTATGTCTGATTTCTTTTTTCACCCAAAACCAATGTGAGAAAGCTCACAAATAAAGAATAGGTCATACAGCACAGGGAGAAAGTTAATGCTACAAGAAATGATTTTATATATGTGTAAACCAACCCCTCAAGCACCTGTTTATCCACAGCTATTCAGGTTGCTCACTTCTTATTCTCAAGAATAGTTGCATGAAATTTGAGCTGTTCTATTTTCCTTTTTTTAATGTAATCACATTGATTCAGATGTTTTGAATTCCTTGATGCCCTAATTAATTGTTGGTTTGGGTTTTTTTTTTAAGTGAGGACGACCTTTAGAGAGTCTTTGATCTCTTCTTCCAAATTTGTACCCATTGTGCTACTATAAACATTGCTCTTTTTTATGTGGCAGCATGGATTTTGACATATCCATGAATCCACTATCAAACAAGTGTCTGTTCTGAACCCAAAGATTCTCTTCTCTTTACTGAAGGGTTAAAGTAGGAGAGGAGAGAAGAGCAGAAACACTGGATACAATCATAACATTGTTTCAGCTCAAAAAGACCTTCAAGATCATCAAGTCCAAAAGTCAACACCACCAAGGCCATGAAATCATGTTCCAAAGTACCATGTCCACACTTCTCTTGAACACCTCCAGATGTTGTGACTCCACCACTTCCCTGGGCAGCCTGCTCCAGTGCCTGACCACTCATTCAGGAAATAAATTGTTCTTAATATCCAAATTGTTCCTAATATCCAATCTAAACCTCCTCTACCAGAATTTTGGGTCATTTCCTCTTGTTCTATCACCTGATACTAGGGAGGAGGGACCAACCCCTCAGTGCAACCTGCTTTCAGGGAGTTCTAGGGATCAGTGAGGTCTCTCCTCAGCCTCCTCTTCTCCAGACTAAACAGTCCCAGTTCCCTCAGCTGTTCCTCACCAGACCTCCAGACCCATTGCTGGCTTTGTTGCCCTGCTCTGTATAAGCTCCAGAAAAAACAGAAACAACTGCACTGATAAAAGAGGAAGGGGAGAGGTACATGAGAAGGAAGATATGAATATAAAGGAAGGAAATTGGTCTGAGAAGAAGCAACTGAGACGCCCCAAGGGAGGCAATCTTTGACATGGAGAAATTTGTCATTTTCGGTATGATTATTCTGAGAGTGGTATCTGAGGCTTAATGTGAGGTGAGAAGTGCCTGTGGTTGGGTTTCCCATGAGGGGAGTGTGTTTTATTGTGTACAGAATACTACTTTCTGCTGAGTGAAACTGCGTCAGAGGTGCGTGGGGTATGTCAAATGTACAGCTTCAACTACTGGAATTCACTCATTGCTGTATTTCATTCATTCAGGGGAGATCTCATTGCTCTCCACAACTCCCTGAAAGGAGACTGGAGGGAGGTTGGGATCAGTCTTATCTTCCTGACAGAATGAGAGGAAATGGTCTGAAATTGTGCCAGGGGAGATTTAGGGTAGAGATTAGGAAAACTTCTTTTGCTGCAAGGGTGGTCAGGCATTGGAACAGGCTGCCCGGGGAAGTGGTTGAGTCACTGTCCCCGGAGGTGTTCAAGAAAAGTGTGGCCATGGCACTTTGGGATGTGGTTTAATAGCCATAGTGGTGCTGTGTTGATGGTTGGACTCAATGATTTGAGAGGCCTTTTCCAACCAAAACAAGTCTATGATTCTCTGATTTGAAATCTGAAAATGATTAACAGGAAAAAAAGAATACACTCTGATACAGAACTGAATAAAGTTTCTTAATCAAAGTAATTTTAGTGGTAGACTGTGGAAATCGGATGAGAGGAAAAGAAACTTTGACAGAGCTTCAGCTAAGAAAAGAGTACTCAGTTCTGGAGCCCCCAATACAAGAAGGACATGGAACTGCTGGAGCGGGTCCAGAGGAGAGCCACGAAGATGATCAGAGGGCTGCAGCAGCTCTGCTATGAGGACAGGCTGAGAGAGTTGGGGCTCTTCAGCCTGGAGAGGAGAAGGCTTCCAGGAGACCTTAGAGTGGCTTTCCAGTATTTGAAGGGAGCCTACAGGAAAGCTGGGGAGGGACTATTTACACGGTCTAGTAATGTTAGGACGAGGGGGAATGGGTTTAAGCTGGCAGAGGGGAGATTTAGACTGGATGTTAGGAGGAAGTTCTTTACAGTGAGGGTGGTAAGACACTGGAACGGGTTGCCCAGGGAGGTTGTGGATGCTTCCTCCCTGGAGGGGTTTAAGGGCAGGCTGGGTTAGGCCTTGCGCAAGCGGCTCTAGTGGGAGGTGTCCCTGCCTATGGCAGGGGGTTGGAGCTGGATGATCCTTGAGGTCCCTTCCAACCTAAACCATTCTATGATTCTATTCAAAATTAAAATGGATTATTTAAAAGAAGCCTTTATGAGGCTGAATTTTGTTCCCAGAAGGCGTGCTCTTGAGGTGAGTTCACCTTACACCAGCTACTGCTTCTTTCCATGCCACAAGGCTTATGTCTCCCAGACACCTCTGACAGCAGCCTGGGGCTTTTCCTTCAGGCTGAAATGAGAAGTGACAACTTTGTTTCAGGAAATGAAAGCAGGGCAATAAAGCATTGAATGTGTCTGTGCAAAGTTAGCCAAAATCTGCAAGCTTCCAATGGAGAAGGAGAAAAAGAGAGTGCATTTTTGGCCAGATTCTCGTTAGGATGTGAAACTTTTTCACCAGGACTTCATCATTAAATTGGGCAAGTCCTAGAACCGTAGAATGCTTTGGACTGGAGGGGACCTGAAAGATCATCTAATTCAAATCCCCCTGCCACCGGTAGGAACACCTCCCTCCTGACCAGGTTGCTCAAGGCCTCATCCATCCTGGTCTTCAACACCTCCACAGAGGGAGCATCCACAACCTCCCTGCTCAACGTGTTCCAGTGTCTCACCACTCTCACTATGAAGAACTTCTTCCTAATATTCAGTCTAAATCTCACCTCTTTGAGCCACAGTCCATTCCCTCTTGTCCTATCACTACAAGCCCTGGTAGTAAGTATCTTCCCAGATATCTCTTCTGCTTTCCTCACCATATTTTCACACCAATGTTTTGTGGTTCAGCAGACACAATCTAAAAGCTATTGACATAACACTGCTGTTTGCAGAACCATTTCCTTAGATGTAATCGATGATGCAGTCATGGGCACATTGTCAATTCCCACACAGTGACCCAGGTGGGGGAGTAACAGCAAAGCTGAGGTATATGAAGATTGATCTTTTTCCACTCTCTGCTCTTCAATTTTGAATTATCTGTGCTGATACATTGTTTTGCTTGGATTCTGTTAGCTACCTGTGTCTCAGAATTGGGAGTGGAAAGGACAGTACAAGTCTGCACACCTCTGGAGAAAAGAGGTAGAGGGGTTTCAGGAGACCAGAACCATTTCATTGGTCTAGGGTACAATAAAATCATTGCTCAATCCTGTACTCTGCACTGGTGAAGCCACATCCTGAATACTTACCTCAATTTTTGGCCCCTTACTACAAGAAAGACATTGAACTACTGAAGCATGTCCAGAGAAGGGCAGCAAAGCTGGTTAAGAGTCTGGAGAAGAGGTTTGGTGAGGAGCAGCTGAGGGAACTGGGGTTGTTTAGCCTGGAGAAGAGGAAGCTGAGGGCAGATGTCAGTGGTCTCTACAATTCCCTGAACAGGGGTTGGAACGAGGTGGGGGTTAGAGTGAGCATTCTCTCTAGCGTCAGGTGATAGAATGAAGATAAATGGCCTGAAATTGCACCAGTGGAGGCTAAGGGTGGGTGTTAGAAACAATTTCCTTTCTGCAGGAGTGGCCAGACATTGGAGCAGGCTGCTCAGGGAGTTGGTGTACTCAGTGGCCCTGGAGATGTTCAAGAAAAGTGTGGCCATTGCACTTTGGGACACGGTTTAATGGCCATGGTGGTGTTAGGTTGATGGCTGGACTTGAGATCTTTTACAACAAAAACAATTCTATCTCTGTAGCCAGTTCTCACTGGCCCAACTGAGCAGTATTCTGGCTTACCTCTATGTGGTAACTTACTGGGGCTCATCTTTTTTTGAGGGTAGCCTACCTCTCTGTGACTTTGGACAAGTTTTTATTTCCCCCAAGATGCCTACAGACTGTTGAGATAACATATAAGGCTATTTGCTTTAGAAAGAACCAGGTCCTTATCCTTGGTTTCGGCTTTCCTTGTGTGCAAATCCTTCACTATCCTAATGCTTCCTGTAACTGGTGAGGGATTTCCTTTATGAACAGTTTTCCAGGCACCTGAAGTGGTTGCAATATTGCAGAAATAAGTTTTCTGCTTGAAGTCGCAGAGTACTCATCATGGTCATCAGCTTACCTAAAGATGGCTTACAAGAAGGCTGGGCAGTGACTTCTTACAAGGGCTTGTGACAGGAGAGGAGGGAATGGGTTAAAGCTGGTGGAGGGTGGATTTAGACTGGATATTAGGAAGAAATTATTGACAATGAGGGTGGTGAGACACTGGAACAGGTTGTCTGAGAAGGTTGTGGATGTCCCCTCCCTGGAGGTGTTCAAGGACAGGTTGGATGTGGCCTTGAGCAACCTGCTCTAATGGAAGGTGTCCCTGCCTATGGCAGGGGGCTTGGAACTAGATGATCTTTAAGTTCCCTACCAAACCATTCTGTTCCTAGGATTCATCTGGGGAGGGTGAGTGGGACCCTGGGATTTGGTGGAGAAGGCAGTCTTAACATTTGTAGTGATAAAGAAAGTGATATGTTAGCTTCTGCATTAAAATCAATGGCTTTTTAAGCAGTGTTTGGTGTTTGTCTCAGATGTGATTTAAAGTTTGTACGTTAGAATGTGTTAGGTGGCTGAACATGGTCTGGTTTGGGTATCTTAAAGATTCATAGAATAGCTCAGGGTGGAAGGCACCTTAAAGATCATCTAGTTCCAACTCCCCACGATGTTAAAACTTATCTCTGCTTTAAGACAAAGGTAAAAATACACCTTCTTTCAGTTCCAGCCCAGCTAGATCCAGGTAGTTTTTGCCTCAGGCTTCTCATCATTACCTGCAAAATGAGGAATTGCTGCTTCTAGTCCAGCCACTAGCCTCAGCACTGCCTAAACCACACAGGAGCATTAACCAAGTTTCCTCAAACCACCCAGTTAATATCTTAAGCTCACCTACTCCTTTTTTTTTTTTTTGCTGTTGTTTTGTTTTGATTTGCTTTTGTCTGAGGTGGGTCCTGTGCAGCAGCTCTCCCGGCAGAACAGGATGTGTTTGTGTCACACACTTTGTAACGCTGGGAGAGTGATTTCCTGCAGAGGGTACTCGTAGGAAATGGCAGGGAAGACGAGAGACGTTTTCAATCAGTGCTGCTGCCTGAAGAGTGCCCAAATACCTGCAGCCCACAGCTTGATTTGTGGGAGAAGGGAGATCAGAGATGCTGGAGAGAGGCAGGAATGGGATGCATAGGAAGACCACAAAGATGATCAGAGGGATGGAGCACTTCTGTTATGGGGACAGGCTGAGAAATTTGGGGCTGTTCAGCCTGAATAAGAGAAGACTCCAGGGAGACCTTATAGCAGCTTTCCAGTACCTGAAGTGGGCTGCAGGAAAGCTAGGGAGGGACTTTTTACAAGGGCTTGTAGTGATAGGATGAGAGGGAATGGATTTAAGCTGGAAAAGGATGGAATTAGACTGGATATTAGGAAGAAATTCTTGACGGTGAGGGTGGTGAGACACTGGAACAGGTTGTCCAGGGATGTTGTGGGTGCCTCTTCCCTGAAGGTATTTAAGACCCGGTTGGATGGGGCCCTGTACAACCTGCTGTAGTGGAAGATGTCCCTGCCCATGGCCGGATGATTGGAACTAGATGATCTTTAAGGTCCCTTCCAATCCAAACCATTCTACAATAGTTATACTTACTTGTGAAGGCTTTTTTAAATTATCTGTGTTCTGCACCCACTTAAGTGTGCCATTTCCCTTGGGCATCTGTTTTGAAGTATGCATCCTGTCTTTTCATCTTACAGAGTCTTGTGTCTGTAGCTAGCTGAAGAAGCAGCTTTTTCTAGCTGATGATCTCCACATGATTGCTGCCTTCTATAAATTAGACCCAGAAGGTGTTTATGAGAATTTGGCTTCTGCTTTTCTTCCTCTCTCTCCACTATACATTACCCTCAACTGTATCTGGGATTCTAATGATCTAAAGCCAGATGTTTGAAACACAGATAATAAGGCAGAAGGATGTTTATGCCTGTGGAAAATGGGGATATATACTTTTTTTTCCTGATATATGTATTTTCTCTTACTCCTACAACTCCTGCCTCTTTTAAGTGGAAAGTATATTCACTTTAAGAGGAATAGCAGCTCTGCCTTTGGCTATGCCTGTGAAGAACTGTAAATCATTCGTGTCACTCTTCATACTCTAACCATTCTGTTATTTCATATCCTGAGATCAAGGGATGTGCTGGGACAAAAGGAAAAAAAAATCCCCTTGCCAATTTAAAGAGGATCTGAGGAACACATTCATTCCCAGTTGTTACAGCATAATCCCTGGTTGTCTGAAAGTATGTGAGAGAGACTGGGTGGAGAGCACAAAAAAGGGGAAGAAAGGAAGCCTCCTCCACCTGATTTACACTTTTCCTGGTGTCAGATAGATGAAAATCATCCTCGTGACATGTCTATATCATACCAGATCTAGTTAAAGCTTTGAAGAGTTGATACTGTGGTGTTAATGTTAACCTGACTGACAGAATCTTTCCTGGAGCTGACATGAGCAAATATATCAAGAAGAAGAGAAATTAATCATTCTGATGGGTTTCATTAGTACCAGCATAGGGACAAATGAGATTGCATCTCCAATGCTAACCAGAAATCTCTTACACTACTGATACAAAGGGTTGTGCCTCAGGGAGAATGGTTAAGAATGAAGAAAGTGGATTAGGGGACTGGAGTGCTGTTGATATGAAGTGAATTCCCCATTCCTGAAATGTTTGATCTGTGAATTCACTAAATGGCATGGGGGAAGAGTGGCTGGAAAGCTGCCCAGCAGAAAAGGACCTGGGGATGTTGGTTGACAGTTGATTGAACGTGAGCCAGCAGTTTGCTCAGGTGTCCAGGAGAGCCAACAACATCCTGGCCTGCATCAGGAATAGTGTGACCAGCAGGAGTAGGAAAGTGATCATGTCCCTTTACTGGGCACTGGTGAGGCAACACCTGCAATCCTAGGTTCACTTTTGTGTCTCTCACTATGAGTTGATGGAGTGTGTCCAGACAAGGTCAGCAAAGCTGGTGAAGGGTCTGGAGAACAGGTCTTCTGAGGAGTGGATGAGGGAACTGGGGTTGTTTAATCTGGAGAAAAAGAGGCTGAGGGGAAACCTCAGTGCCCTTTACAGGTCCCTGAAAAGAGGTGTGAGGTGGATGTTGGTCTCTTCTCCCTAGTATCAGGTGACAAGATGAGAGGAAACGGCCTGAAACTGTGCCAGGGGAGGTTTAGGTTGGAGATTAGGAAAATTTCCTTTACTGCAAGAGTATTGGAACAGGCTGCCCATGGAGGTGATGGAGTCACTATGCCTAGAGGTGTTCAAGAAACTGTGGACATGGCACTGTGGGACATAGTTTAATGGCCACGGTGGTGTTAGGTTGATGGATGGACTTGATGATCTTAGAGGGTTTTTCCAACCAAAATCATTCTGTGGTTCTGTGAGCCTCTGGAGGTAATGAATGTTTATGGAAGAAGTCTGATCCAAGAACTTTCCTCAGACTACCTTTCTGACTTGCTGGCTAGTGTTTGCTAACAAGCTGTGAGGTGGTTGGGAAACACAGGAATGATACAGCAAAGGAGGAACAGTAGCAAGTGAAAATGCTCTTTGCGTTTGTCAAGTGGCCAAAAACTTGTGAGGAAACTGAAAGCAAGGAAATACTGTCAGGAATACTCAAAAGAAGGTATTTGGTGTTTCTAAGTAGTGACATATGGAAGACAAAGATACTGGGGTTTAGGTTTTCAACCATCTGGTTCATAGAATGGCTTGTGTTGGAAGAGTCCTTGAAGATCTTCTAGTTCTAACCCCCCTAATATGGGCCGGGGACACCTTCCACTAGATCAGGCTGATCAAGGCCTCATTCAACCTGGTCTTGAACACCTCCAGGGGGAGGGCATCTATGACTTCCCTAGGCAGCATATCCAGTGTCTTACCATCCTCACTGGGAAGAACTTCTTCCTAATATCTAGTCTTCATCTACCTTCCTCAAGCCTTCCCATTGTTTTAATATTTCAAGGTTTTATTCTCTCATCTCTGTATCTAGTGTTTACAGAAGAGAATCCAGCATCTGATCAGAGTGGCTGGGAAAGCTGTTTACATTCTCCTCTATTCCTAACAGTAGGTAATATTTAGAGGAGCTATTCTTGAGGCTATGCAGGAGTTTATATTTGAACACAGAGCTTTCTGCCAAATGCATCTGGCAGAAAGGTTACCAATACATTTGGTTGTGAATGCAAGCACCCAAAGGAGGCTGAAATGTTGACATGTAGTATCTTTGCATATGATATGATTGCATCTCTGTTATGTCCTGCATACATGTTATGCTGCTAAATATTTCTTCCCTCACTGTCCTGGAGACTGAAATTGTTTAGCTGTACAAGAGAGAAGAGCAATAACAGTGCACTCTTCTGTCCCAGCAGTGATAAACATTTGACTGTCATTATGTTCATCTTGGACTATTTTGTAAACATTCTGAGCTCTCTATGTGCAAGTTGTCATCACTTTAGCCATCCAACTTCATCTTGGGAACTTTTATCATAGTATCAACCAGGTTGGAAGAGACCTCCAAGATCATCCAGTCCAACCTATCACCCAGCCCTATCCAGTCAACTAGACCATGGCACTAAGTGCCCCATCCAGTCTTCAAATTAAACCAACAGGACTTAATGGGACAAAATATGTGTGAGGAAAGGGTGCCAACAGACGTAGCCTCATGGAATGTTTTGGGTTGAAAGTGACTTTAAAGATCATCTAGTTCCAATCCCCTTGTCATGGGCAGGGACACCTCCTATGAGATCAGGTTGCTCAAGGTGTCATCCAACCTGGCCTTGCACACTTCCAGAATAGGGAGCATCCCTGACCTCCCTGGGCAACCTGTTGCAATGTCTCAACAACCTCACTGTACCTAATATCCAGTCTAAACCTCCCCTCCTCTAGCTTCAGTCTATTCCCCTTCATCCTATTAATACAAACTCTTGTAAAAAGTTTCTCCCCAGCTTTCCTGTAGCCCCATTCAGGTACTGAAAGGCTGCTATAAGGTCTCCCTGGAGCTGTTTTATCTCCAAGCTGCGCAGCCCCAAATCCCTCAGTCTGTGTGAGGGGGAGGGTGGGGGAAATGTGTGAGGACAGGATACCAACAGACATAGCCTCATTTTTAGAAGTGTTTAAGACCAGGCTGGGTGAGGCTTTGGGCAACCTGGTCTAGTGGAACCTGTCCCTGCCCACGGCAGGAGGGGTGGGACTAGATGATCTAGTCCCTTCCAACCTTTCTGCCATTTTATCATATGGTTCTATGATCATATGAAATAGGCCCTGTGAGAATGTTGTAGTATTGAAAGCCTGAGAGAATACAACGCAGCACAAATGTCTCACCAACAGATAGTGATGTATTATGAAATCTAAGGCACCATTCTTGGAGGACTGGGCTGCGTGATCCAGAGTTATTCGGACATACACTGGCAGCAAACAGAAGCTTTTCAAATAGAGGCAGACTACATTTTGACAAATGCTAAGCATTTCAATTGTCATGATTTTTCCTTAATATTAGATGCCAGGCAACGAGGATGAAGCAGCTGTCATATTCCTGATGGGAATAAAATCTCTCCATTTGTATTCAAAGCTTACAGTGCCTGTCCTGGTACTATGAGAAGATACAAACACATCAGTCAAAAACATCTGTTCATTGTAATGGATTAAAGAGCACCTGGTCTAAACACACACCTTTTACAAGGTGAGATTTTAGCCTTAGCTGAGAATTTGTAAAACTTTCCAAGCTTGGGGTTTTACTGAGGCTTAGGTTCATCCCTGACAAAAGATATATCATCGAGGTTAAGTTTTCATGGCTAAGCTCTGAAGCATCAGGAAAATATCCTAACAGATTCATCAATCAGAATAGATTTATTGTGTGCTGAAAATGCCTAAATAAATGCTAGACCTACTAAAAAATGTTATTCAACACATTTTACATTTCAAGGATCAGAAGAAGAGTCTTAAATTGACTGAAACATCTGTTTTGTTACAAATAATTCAGGAACCTGCACCAGCGGCTGGGCACAGCTATGGGATCCCCAACACAAGAGGGACACATACGAGCTGGAACAGGTCCGGTGGAGGCCATAAAAATAATCAGAGGGCTGGGCTTCTACAAAGATAGGCTGAAAGCTGGGGTGGTTGGGGAAGAGAAGGCTCTGGGGAGACCTTATAGCAGCATTTCAGTATCTGAAAGGGGCCTACATAAAGGCTGGGGAGTGACTGTTTAGAAGTACTTGTGGTGGTAGGATGAGGGGCAATGGTTTGAACTCCAGAGAAGGGTAGTTTTAAGTTGGACATTATGAGGAAGTTCTTTACAGTGAGGGTGATGAAGTACTGGAACAGCTTGTCCAGAGATGTGGTGGAAGCCCTGTCCCTGGAGACATTCAAGATTAGACATGACGTGGCACTGGGCAGCCTGATCTGCTTGGAAATGTCCCTGCTGACTGCAGAGGGGTTGGGCAAGATGAACTTGGAGAATCCATTCCAAGCCGAAGCAATCTGTGATGACAGGTCTCTGTAGTGAGGCCTCATGTGCAGAGCATTTTCTCTGAGAAAGCCTGTTGGATCCCACAGGATCTGTGTTTAAACTAGTAAGTCACTCCATCCTGGACCTTGCCATTGTTTGTCCTTGATCATCTAATCTATCCTTCTGCACAGATGGATGAGTGACTTATTGGGTGGCTGGAGGAGCTGAATGGAAATGGTGGTGCCCATGTGCTGGACATGGATCATTAAAGACAGCATTAGTTGATTATATAGGGCTCAGGTGTCTTCTTGGCTGGATACACCAAGTAAATATTTATATAGTCACCCAAGACAATTAGCAGCCATAGAATGAAGGGTGATGTGTGCTGGGCTGTCTCCCTCCCTAGGTTACAGAGCCAGACTCTTGTAAACAAGGGGTCTAAGTGGGTCAGTTGCTTATTGGCCCTGCTGAATCAAAAATTCTACTTTGGGCTCAGCAGGAACAAATTGGTTGTGACTGCAATCATCCTTGCTACTCCCACTCCAGTATGTTCCCTTGCATACTGATCCTCAGATGATGCAAATTAAACCAGCTCTTCTGACAGCAGTGCCTGTGCCTCTTCAGCTGTGCCCTTAGTGTGGCTATGCATGGATTCATGGCATCTGCATGTCTGCTGCTTGCTTGTCGTTGTGTATGGCAACAGGGAGCAAGGATATCCTGGATTATGGAATCTTTGATATTCTTTCTGAATGAGGAGGGGTTCATGTCAGCCAGCTTTGTTATCTTAGTAATATTCATCAGGCTCCCATCTGGAAAGGTTTACAGGCACAACTGCCTGGAGACAGCTTGCAGCCTTGAGCAGGAGGATTATGCAGAGCTGGAGCTGCACATGTGGTAAGCAGCCCTCAGTGTGCTGAGGAGAGCTGGCTGTGTGAAGTCAGCCAAGGACTAGCTCTGAACCTGAGCTGGCTCTAGACAGAACACAGCATGTCTGCACTCTGCTCCATGCATCCACAGGTATATGGCCACATGAGCATAACTGCTGTTTTCACACCTGCACCAGCTCTGCATGCAGTGAGGGCCACATAAACACTGTTTAGTGCCTGAAGTCATAAGCCGTATAGGACATAACTGCCTTGGTGAGCACTGCACCTTCCACACATCCTGTTTCTCTGGGGGTCTTTTACATGGCTTTGAAGCACTAAATCTGTACTGAGTAGATAATTGCACAAGTTTGTCATAGAATCACGGAATGGTATAGGCTGGAAGGGGCCATCTAGTTCCAGTCCCCCCCAACTCCTGCCAGGGGCAGGGACACCTTCCACTACAGTAGGTTGCTTAAAGCCCCATCCAATGTGACCTTGAACACATCTAGGGAGAGGCATCCACAACCTCTCTGGTCATTCTATTCCAGTGTCTCACCACTTTGAAGAATTTCTTCTTAATATCCAGAGTGAATCTACCCTCTTCCATATCAAAACCTTTGCCCCTCATCCTATTGCTACAACCCCTTGTAAAAAGTCCCTCTACAGCTCTCCTTTGTAGGAGAGCTTACTGTCAGATACTGGAAGGCTTCTATAAGGTGTCCCCAGAGCCTTCTCTTCTCCAGGTTGAAGAGACCCAGCTCTCACAGCCTGTCCCCATAGAGGAGGTGCTCCAGCCCTCTGATGATCTTTGTGGCCTCCTCTGAACCCACTTGAGCAGGTCCATGTCCTTCTTGTGTTTGGAGCCCCAGAACTGGATGGAGTACTCCAGACAGACAGCAGAATGCAAACCTTTTCCAAAGCACACTTCAGCATTTTTCCTGTGAGAAGAGGGCATCACAGTGAGCAAAACGTGTGTCTTTTTTCCTGGCAGAAAGGTAGTTGTTTTCTTTGAGATTTTTCTGTCCTGTGTACATTTAACTGCAGCATGGGATGACATGAAAGGGGACTTTTCTGAGCCCATCTGCTGTCTCGGTCAAAGGGCTGCTAGAGTTTGAGGCTGCCTCTATTATCTTAGCAGTGATTTGATGTCACTAAATAACAAGCTGTTAGCACAACCGTGCCATGGGTGTTTATCACACTTTGTGTGTCACTGTGTACATGTGCTCTTTGTGCTAAGTTTCATCTCTCCCAGCCTAGAGTCTGGTCATTTAAAGCCAAGTTTGCAAACAGCATAATAATGCTGAAAATGACAAAAGAGGGGGCAGATGGCTACAGCTGCTGTTGTAAACCTGATTTCCACAGGCGCAGCAGGGCCTGGCATGGCCGGAGCAAGCTCAATAAAAGGGACCCTGCTGCTGCAGCTGAGCCTGAGCAGTTAAATTTTTGTTATCAGCCTCCAATAGAAGCTAGGCCATGCAAGCCCCTGACCACTGTCTGCAATACACTGAGTGGCCTCAGCCACAGCAGGAGCCAAATATGCTACAGCTTTCTTGAGTGGTCAGGCATTGGAACAGTCTGCCCAGGGAAGTGGGTGGAGGTATTCAGGAAACATGTGGACGTGGCACTTTGGGACATGGTTTAATGGCCATAGTGGTGTTAGGTTGATGGTTGGACTTGATAATTTTAGAGGTCTTTTCCAACTGAAATGATTCTACGATTCTGTTGAGTTGCAGGAGAGCACTTACACATGCCAGCCAGCACAGAGCCAAGGAGGCTGGCATGGGTTTGCTTGGTTGGTAGCTGAACTCTACCAGCTCAGTCTTGCATAACAAAAACTGCCCTGTTTCCCAGTTCATGCCAGAGCCTCCTTAACACTGTTGCTGCTCATGCAGAAAATAAACAATCATTACTCAACACTGCTGGCGATGATCCATCCTCCTGCCTGCAGGTAGCAAGCTGGGAGAAAGGCATTGCTACACTCCACATCTGAAGGGCTTATACCATGAGGCATTGACTTATTTCTACCAAGAACTGAGTGCTCTCAGGTCTGTTTAAAGTCAAGTCAGCCATCACTGAATCAGACTATTGTAGTAAGACGGCAACTTGAAGTAAGGTAGAGTGTGGTGTTGGAGGAGAAAACCTAGAGTTGTATTTAATCCATAAAGTAAGCTCTTTTTTTGGCCTTTTCCTCTAAAATCATGGAATCACACTAGAGATCAATGCTTCTGCCAAGGCAGGATACACAGGAACACATCCAGGCAGATCTTTAAAGTCTCCAGAGAAGTAGACTCCACAATGCTTCTGTGCACCCTGCTCCAGGGTCTGGCACTCTCACAGAAAAGAAATTTCTCCTCACCTTGAGGTGGAACTTCTGTGTTCTAGTTTGTCTCCATTGCCCCTCTTCCAGTCACAGGACATCATTGAAAAAGACTGGCACCACCTTCTTGATACCAACCCTTGAGATATTTATAAACAGTAAGAAAAAAAAAAATCCTTTTTTGTTTTTGTTCTGGGAAAATGTGAAAATAGAAATCAAACACCTTTACAGGAATCTGTCTGTACTGGAAAGCAAAGAAAAAAAGCCCAACACATCATAAAAATATTCTGACAGCTCCTGCTCACTAATTGCCAGTAACATCCATTCTTAATTTAAACATTTCATTGTTAAAACTTTAATGGAGTCCAACCATCAATCTAGCACCATCATGGCCATTAAACTTTGTCCCAAAGTGTCATGGCCACAGTTTTCTTGAGCACCTCCAGGGACAGGGACTCCACCACTTCCCTGGGCAGCCTGTTGCAATGTCTGGCCACTCTTGCAACAAAGAATGTCCAACCTAATACCTCCCCTAGTAGGTAGGTATTAGGTAGAATATCCTAATATCCAACTTAAACCTCCCCTGGCACAATTTCAGGGCATTCTCTCTCATTCTATCACCTAATACTAGGGAAAAGAGACCCAACCCTACCTTGCTCCAACCTCCTTTCAAGGGAGTTGTAGAGAACAATGAGGTTTCCCCTCAGCCTCCTCTTCCCCATACTAAATGACCTCAGTTCACTCAACTGTTCTTTTTCAGCTCTGTTCTCCAAACCCTTCACAGTCTTTCTTGACCTTCCCTGTTTTATCAAATCAGTTTAGCTCAGCTTCAGTTAAGAGGATGAATGGATCGAGACTCTCCACGAGACTGTCAAGCAGCAAGGGATGGTATGATGCTGCCCTTTGGCTCTTGGTGAGGCTGACAATTTCATCCCCTCCCTGAAGTTACATTTCATTCTCCATAAATTCCTTAGTGCCTCCTTAAGCTTCTCACATTGGAGCACTTTGTCTTCTGAAATGTCCTAGTTTGATCTGTCATTATGGTGACATGTCACATTCCCTTACTGTGTGCGTCTTGCTAGGTGCAATGTGATGATGGCTGCCAACATAACTAATTGTGAGTGAGTCTTGCTCATGAGGCAGTTTGCTGAAAAACACAGCAGAGAAGGCTGTTCTCAGAGTATCTGCTCTTTGAACTGTCTTGGCATCAATGAAACACTTCATTATAGAAAGACAGAATAGAACCATGGGTTATGTCCAGCCTGCGAAACTTCTGCCCAGACTCCCTGCTGTGACCACCCTTGCTTTGATGCTATGGTGATAGCAACTAAGGGGATAAATAGACTGGTGGTTCCCAATGCTTTTGGAATGACACTCACAGTTGTGGCCACCACAATCTTCTGTTCTGATCACATTTACCTTCTTCAAGACAGCATTCCTTTTTTTTCTGTCTAATGTGGCTACTTCTTCCTTCTGATCTCCCCTGGTTCTTCCTCGTATTTTGGAGGTTGGAGTGAGGTGATGGTCAGTCTCCTCTTCTTAGCATCAAGTGCTAGGATGCTAAGAGGAAATGGCATGAAACTGTGATAGGAAGGTTTAGATTGGATATTAGGAAGAATTTCTTTCCTGAGAGAGTGGTCAGACAGTGGAACAGGCTGCTCAGGGAGGTGGTGGAGTCACTGTCTCTGGAAGTGTTCAAGAAATGTGTGGACATTGCACTTTGAGACATGGTTTAATGGCCATGATGGTGTCAGGTCGAAAGTTGAACTAGATTTTGGAGGGCTTTTTAAGCCTTAGGGTTATAATTTCTGTGATTCTAGGCTGTCTCTGCTTTTTTCTCCCACTCCAGTGCTGGGACCAGGTGAACATGCCCAGCACAGCTTGTTCAGCTTGATTTGCTGCCTTATCCGCAAGCCCTAATGTGCTTCATCAGCTGAGAACTGGCCATGCGAACACAGCTCCACTTGCAGCTTCCAGCAGAGACATTTCATCCTGTGCCAAGCATGTCAGTGTGACACCCAAATTTAGCATGCCAGTCACTGCTGCTTCCCCTGATACAGTTCAAGAAGAGTGGGAAATTGTGGCAAAACCACTCAATTATGTTCAAAGAGAGATTGATAGTGCCATTAATAAAGCTATTGCTAGCAAATAACCCTCTGTACAGAGAGACACCAGTGCTGCTCTTTACAGCCAGCTGTCTCTTCTTTTGTCTCTCTCCAACTCAGTCTTTGGCCTTTTTTTTCTGTGTCTATTTATAGAATCACATAATAATTTGAGTTGGAAGGGACTCCTGACGTGGTGTGATGGTTTGGGACTTATCCCCCACACACTCTTATGAAATCACCCAGACTGGACTCAGCCAGCTGGAAGTTAAGTAATGAAGTTTTAATTCACAGCTTAGTACAAGATACAAGCAGGTATTTACAATATATTACAAATATATAGAGAAATATACAAGTTAAAAGTAATACCATCCCTGTCATAGTGATGGTATTAAGAACTTCCTCTTAATGTCTTCTTACATAAAGAACTTCCTCTTAATGTCTAATGTAAATCTACTCTGATCTAGTTTCAAACATTCTCCCTCATCCACCACAAGCCCTTCTGAGCAGTCCCTCCCCAGCCTTTCTGTAGGTCCCTTTCAAATACTGAAATGTAGTTATATGGTGTTCCTGGAGTTTGCTCTTTTCTAGGCTGAACAGCCCCATTTCTTACAGCATGTTTTTGTAGCAGAAGTGCTCCAGCCCTCCGACCACCTTTGTGGCCTCCTCTGGACCTGCTCCAGCAGGCCTATGTTCTCCTTGTGTTGAGGGGTCCCGTAAATGGACACAGCACTCTCAGTGGAGGTGAATTTAGAAATGTGTGATGATGAAGCTTAGCTCTCCTCAGTGATGTCCAGTGATAGGACAAGGGGCAAAAGGTGCAAGCATAGGAAGTTCCACGTGAATGTAAGAAAAAACCTTCTCATGAAACACTGGAGCAGGCTGCCCAGGGAGGTTGTGGAGTCTCCTTCTTTGGAGACATTCAAAACCCATGTGGATGTGTTCCTATTCTAGGCAATCGCCCTCTGGCAGGAGGGTTGGATTAGATGATCATTCGAGGTCCCTTCCAACTCCTAACATTCTGTGATTCTGCGAGGTCTCCCCAGGGCAGAGTGGCAGAATCGCACCTCTCCATCTGCTGGTCATGCTTATTTTGATGCAGCCCAGGATGCCATTGACCTTCTGGTCTGCAAGTGGCTGGCTCATGCCCAGCTTCTCACCCATCAGCACCCCTAAGTCCTTTTCTGCAGGGCTGCTCACTATCTCATGATCCCCCAGCCCAGGCTGATATTGAGGATAGGCCCACTCTATCTTCAGGACCTTGGACTTGACCATGTCATGAGATTCGCTTTGGATTCCTTCCTCCCCAGCCTGTAGAGTGCTTATGAAGTATATTGGGGCCTGCATTTTCTCTGCAACTGTGGATGACAGAAAAGAAACTATTTCTCATGGAAATGGAAAATCTTGCCTTATCATTCCCCTATCCTCTCCGGATCTGCAACCTAAAGAGAAACACTAACTATGTAATGCTGAGAGAAAACAGGAAGAGCTACAGTGCTGTAGTGCATTTCATATTTTAAGGATATTCTCTGTCCTCTTAACAGCTAGAGGTGAGACCATTAAGAGACAATCCAGGAGAAGCTAAGGTTTAAAGAACACTTTCAAATATACATACCCTTGTGTTTCCTATGGATATGTGTCTTCCTTCACAATCTTCCCTCTGGAATGCAAGAATGCTTTAACTTGTTAAGACTTAATTCTTTTAGATATTGTTTGGCCTTTAGCCATAGAAATGGATCTGAAAGAGAAGCATACAGCTTTGGAAAGAGCTTCCTTGAATTTCCACTAAGCTAGCTGGTAGAGTGGCTTTTCTCAGGAGCTTATTAACTAGTGCAGACCTGTCTGGGAGCTGAGACTTAAGTTTACTTTAGAGTGTTTATGAGCTACCATGTTCAGCATTGTACATCTGGTTATCACAATCATAAAATGGTTTGGATTGGAAAGGACATTAACAATCATTTGGTAGTTCCAAGTCTCATACCATGGGCAGAGTCACCTTCCACCAGAACAGATTGCTCAAGGCCTCATCCAATCTGGCCTTGAACTCCTCCAGGGAGGGATGCATCCATGACCTCATTCAGAAACCTGTTCCAATGTCACTGCCAAGAATTTCTTCCTAATATCCAGTCTAAATCTCCCCTCGTCCAGCTTTAATCCATCTCCTCTCATCCCATCAGTAGCAGCCTGTGTAAAAAGTTGGTTGGTGGGTTTTTTTTGTTTTATTTTTGGGGTGTTTTTTTGTGCAGTGATCATTGTGATTTCTCATTCCTTTCTATGAAATGAAACAAGCAGTTGCTACTTGCCTGACTGAAGAACCATTAGTTGGAAAAAACTTTTGAGCAAGCATGTTTTGACCCTTAATTATTAAAAATAGTCTTTCTGAATTTTTCCAAGAGAAGCAACAACAGCTGTGAGGATCAGACTCTACTGGTTTAACATCCTGTATGTGTTTACACACCAATAATACACTTGTTTTTTCAGCAGTGATAATTCTCAAGGTCATGAGCTTTTGCTGCTCTAATCTTAGTCTGCTTTCTCTGTCAGAGTGAGATGACAGCTGTGGGCATGTGTGCTGTGAGTGCAAGCTGAATTCAAAACACTCTGTATAACATCACCTGATTGTCAAGGGCAAAGCTGAAGTGAGATGCTCTCCCAGTTTTGCTTTTCACTTAGAAGAAGGAAAAAAACAGGAGAAAAAAGTGGAGATGGGGAGTAGTTCAGAGTTGGACTTTGTTACTGTATTCTTTATTTTCATTAAATCCATAATGCTAACTGCAAATACCTTTGGAAATGTTTAATTACCTCTTTCGTCAAAGGCATTTGGCAGGTAAATGAAGGAATTATCAAAGTGGTGTGAAATACAATTAATAACAGTCACAAATATCCAAGCTCCATGCTTGGGGACCCTCAGTGACCTCAACTTTAAATATGGTCTTAGATCAATGTAGGCCTATCATAGCACGATAGACTTAAAATTTCAATAGATAAACTTATGTTGTTTGGGGTTTATGCTTTAAGGATTGTTCTTGTTGGTGTGGTCTAAGAATTATTAGATCAAATATCACAGAATTGTTTTATTTGGAGAGACCTTTAAGTTAACTGAGTCCAGTCTTAAAGATAATACCACCACGGCCATGAAACCATGTCCATGTATTTCTTGAACAGCTCCAGGCACAGTGACTCCACCGTCTCCCTGGGCAACTTGTTCCAGTACTTGACCACTATTTCAGGAAAGAAGTTTTTCCTAATCTCCAACCCAAACCTCTCCAGGCACAATTTCAGGGCATTTCCTCTCATTCTGTCATCTGATACTAGGGAGGAGAAACCAATCTCCTTAGGAGTGACAGATGCAATGGAAAGGCATATGATAAGGAGAAGATTATGCTGTGACTATTTTAGTTCTCTTTTAGGTGGAATGGTTGTGATCAAAGGTGGGCAAGTAGGACTTTAAAACAGAAAGGCTTCCAAAGATCCATTCCCATATATTTCCTTTACGGCATCACTGACCACTTTTCCTTTACCACTGCAGATTTATTTCCTAAAAAGCTTTAGTTCCCAGAAGGAAAGTGTTACAGAGGCTCCTGCCAACATACATCCATCTGCGAATGCTGCTGTGAATATTTATGTGTCTGAATTGGAAGATGAGGAAGGCTGCTCGTGGCCTGGGAGTCATTTGGTCAGGAAGCAGATGGCTTCATAGTTGGAATGAGCACATGATGCAAGTTACTGGGACCACTCACAGAAGCTTTCTGAGCAATATTTATGATAGTGAGGACATTGTCAAGTCTGGAGAAGTATGCTTCTATAAATGAGCTATTCACTGTCTCTGCATTTGTAGGTTTTCGTAGATTCAAAGATTCATGCAATGGTTTGGGTTGGAAGGAGCCTTAAAGATCTACTGTTTCGTTGCCTCAATTGTCCTGTCAGTGTATATGAATGGAAAGGCAACAGTGGTTTTTGAACACCTAGCCAGGTGTCAGGTCTGGTGCAGCAGATCTGAGACTGGTGCCCCCAACGTAAGAAGAACATCAAACCTCTCTCTCACTAGATCAGGTTTCTCAGGATCATGCAGAGTGGGTCACACAGGAACACATCCATCCACAACCACCTTGGGCAGTGTGTTCCAGTGTCTCACTGCCCTCACCGTAAAGAATATCTTCCTAATATCCAGTCTAAATCTCACCCCTTCTGGCTTAAATCCTTATGTCCTCATTCTATCCCTATAAGCCTTTGTAAAAAGTCTTTCCCCAGCAATCCTGTAGGCCTGGTTCAGGTTCTGGAAGATAATGCTATGAGGTCTCCCTGGAGCTCTCTTTTTCTCCAGGCTGAAGAGGCACAAATCTCCCAACTTGTACCCATAGGGGAGGTGCTTCAGTACTCTGATTATCTTCATGACCTCTGCTGGACTCTCTCCAACAGTTTGATGAGAAACTGCCAGCATTACTCTCCAACGTGCTCAGCCTGGCTCTCTGGTCAGGCCTTCTCTCATTGCAGGGCCAGCCCAATGTTTGTCCTGGCTCTTCATCCTTCGGGTGCCACAATCCTGTCCTGTTTCTGATTTTAAGGAGAGCTGAATGACCCTTCTATTTACTAGCTTAAATGAAATTAACATTCACCTAGCTGAGTTGGTTGTGGAATCCTTGAACAAAAGTTTTTACAGGACAGAATGTGACTTGAGATAGTATAAAGAATAAATTATTACTGAGTACTGTGGGGGTGTAGCAATTCCTGGTTAGAAAGGCTCTAGGCTAGGACTGGCTAGCAGTACTCCAGCTATACACCATCTGCACTTCTTCTAGTGACAAAAATAACCAGAGATTTTTCTGCGCTGCTGTCAAAATGCTGAGCCAATATAGCGAGCTGGGAGCGTGATCTGGAGGTCTGGTCTGGCTACATCAGCCCTGCTTCTCAGCCAATTCCAGTTGCATTTCATTGTGACATTGGTGAGGTTTGATCCAAGAAAAGTGCAGATGTTGCAGTATTTTGCAAGTACTTTGGCAATCTGAAAGACTCAGTCCAATCCCCAAGGCCCTCTTTATTTGTATTTTTATTTGCATCCATACAGTTGGTCAGAGCCAATAATAGCTCTGAATGTTTAGTCTTCTAACATTTGCACCTCCAGAGACAGAGGACATTCAGCTGCAAAAGTGGACCCTTGAACTCAGAGACAACTGGTCACATCTAAGGCTAGAGTTCTTAGGGATCAACAGAGATTTATTAGCATCATCTTCAGTCATTTTCTTTTCTCTTAATTGTGCTGACAAGCCAATTAAGGACTCTGAAGTCCTTATTGACTCTGAGATGACCTGGTCTGATTTGCTCTGACAGCCATTACTGTAATAAACTTAGAATCCCATGTTGCTATCTCAAGATGAGATGAATGTAGAATTGTAGATTTCTTGGTGTTGGAAAAGACCTCTAAGGTCACTGAATCCAACCATCAGCATAACACCATGGTGGCCATTAAACCATATCCCCGAGTGTCATGTCCACACATTTTTTAAACATCTCCAGGGATGGTGACTTCACCTCCCTGGGCAGGCTGTTCCAATGCCTGACCACTTCTTCAGTGAAGAATATTTTCCTAATATTCAAACTAAACCTCCCCTGGCACAATTTCAGGCCATTTACTCTTGTTCTATCTCCTGACAGTAGGGAGAAGAGACCAACCTTTACCTCCTTTTGGAGAGTTGTAAAGAGAAATGAGATCTTCTCTCAGCCTCCTCTTCTCCAAACTAAACAATCCCAGTTCCTTCAGCTGCTCCTCACAAAACTTGTTTTTCAGACCCTTCACCAGCTTCATTGCCCTGTATAAACTTTGGCTTTAGAGGATGTTAGTCAGTTGGAGGAGATACCTCAGGCTGTCTTGAATATGTCTTACCTTACATTTGTGGTGTTTTGTTTGTTTTAACTGAGCATCAATATTTAAACACAGATGGCTAAAAAGCCATTTTATCAGAGTCACAGAATGCATTGGGTTGGAAGAGACACTTGTAGGTCATCTTGTCCAACACTCCCCTGCAGTGGGCAGGGACACCTTGAACTAGATCATGTTGCTCAGGTCCCTATTAAGTCTGACCTTGATTTTTATCAGAACTGCTTTAGGAGTAAGGGAAAGAAACTGGTGGAATTGTTGCTACGTCCAGCCAAACCAGTTAGTTAACTGCATTCCACGAGCTTTATATTAACACAAGAAAGTGTACTGTTGTGCTTTTTAATGAGACATGCATATGGGGCTAGGAGAATGACTAGAGAGTAGCCATAGATCTGCCAAAGAAACATAGAAGCATGGAATAGTAGGTAGGGATTGAAAGGAGCCTTCAGAGTCCCTTGCCAAGGCAGGATCACCTACAGAAGATCACATTCAGGTGGTTTTGGAATGTCTCCAGAGATAGAGACTCCACCACCTCTCTAGGCAGCCTGCTCAAGGGCTCCACCACCCTTAAAGAAGTTCTTCCTCATCTTTAGATGGAACTTATGTTCAAGTTTGTGCCCGTGACTCCTTGTCCTATGACTGGGCACCACTGCGACAAGACAGGTCTCACCCTTCTGACACCCACGCTTTAAGTATTGATCAGCATTGATGAGACCCCCCCCTCAGTTTGCTCTTTCCCAGACCAAAAAGCCACAACTCTCTCTGCCTTTCCTTATCAGAAAGATGATCCAGTCCCCTCAGCATCTTTGTAATCCTTTCCTGTACGCCTGTCCTTCTTGAACTGGAGACTCCAGAGCTTAGCACAATATTCCAGATGCAGCCTCACAAGGGGGAGGCAAACCTCCCTTGACCTACTTGCCAAAGTCATCTTGATGCACCCCCGGATTCCACTGACCTTCTTGGCCACAAGGGCACATCACTCTAGTCTTAGTGGTATTAAACCATACAGAAAGCACCAGTCTTTTCCCTTGCAGTTTGTGCTGATCCATGTTGATATTTGGTGTCAAATTTATATGGAAGATCCATGAAATGTATCAGTTGCTGTGATTTGCTGCAGAGGGAGTAATTTTTGGATCATCCAGGAATCTAAAGACCACAGGAAAGAAGTTGTGATGGAAAGCTACACTGAATGACCATGTTAATATAACTATTTCATCATGCCAGTAGCATGCACATTTCTGCTGTCATGTTCAGACCTGACCTCCAGCAGTTACAAGAAGATAAAATTCATAATTTCTGTGCCTGTTACTCTGTGGAATTTATGTGCATTGATATTGACCTTGGATTTGTTAAGCTTGAGAACATTCAAAATATTTTGTGCATATACACAGAGAATACTTTTGTAGTCAGGTAAGGACCTTACTTACAGGATCACAGGTTGTATCAGGTTGGAAGGGATGCTCAGAGGTTATCTTGTCTAACCACCTTGAAGAGAACAGGGATGCCTCCAACTATATCAGAACACAAGTCTGATCTTGTGTGTCTCCAGGGATGAGGCCTCAAGAACATATGTGGGCAACCTGTTCCAGTATTTAAACACCCTTACTGTAAAGAAATTCCTCCTAATGAACAACCTAAATCTACCTTCCTCTAGTTTAAGACCATTGTCTCTCGTTCTATCACCTTGTAAGAAGTTCTTCCCTAGCTTTTGTGTAGGCTCCTTTCAGGTACTGGAAGGCTGCTCTAAGGTCTCCCCAGAGTATTCTCTTCTCCAGGCTGAACAGCCCCAACTCTACCAACCTGTCCCTGTAGGGGAGGTGCTCCAGCTCTCTGATCATCTTTGTGGCCCTCCTCTGGACCTGATCCAGCAGTGTATGTCTCTTCTGCGTTGGGGGCCCCTTCTGTTCATCTGTAGAACTACAACGACACAGAGAAAATGTTTTTTATGAAAAAAAACCACTGCTTTCATTTTTCACAATTAAAAAAAAACCATCCAGTTGTGTCACTTGTTTCAACCTCTCACTTCAGTTTTCTGCAACGGCTTTGGTGTTGGTGACATATCTCTAGCTCCACCATTTATCTTGGTCTCTAGTGATGCCTCAGTGCTCTCTGTAATTTGGCCACCAAATGTGCACAAATGGGCAGGTTTTCATAAGCAAATGTGGGATTTCTCATTCACGTTTCATAAAATTAGAGTGATCAGAGGAAGATTAGGGTTGGAATGTACCTTAAGGATCATGTAGTCCCACTACCCCCACCATCGGCAGGTTTACCTCTCACTAGACCAGGTTGCTCAAGGCCTCATCCAGCCTGGCCTTGAACACCTCCAGGGAGGGGACATCCACAGCTTCCATGGACAGCCTGTTCCAGTATTTCACCGCCTTCATTGTTAAGAACTTCTTAATATCCAACCGAAATCTACCCTGCCCCAGTTTCAAACTGTTGCCTCTCAACATAGCACTACAAGCCCTTGTAAAACGTCCAGGTACTGGAAGGCTGCCCAGAGCCATACAGACCTGTGTGTTGCAGTCTGACCTGCAAAGTTCTGGCCTTCTTTATCTCCCCTTCCCTCTGCATCCTATTTCCTAAGTCTGGAGTGTTTTATAGGAAATCATTTCAGCACTTTTCTGTAATCCTAGCATACTGTTTCTTCAATTGATCTCAAGTATTCCAATTTTCTTTTCTGTGTAGTCTATAAGAACTTGGGCTTAGCTTTTGCCTTTTTGTTGTTAATATTGCACAGAATACTGTGTCAGCACAGCACTAGCAAGAGCGGTTTGTAATTACTTGAGGGATCGGTGAAGGGTATCTAAGTATGTTGATACATGCACTGTGCTTCCTCCTCAGCAATATGAGAATCAGAAAGGTGTAGATAACAGCCTGCATGCTTAAAGCAACATTCACAAACAATTGCAATAGTGCTGCTGGTGACATGAAGATACGCCGAGGTGTTTACTGTGCTTGAAATCTGCCCTAATGTTTTGTTGCACTTTCAGCAAAGTTTCTCAACTAGTGTTTACACTGGACTCTAAAATTTTGCTCTCTGTGATCTATAGAACTTTTAGACCTGTACTACCTTTTTTTCAGGCCAACTCCATGGAGTACTCATGTTCAGTAGGTGATCTCTGAATGTCACTTCTGATGTCTAACGTTCTAGGATTCTGTGGCTGCCTAATGCTGCTTCTAATGAAAGAGAACAAACTTCCTTCAAGATCACCGTAAGAATCAGCTGCTCCATGTAGAAAGTACACTTTCTTATGCCACTTTCTCTAGCAAAGAACAGCTTATACATTGAAGAAGCAACGGCACAACACACAACTTTCCTTTCTAGAGCAGATAAGGAAAGCTAACCTTCTATAAACAGAGTTGGTATTTTATTTAGCGTAATTGTACATTTACAGAATGGTTTGAGTTGGAAGGGACCTTAAAAATCATCTAGTTCAAATCCCCCTGCCAAAGGCAGGGATGCCTTCTACTAGACCATATTGCTCAAGGCCTCATCCAACCTGGTCTTGAACTCCACCAGGAAGGGGGCATCCACAACCTCTATGGGCAACCAGTTCCCATATTTCACCACCCTCACTGTCAAAAATTTCTTCCTAATATCCAATCTCAAGCTTCTCTCTTCCAGCTTTGATCTTTTCCCACCTTGTTCTATCACTACAAGCCCTTGTAAAAGGTCTCTCGACAGCTTCCTTCTAGGCCCCCTTCAGGTACTGTAATGTACTAATGGAAAATGTGCTTGCTACCGTGGTGAGGAGTCACAATGCATCTTCGATAAAGGGGCTTTTTGGCACTCACTTTATGCTTGGTTGGCATTGTGCATTTTAGGTTAGAGAAGACAACAGAGTTGCCTTTGATAAGTTTAGGAATTGATGACATGCTTGCTATGATTCTGCTGTACTTGAAAAGTAGGTCCATGGTCTCAAGACTAGTACAGTTTAGTGCAAGAAGGACTGGAGCACACCCAAAAGAGCAGGTGTTTGAGTGTGCATGAGCTGATCTGCAGGCATGCCTGCACAGGCTGTGCACATATGGGCAGGACATGGAGCATGTAATGTCTGCAACCTGACCTGAACTTTCTCTGTGCTAGAGGTGTAAACATGCCTCCTCTGCTTTTATGCCAAAGACTTCAAGAGAGCCTCACAGAATCATAGAATGCTTTGGGTTGGAAGGGATTCACCTTAAAGATCATCTAGTTCCAACCCACCTGCCATGGGCAGGGACACCTTCCACTAAACCAGGTGGCTCCAGGCCCCATCCAACCTGGCCTTAAACACCTTCAGAGAGAGGACATCCACAACCTCTCTGGGCAGCCTGTTGCAGTGTCTCACCACCCTTGCTGTAAATAACTTCTTCCTAAAACCCATCTAAATCTTCCCTCTTCCAGCTTCAATCCATTCTCCCTCATTCTATCACTACAAGTCCCTGTAAAATGTCCCTCCTCAGCTATGTGGTAGCCTGCTTCAGGTACTGGTAAGCTGCTATCATGTCTTCCCAGAGCAACAAAGACGTTTTTGATCTTGAAGGAATTAAATCTTCCAAGTGCAGAGAGCACAGGCTGGGATGTTCCATTTACCCTGGTCCTGGAAATACTGTGCTAGCTTCTTCAAGATGTCACATCTCCTGTATGCCACTCTGACAAATCTAAAGTGACCAGTAAGCTGAAGAGTCCCCTGGGACTACTGCATATGCTGGGGGAGCAGACCAAAGTGGAGCCATTTCTAGAGTGGGTGAATCATAAAGAGCTGCTGTGGGTTCTTCCAAATGGAACTGAAGCTAGAGCTTATTAACTGCAGCTGGATAACTGATTCAAAAGAGTAATATGTCCTTTAGTAAAAGCATGTGATATTTGTGGTAAAAACAAGTTTAATTCTTCTCTTCAAGTCTCTCTGGACTGTTGTGATTAGTTCCTTGGTACATTACCCCAGAGGCATTAATTTCTCTGGATCTACACAAAGACACATTTTTTCCATGTCCTTATTACATATCTCCATGACATTGAACCCTGCAAGCCTTTTGTTCAACTCCAGAGGTTCATAGATTCATAAAATGGTTTGGGTTGGAAGTGACCTTAAAGACATCTAGTTCTAAACCCCTCTGCCATGGGCAGGGACAACTTTCAGTAGACCAAATTGGTCAAGACCTCATCCAAGCTGGCCTGAAACACCTGTAGGGAGGGGGCATGTACAGCCTTCCTGGGCAACCTGCTTCAGTGTCTCACCTACCTTGCTGTCAATTTCTTCCTAACATCCAATCTAAATCTACCCCAAGCTTCAATCTATGCCCTCTCATCCTATCACAACAAAGTTGCTTCTTAGGATTCCAAACTGTCAGGGTTTTGAATACAGGTCTTGTCCCTGAGTTTGATTTAAATCGTCAGGAAAGACTAAGCCTATATCTGTGGCAATACATGGACTCGTTTTGGGTGAACGATATCTGTTTGCTAAGCAGTCTTTGCCACCATAGAGAGAACTGCTGGTTCTCTCTGACATTGTGTCAGCTTGACTGTTTAACCTCTCCCACTTGGTGTTAATTGCAAAGCAGGACACATTCTGTTGGCTGAAGGTCCACATTGTCCTTTAGCAGTCCAGATGAGAGAGTCTTCATTGTCCAATCCCGTATTTTTTGACATTTCTACCAGTGTCTAACGCTTTCTAGAAAATTGATGAATTAATTTCCCTTTTTTATATTTTTTTCTTGTTTTTAGTTTGTTCCCCTCGCCCCCTGTTCCCCTC
>WAAF01013577.1:52820-122766 GCA_013400475.1 Tricholaema leucomelas
TCCCCTCGCCCCCTTTTCCCCTCGCCCCCTTTTCCCCTCAAAAGGCACAGACAACATTCAGAGAGAGATGACATTCATAGTAACTGTACAAAGACATTTCATCAAACTGCTGCAGTCTGCTGTTAAAATTCTTACTGTAGTTAGTTGCTGGATGCTCCTCTGATTCACTCATTGCTCTCTTGGGGATCTAAACCAGCTTTGCTTTTTCTCATCTAATGTTATGTTGACAGAAATGAATTTGCGTCTGCCCTAGAACCTCAGCCTGGCTGCCCTGTTTACCCCATACACATCTGTAGCTAAAGTTGAGCCTTCAAAGATGCACTTGCAGCTTGCCCTGACACAGGAGACCACAATTTTTGGAATGTATTGAAAGAACTTTCTTGAATTTGCTGGACACGAACCTCTGGGGTGGTGCTGTAGCTCTAGTAGTACACAAGTAGGTATTGCCTATGTTCCTTCCTGTAGTGTCTGGGTTAGTAGCAGAGTGAGCTACACTCAGAATCACAGAAGAGTAGAGATTAGAAGGGACCTCTGGAGATAGAGTCCAACTTCCTGTCAAGGCAGAGTCACCTAGGGCAGGTCACACAGGAATGCATCCAAATGGATTTGGGAGGTCTCCAGAGAAGGATGCTTCACAACCTCCATGAGCAATTGTTTCCAGAGCTCCAGCACTCTCTTAGCAAATAAATTTCTCCTCATGTTGAGGTGGAACTTCCCGTGTTCCAGTTTGTGTCTACTGTCCCCCATCCTAACACCGGGCACCACTGAAAAGAGACTGCCTCCTTCTTCTTGACATCCACCCTTCAGGTATTTGTAAACATTGATCAAATCCTCTTAGCCTTCTCTTCTCCAGCTTGAATTATCTTCATTTGCTTATATTTTTGAACTCTTCACTCACTCGAAGTTTTAGCCTCTTGGCTTCTTCCTTGCCACCGAGTTGCTTTTAAAATATTGCCAGGCTTTAAGGAAAAGGGCTATTTGTTTGGATGGGATCCCTTCCTGAGACAGCAGCTCACTTGTGTTGACTCTGCTGTGAAGACAGACCTAAGGGGATAGATTTTTTTTTCCCCACTCCCTTGAAACGTTTTTATACAGATACTGTCTGTCCTCTTAAGGAACAGAACAAGAAACATAGTGCTAAAAAGCACTCATGCTAGAAATGGAAGTTGAGAGGAGTGATCTTAAATAGTAAATGCAAAGTCTTTGTGGTATGGAGGAGATGCTGAAGACACACTGTCATTCTATGCATGGAGATTCATTTTCAGAAGCAGGTTTGACTAAACTGTAAGCCATTCTGTTGTGCTAGATGGGTTCTCTAGAAAATGTCCACTTTGCCTGACATGATAATGAGTAGCTTTGAAACTACAACTGTCTTTTGGAACACAAGCCTGACTTTGCTATTTACTTTTTTTCCTGTAGCTATCAAAAGCTTAAGGCATTGATTTGTCTGCTTAGGCTGATTACCAGAACTAAAAGATAGCCTGAGTTCTCTATGCCTCTGTCTAAACAAGAACAGCCTGACTTAATGACATGTTTCTTCCTTTCTCTACATGCTAACTCTAGAATTATTTTCGGTTTCTGTGCTTTACTCCAGGATCTAAAAAATGCCTCCCTCCTCATGTGCTTGCTTGGGCAAAATAGAACTTAAAAACAAAACTTTTGGTGCCTTACTTTTTACTGTCTTATCACCTGTCTTTCTCTGTCCTGATGTTTAAAAGGAGCTTGTGCGTTTTAATGTTTTCAAGTTGTGCAGAGCAAAGAAATTGGGAAGAACAGAACTCTAGAGACTCTGGGAAGACAGAAATCTGGAGACTTTGGAAAGATAGAATCTCTAGACATATTCAAAACCTACCTGGACATCTTCCTGAGTGACCTTGTTTAGGTGAACCTTCCTTGGCAGCAGGGTTGGACTCAGTGATCTCCAGAGGTCCTTTCCAACCCCTACCATACTGTGATACAGTACCAAGCAGTCAAGGAAAACCTCAGAGCTGATGATGTTTTATGGAAGGCAAACAGAGATGTAAAACTGAGATAGTAGGAGAAGGCTATGGTGTTTGCTTGTGATGGGATTTGGGGAGGGACTTTTTAAAAGGGCTTGTAAGATCAGGGTAAGGGACAATGGAAAGGGGAAGGTTTAGACTGGATATTAGGAAGACATTTTGATGAGAAACTAGAACAGGGAAGTTGTGGATGCCTCCTTCTTGGAGGTGTTCAAGGCCAGGTTGAATGAGGCCTGAGCAATCCCCACAGCAGGGGGGCTTGGACCTTGGTGATCTTTAAGATCCCTTCCAACCTAAATTATTCTAAAATTCTGTGTGCCTGTCCAGGGTGGGTCCAGGTCTTCAGGAAGCAAAGTATTCATCTGTCTACAGTTCCCACGAAGCAGAGAAGTGCTATTGCTGCTTTACAGATTACTAACTTGAAGATAGGCTGGATGTTAGGAGAAAATTCTTCACAGAGAGAGTGATTTGCCATTGGAATGGGCTGCCCAGGGAGGTGGTGGAGTCTCCATCCCTGGAGGTGTTCAAGAAAAGACTGCATGAGGCACTTAGTGCCATGGTCTAGGTGACTGGATAGCGCTGGATGATCTTGGAGATCTCTTCCAACCTGGTTGATTCTATGATTCTGTGACAAATGAAGGTCTATACAAAAGCAAACTGTGGTTGCTGAATACCAAAGAGAGAGGACTGCTTTGTCTCAAGAAGCCTCTGTTTCCACAAGCTATAGGAAACTTCTGATGAATTTTTCCCACTTTCACCCTTCCCCAAGAGAAGTATTTTGCAGAAACGATTAAATAGTGCTTTGGAGCAACAACTGTCTGCTACTCATAATTGCCAGGCTATCATGCTGGCTACTTGACCATCTTTCCTGACCATTGTTCAGCTGCATGCAACCGTTTCCTCCTGTATATTTATGTAGAGTGCCTACGATACTTCAACAGAAGTAACTGGCACTAAAGCCTCTTTCAAATAGCTCTGTTACCACTGACTCCAGAGTTCTTCAGATAGTAGCTGATAAAGTTCAAAACATTAATTTCCACCACTAAACAGGAACTGGAAGCCTAGGGAGTTAATAGGGCTTTTTCATCTCAGCCTAACTCTCTGATCTAATTTCAGATAGCAGGAAATATGCCAACTTGAGCCGCTAATTAGAGTTACTCTTTGGAGATTATTTGTAGCAGACCTCCAAGCTTCTTATAAGAAAAAAAATGCACTGACAGTCCTGCCAGCAGGAATATGTTAGATGTTTGTAGCGTGGAGGCCATTTGAATTATGCAATGAATATCAGACTTTGCAGTCATTTTATCTTGAAACCATGGTTCTTGTATTTCCCCAGAAACAGTAAGTGCAACAACACTGCCAGTTTTGTCTTTTTCCCTTGCAGGCGTTTTTAAAGGATGAGGTGATATTAAGTGAAGGACTGGGGAGGGGACTGGAAAAGGACTGCTTGGAAGGACTTGAAGCGATAGGACAAGAGGCAATGGTTTAAAACTAGAGCAGAGTAGGCTTAGGTTGGACATTATCGGGGCGTCCTCTACTACAAGAGTGGGAAGACACTGGAACATGCTGCCGAGAGATGTGGTTGAGGCCCCATCTTCTGAGACATTCAAGGTCAGAATTGATGTGACCCTGAGTAACCTGATCTAGTTGGAGCTGTCCCTGCTGATTGCAGGGGAGTTAGAGAAGATGACCTCTGAGAGCTCCTTCCATCCAATGCGTTCTGTGAATCTGTGTTTAGGACTATTTGTCCTACCACAGAGATATAAATCCTTCGGAGACTAGAAAGGCGTCAGGGGGAGGAACAGGTTATTGCCATCTCTTATTCTCTTCCCTATTCCTATATCTCCCTATATACAGGGCAGACTGTCCAGTCTCACTCTCCCTCTCTCCCCCTCCTCTCTCCTCCAAGCAGGCAATTACTGGGTTTGTGTTGGCCCCCTCTGGCAAGCTATCTTCTAGGTACACCGCTAAGGCCTCCTGGGCCTGCTTGTGGGGATGCATTGAGGCCTACTGGGGCCTGGTGGAGGGGGGAGAGGTTTGGCTAGCTGAGGCCTACTAAGGCCTGCAAAGGCCTGTTTGGAGGCTTAGCCTGGGGTGGGCTAGGCCAGGATTGATTCTGAGTGTATATACGTGCTTCCACCTTGATACCTTTTGCGTTTTGTTTGTTTTCCTAATCAGTATTCTGTTTAACCGCCAATTCTTTATGAGTGCTTTTACTTACTCCTTCGGGGTAACTTCTTTCTGTCCAGAGCTGTTTCAGCTCAAACTAAGACACTGTGCTTGCATTTCAGGGTTTATTTTCTTCTCTGGTTTTTATTTTTCTCTCTCTCTTCATATTGTAATTTGCTGCACTCCGATTATAGTCACTTGGGATTAGGCCTCTGCTCCGCCCGACAATACCTTTTGGTCTCAGAGAAAAGAAGTTATTCTTTCATCAGGTCAGAGAAATCTGCCCCTAATCTTGTGCTTTCACAGGACTCGCTCTTGATACGGTCATAGTGGCTTCAAAAAGTCCTGCTTCCCAGTGTAGCTGAATTTTTTTATCCAGCAGAACTAAGGGGTAAAGAATCTGCCCCAGAGGAACGAGGAATGAGTGAGTGTATGTTGGCAGAGGCACAGTTACAAGGTTCCTTTTGTTACTACATTTTCATCTTGTCACGCCGATATTTGATGCTTCTATCTCACCTTTCATTCGAGTTCTTTTGCTTTGGGTTTCTGTAGCATTTGGACAACAGTGGCCACAAAGCTGTTGATAAAATTACCCAAGCCTCACGGAATCACAGAACTTTAGAGGTTGGAAGGGACCTCCAGGGATCATCAAATCTAAGCTCCCTGCCAAGGCAGCATCCCCTAGAGTACTTTGCACAGGAATGCATCCAGGCAAGTTTTGAAAGTCTCCAGAGAAGGAGACTCCACAACCACTCTGAGCAGCCTGTTCCAGTGCTACATCACCCTCACTGTAAAGAAGTTTTTCCTCATCATGTTGAGGTGAAAGTTCCAGTTTGTATCCATTGTTCCTTGTCTTATTACTGCTGACCACTGAAAATAGATTAGCCTCATCTACTTGACACCCATCCCTTAGATATTTGTACACATGGATAAGATGTTCTCTCAGTCTTCTCCAGACTAAACAGCCACAGATTTCTCAGTATCTCTTCGTAGGGGAGATGCTTAAGACTTCTAATCATCCTCGTGGCTCTCTGCTGGACTCTTTCCAGCAGATCCCTGTCTCTCCTGAACTGGAGAGCTTACATTACCCCTCTGAGAAATTCCCTGAGCTTTTTAGTGGATGTGAAGTGCTGAGTCAGTGAGAATGAGGCTGAGAACAGAACCAAATCCTTGCTCCAACTACTGTTCATCACCCACACATGAAAATGGAAAAAACATAGTGTTATAGAATGGTTTGGGTTGGTGTGTGCATGTCTGTAAATTCCTGTACATAATGTAACATAGCTTTGAAACGTTGCTAGAGTGTATGCATTCTTCACAGAATCAGAGAATGGTTTGGGTTGGAAGGGACTTTCAAGATCATCTAGCTGCAACCCCATCCTCACCATGGGCAGGGACACCTTTCACTAGATCAGGCTGCTCAAGGCCTTGTCCAGCATGGCCTTGAACACTTCCAGGGAACGTACTATTAACAGATTGCATCTCTTCCTTCCATGATTTTAGAGTCCTACTGAGGAACTGCACTGGGGCTTGGGCTAGATGACCTTTAAAGGTCCCTTCCAACCCAAACTATTCTATCAAAACCTAGAGCTTCTGAAAGACTGCAGAAAAAGTAACCCAGAAGAGAAAGGGAACATGTGGCCTAGGCCTTTGGTCTTTAGTGTATGGGTTTTTTCACCTTTATTAGCAAACAGTGTCAGAACACCTTGGGTGCTATAATCCTGTGTAGTTCCTCTGCCTTCTCTAAAACTGATTTTCTGGTCAGACTACAGCTTCCGCTGAAGCTGAGAACTGGAGTGCATCACAGCTAACTCAGAGAAACGAGGCTGTAAACTGACAACACTACAGCATGCTTGAGGAAGCATTTTTCAAAGAAAAAATAGTTTAATTTTCAGGTTATCGACAATGTAAATATTTAATAGAGCTGAAATTCAGTTTTCCAGTGAAAGCAGTTTGTGGGGAAATGCTCTGCAGCTCAGGTTTGCGCCCTCTTTATTTTACTTGTTTAAAGTATATCTATGAAATTTCTAGTAGTCTTTTTTTTTTCTTTCTTCCTGTGTGCATTTTGCATTTAAAATTCATGTCTTGTTTAACCTGAAAGTCTCTGGATGACTGGAGAATTGGAGAAATGACAGAGAAATCGTGCAAGCAGAACCAAATTAATTTGAGAGGTGAAGTGGGTTTTATTTTGATTCTCCACTGCCACTCAACTTCATGGCCGTTTCCACTTGCATGATATGCTAGTCCTGATAGAAAATGAGAGAGGGTTTCCAAGTTGGTAGTGTAGTTCTTCCTCTGCTCACTAAATTTAGTAGCAGATTTATAAGATTTAGATTCTGTCATTATCATAGAATTGTAGAACATAGTGTGTCAGCAGTGTGCCCAGGTGGCCAAGAAAGCCAATGACATCCTGGCTTGTATTAGAAACACTGTGACCAGCAAGAACAGGGAAGTGATCACCCCCTTGTATTCAGCACTGGTGAGGCCACACCTCGAGTATTGTATTCAGTTCTGGGCCCATCACTATAGGAAGGTGCTGGGGAGTGTCTATAGAAGGGCAGTGAGGCTGGTGAAAAGCCTGGAGCACATAGCCTGTGAAGAGCACCTGAAAGAACTGGGGTTGTTCAGTCTGGAGAAGAAGAGGCTGAGGGGAGACCTCATCACTTTCTGCACTATCTGAAGAGAAGTTGGGGCATGGAGGAGGCAGCTTTTTCTCCTTGACGGCAAGTGACAGGACTAGAGCATGTAGTTACAAACTGTGCGGGGGTGGAGGGAGGGGGTTCAGGCTGAATATTAGGAAATGCTTCTTCACTGTAAGGATTATCAGATATTTGAATGATCTGCCCAGGGCAGTGGAGAAGTTGCTGTCCGTGGGGATGCTCAAGGGCTTTGGGAACCTAACACTTAGGGACGTGGTCTAGTGTTGACCCTTCAGTGCCTGATCAAAGTTTGGACTGCATGATCTTTGAGGTCTCTTCCAATCACTTACATTCTGTGACTTTGTGATTCTTTGTGGCTTGGAAGGGACCTCCAGAGGTCATCTAGTCCACCCTTAACTAGACCATTGTGGAGGATCAGTTAAAGACACAGCCCCGTTCCTGAGGGAAATGAATTTACAACAGCTTAGAACCCCACAAGTTGAAATCCAGTGCTGAGCTCATATCCTCTTCCTCTGAGCTGTTCCAGTGACCAGGGTGCCTGCCAACTCCTTTTGAGTTAATCAGGCAACTACAGGGAAATAGTTCAGGCTGTTTCAATAGTTACCTTTCCCACTATGCTCCATATTTCACCTTCTAGTGTCTCTGCCAATGTTGGGGGGGGTGTGTGGAATTAGATGATCTTTAAGGTCCCATCCAACCCAAACCGTTCTATGATTCAATAATATTAATACAGCCTGATAGTCCATGTTGGGAGGATGGTTGAAGAACCCAAATAGCCAAGTGACTATGCAAACCAGAAGGCACTAGAGGATCTGACCCCTTCATTCTTTTTAATTAACATTTGTTGGAAGAAACATCTAAGAGAGAATTATTCAACACTGACCTATAATGTGAGAAGAGAAGAGCTGCTGGTCTAAGGAATACTGCAGAATCACAGAAATGTTTTGGTTGGAAAAGAACTCTAAGATTATTGAGTCCATCCCTCAGCCTAACACCACCATGGCCATTAAACCATTTTCCACGGTGCCATGGTCACACATTTCTTGAACACCTCTAGGCATGGTGATGACTCCTCAGCCTCCTCCTGATTGAACAACTCCCTCAACTGTTCCTCACTAGATCTGTTCTTGAGACCCTTCACCAGCTTTGTTGCCTTTCTCTGGGCACAGTCACGCACCTCAATGATTGTTTTGCAGTGAGAGGCCCAAAACTGAAGCCAGGATTTGAGATGTCACCTCACCAGTGCCCAGTACAGAGGCACAATCATTTCCCTACTCCTGCTGGCTGCACTATTGATGATCCATGCCAGGATGTTGTTGGCCTTCTTGGCCACCTGAGCACACTGCTGTATCATGTGCAGCTGCTATCAGTCAGCAACCCCAGGTCCTTTTCTGCTGAATGCTTTTCAGGCACTCTGCCCTAAGCCTAGAGAATTCAAGGGGTTGTGATCCAAATGCAGGACCCAGCACCTGGCTTTGTTAAACCTCACACATCTGACCTTGGCTCATTGATCCATGCTGGTCAAATCTCAGAAGCATAAGCACAATCAATATTGATATCCCAGAAGCATAAGCACAATCAATATTGATATCCCTGGATATTTAAAAGAAAAATGTCAGCCAGATGGTTGTAATGTAACTTTGTTTTGATTTAATTCATATAAAGGACATGACCTCCAGTCCTTCAGACCACTTTAAGGCAGATCTATAGACCTCTTGAAACAAAAAGCATCAAGAATGGAAAACTTTTCTTTCTTTGTGGTTGTACACTGAAGGGCAGCAAGAAATCATAGAATCAACCAGGTTGGAAGAGACCTCCAAGATCATCCAGTCCAACCTAGCACCCAGCCCTAGCCAGTCAACCAGACCATAGCATGAAGTGCCTCATCCAGTCTTTTCTTGAACACCTCCAGGGACGGTGACTCCACCACCTCCCTGGGCAGCTCATTCTAATGCCAATCACTCTCTCTGACAACAACTTCCTCCTAACATCCTGCTTATACCTCCCTCAGCACAACTTGAGACTGTGTCCCCTTGTTCTCTTGCTGGTTGCCTGGGAGAAGAGACCAACCCCCATCTGCTACAGCCTCCCTTCAGATAGTTGTAGACAGCAGTGTGGTCACCCCTGAGGCTCCCTTCTCCAGGCTAAACAACCCCAGCTCCCTCAGCCTCTCCTCATAGGGCTTATGTTGATGAGTTGTGGCCGTGTGTAAGGAAGTGCCCCCAGCCTGCAGCTGCTGGCTGGCCTGCAGCATGCTCAGGAGACAATGAGGACAATGTATGGAGTGAACTATATCCTAGTGCAAAAGGTGACTTTTGTACCACAGGGACACATGGTGCTCCCAAGGGAAACATAGATGGGAAATTTAAATAAACAGTTGCTTGGTGACTTCAGAGAAGACATCAGTAAAAACATTTTCTTGGCAGGGGGGGGAAAAAAGTGTGGGTGGCTTGGTCACCAGCACTATTTTGGTTTTGTCTGCTGCAGGGAATGCTCTTTTTTTCCCAGACTCAGCCAACTTAATTTGGAGCAGGTTTAAATTACTCTGGAGGTAATGTTGTCATTAAGTGTGTGCCAGGACTTTGGATGTGAACTTCAGCAGCGTTGTGAATTGGATAATGATGACTGGGATGTGTCAAAAGAAGTTCCAGCCAGATGAGGGCTGGTGGCACCACTCTACTCTGGTTTGATGAGACCCCCACCTGAAGTACTGGGGTCTCCAACACAAGAACAACATCAAACCATTTGAGCACATCCAGGAGAGGCCACAAAGATGATCAGAGGGCTGGAGCAACTCTGCTATGGGGACAGGGTAGGGACCCTGGGGAAGAGAAGGCTCTGGAAAGAACTTATAGCCCCTTTCAGGTACTGGAAGGCTGTTCTAGGAGAGCTGGTGAGAGACTTTTCACAAGGGCTTGCTTGTAGTGATAGGATGAGAGAGAATGGATTTAAGCTGGAAGAGGGGAGATTTAGACTGGATATTAGGAAGAAATTCTTGACAGTGAAGGTGGTGAAATACTGGAACAGGTTGTCCAGAGAGGTTGCATGTTCCCCCTCCCTGAAAGTGTTCAGGGACAAGCTGGATGAGGCCTAGAGCAACCTGGTGCAGTGGAAGATGTTGCTGACTTTGGCAGGAGATGAACTTGAAGGTCCCTTCCAACCCAAACCATTCTATGGTTCTATCATTCATAGCCATGGTGGTGTTAGGTTGATGGTTCGGCTTGATGATCTTGGAATCCTTTTCCAACACAAATAACTCTATAATTCTATGACAGTTTTATCTCACTACTTTTATCTGCCTTCTCTGATGTAAAACCATTCCAGGATTCTGTGTTCACCCCTTTTTGCATGTAAACTTGCACCTACCTATTTTCTCTTTTATTTCACTGCAGAGGACTTGTCTGACCTATCAAGCTGCCTTCCTGAACTGCTATAAGCAGAGGTGTAGAGGTGAACACCATGGGATCACTAAAAGGTGTTGCTTGATGTTAGGATTAATGTCTTTTAATCAATAGCATGTATCAGATTTACTTTCAAATGTCTGGGCAGCCAGATATTAAAGAAAATTATCTTCACTGAAGCAAGGTTTATGTGCTTCAGGTTAACACATCTAAGTTTTCAGAAATTGCTGAGCTTACTGGGTGGGATTCAAGAAGAGAGTTTAGAAAAGAGACGGGAGGAGCTCAGCTCTGCAGTCTTTAATTTTCAGAGACCAAGATGTGGAAACTGAAACTGTAGGTTAAGCCTTACTGCCTCCCAAAATGTCCCCTGAGAGCAGCAAAAACCCTAGATTAGATCCAAAACTATAACTGCTTGGAAGGGCAGCTGGAAATACATAAACTGTAGAAATTTAGGAGGTATTGAAGTGCTCCAGAGTAAGGTGTTACCTTCCACTCAGTGGTCCTATGCAAGAGTAATTATATAAACCAGTGACTCTATAAAACACAAGTGTAAAGTTTTGACATCAATGCAGTGAGATAGCAAAAAGCAGCTCTCAGGATGCAATGCTCCAGGCCTGGGGCAGAGTTGCTGGAAATTGCCCTATGGAGAAGTACCTGGGAGTGTTGAATGATGTCTAGCTGAACATGAGCCAGCAGTGTGCTCCAGTGTCCAAGGCCACCTCATTTTAGACAAGGCTTGGGAAGCTGACCATTTAAGAGGCTTAGGAACTCCCAGAACTGGAGCTGAATGGTTTTTTTACCTCTATCATCATTAATAAACCAGTAAGGCTATCTCTGTAGCCAGTCTGCACCTAGAGGTATCAGAATGTGAAATCCTCAGTAGTATTGCAGAAATGCACAGTATGTTAATCGTTGCCTTTTTACTATTAACATTTAATTAATCTGGTTTGGTTTAATGACAATGGGATAAATAGCATAATGAATAACTAATGCACAAAAGAAACCTAAAAAAATCTTTATGGGATAGCAGCTTCAAAAGGGAACATCTGTTAAAAGAAACAACCTGCACAAAGTCACTGCAAGTCTATTATTCACTAAATTGGCTGCCTACTGAGAGCTAAATGATGCAAATGTTCTCCTCATTGGCTTTTCAGCTCCAGAGGAGTGGGCTCAAATCCCTATTAAAGCACCAAGTGAAAATGAGTCTCTGAGGCCTCTTCCAAATCCCCTCTTATGCACCATATAAATTAGAATATTAGCAGGCTTGTCTCAAGGGAGGAGCAGGACTAGGACAGCAGGTGTGTGACAGAATCATTGAGATGCAGCAGCACAACAGACTGGTGCTTTTGCACAGTGCCAGCTGCCTCCCACCACCTCTACTGATCCATAACTTTCATAGACTCATAGAATGGTTTGGGTTAAAGATCATCTAGTTACAATGCCACTAGACCAGCTTGCCCAAGGCCTCATTCAGCCTGGTCTTGAACACCTACATGAAGGGGGAATCCATGACCTTCCCGAGCAATCTGTTCCATTGTCTCCTGACCCTCACTGTGAAGAATTTCTTCCTAATATCCAGTCTGAATCTCCCCTTCTCCAGCTTCAATCCATTACACCTCATCCTAATACAACAAGCCCTTGTAAATAGTCCCTTCCTCATTTTCTTGTAGGGAAGGTTCTTTTGAGATCACTTCCAACCCCTAACGTCCTGTGAAGGGATTTTTTCATCAGCTGTAGACTGGCTCCTAATTTTAAAATCCTCATTTCTCTTACAGCAAGGAAGCTCTCCAATGGGGAAATAAACCCCAAATGGCTGCAGTTTATGATTGGGTGGCACTAGCCATAGATGATCCCCGGGTAGGAAAATGTTTGACAATATTCATTTGGTAGGTACTTATGGTTCAGGAAACAAAGCAAGGACAGATTAATGTATTGCTTTCTTTTCAAGGGCCACTCAAACTGGTGTGAAGATTGCACTGTGAGAGGAGGAAAAGGAACTGTCAGAGATTAGTCTGCAGTTACATACAATGAGTCTTTTCTTTCTCTGTTGGTGCAGTTCTGTCTCTGGAGTGAAAGGGTAGAGTGAGCCATAGAATCATAGAATGGTTTGAGTTGGGAGGGATCTACAGAGGTCATTCAGTCCATGCAGTAAGCAGGGGCACCCTCAACTAGACCAGGCCACCCAGTGCCCTGTCAAATCTCTTGTGGCTGGAGAGCTGGTCAGTGGAGAAGGACCTGGGAGTGTTGATTGATGGCCAGCTGAGCACTAGCCAGTAGTGTGCTCAGGTGGCCAAGAATGCCACCAGCATCCTGGCCAGTATCAGGAATACTGTGGCCAGCAGGAGCAGGAATGTAATTGTCCCTCTCCCTCTCTGCTTGGTACTGGTGAGGCCACCCCTCAAATACTATGTTCAGTTTTGGGCCCCTCACTCCAAGTAGGACATTGAGATGCTGGAGTGTGTCCTGAGAAAGGCAATAGAGCTGGTGAAGCGTTTAGAGAACAGGTCTCATGAGGATTGCCTGAGGGAACTGGGGTTATTTAATCTGGAGAAGAGGAAGCTGAGGGGAGACCTCATTGCTCTCTACAACTCTCTGAAGAGGTGAGGGTTGGTCTCCCATGCAACAAGTGGTAGAACAAGAGGAAACAGCCTCAAGTTTTGCCAGCCAAGGTTCAGTTAGGATATTTAGGAAATATTTCTTTTGTGAAACAGCAGTCAGCCAACAACAGGCTGCCTAAAGTGGTGATGCAGTCACCATCTCTGGAGGTATCTAAAAGACACATGGATGTGGTGCTGAGGGACAAGGTTTAGTACTAGTGGATTAGAAGTAGTGGTGGAGTTGTGAGCTCTAGGAGTGTGGTCAGACTTGATGATCCCAAGGGTCTCTTCCAACCTCCACAGTTCTATGCTTCTGAGTCAGAGACAGTTTTGGTACTGAAGGACTTCTGTGAACAATATGAGTAGGGAAAGGGAGTGCATAATGGGGGAAAAAAAGATGCTTATTGTAACTTTAAATATTTTGAGAGTCATTCCCCTACTGTCACGGGTTAAGGCTGTGGTACTGAGTGTTCCCTATTTCACAGGCCATCTGTCCTTCCTGCAAATAAAGGCAAGGAAGAGGGTCTGGCAGCTTGTGTTTCCCAATGTGCCATGCTAATGCAAGATGTCATCAGCTCCAGGGTAGACAGCAGTAGATAACTGTGATTCAAAGTCAAAGGCTCTTGTACCGTGTCTACTTGCCTGACAGAGCACCAGAGTAATGATGGTACTGTCATAAAGCCTGGGAGAGGGTTTCCTGGTAGAAAAGTGTGCATTTAGTCACTTTTCCAAGGCTCAGCTGAATTATTCCTGTTGACAAAGCAAGGCTGATGTGTTGAAGTGAAGCACTGATAAAATAAGCAAAAACACTTTCTTTGTTCTTATCAGGAGCTATTTGTAAACCTGCCAAATGGGGAAACAGTAATGTTTTTTCAATCATTTGTGATTTAAAAATTCTTATTAGTGCATAACCCTCCTTTCTAGCTGATGATTAAAAGACTATCTCACAAAACTCTGGATTAAATTGATGTGCTTTAATCATGGGGAAGCAAATTAATCTCTCCTGACATTCTGATGGCTTTACTGGTACGACATAAAGAATTATATTGGCAGAAGAATGCAAGTGAAGTCCAAAAGCAGAGATCTCAATTAGCTGTTGTGGAATAAATCCCATCTGCCCATCAAGCCTTCAAATGTGATACACTGGATTCTGGACACTGTAGCTAGCTTTGGATCTGAAAAATGGATATTTAAAAGGTGTCCCTGCAATGAAATGGATGCCTGGAAGTACTGGTGAATATTCATGACTATAATAGCTGTTCAAGGCAGGATTGGACGTGGCACTTGGTGCCATGGTCTAGCCTTGAGCTCTGTGGTAATGCATTGGACTTGATGATCTATGAGGTCTCTTCCAACCTTGGTGGTACTGTGATACGGTGATGCTGTAATCCTAAATTCCACTCTGAAATTGCCATGCGTTCTTGAAAACAGGAATTCTCTTTGAAAGAGAAATGTCAGAGTGTTGCTCTTTGCCTCCCTGTTGAGAATTATTTGTGCCTAATTATGACAAAATCTATATCTCAGCAAATTGCTGTTGCTTGAACAACGATGAGTAGATGCAGAAATCATTGCCACCAGACTCGCGTAACTTTGAGCGTTTCAAGAACTCAGTCTCTGAACAACTTTAGTCACTATTCTTGAAAAGTTTGTTTTCTGGGTTGCTGTTTTGTTGGGGTACCAAGGATATCATTCCATCTGCAGAGAGAATTGCACAGAAACATTCTACAAAGCATTACAAAAGTTTGTGGAAAACTCTGACCTTTTTGCAGAGTTGCTAGAAGTCAAAAGTGAAATTAGAGAGCTCTTCTGTAAAAGGGTGGGTCACAAATATCTGAGCCTAAAACTGCTACAGGAGTAGAAATTTTAGGTAAGGAATTTTACTATCTAAAACCAGATCTATTTACTTGTCTTTCATCAAATTAGGGTGTATTTTTGCCTTGGTAAAAAAGCATCAGAAATATACAGTGCAGTATGTGTGTGTGTGTCATGTGTGTCATAAATAATATTGTACCTATGTTTCCAAAGCATTTGTTCTCCTGCAAACACATTGTTGCATTCATCATTTTCTGTGCAACGAGCCAACAGCTCCACTGAAGCACGTCCTGCTGTTGGCATTTTGGTTTGAAGCAAGTATTGTAGATTGATAGTGTAGATTGGGTTGGAAGGGACCTTCAAGATCATTTAGTTCCAATCCCCCTGCCATGGGCAGAGACACCTCCCACTAGCCCAGGCTGCTCAAGGCCTCATACAGCCGAAACTTGAACACCTCCAGGAAGGGGACATCTGCAACCTCCTCAGGCAACTTGCTCCAGTGTCTCACTACCCTTATGGTAAGGAATTTCTTTCTAATATCCGGTCTAAATCTACCCTCCTCAGGCTTCAATCACTGAATGCCAGGGTGGAAGGGACCTCAAGGCTCATCTGGTCAAAGCTTTCTAGGTGACAGTATAGTTGAAACAAGCTGGCTCAGCACCCTGTCGAGATGCATCTTCAAACTGTGCAATGTAGGAAAATTCACTGCTTCCCTTGGCAGACGATCCCAAGTAGGGAATTTTCAGATGAAATCTCATCTTTCCATTGCTGAATTTAAGGCTGATTTTGTTTCTTTACGTCCATGGGGTCAATATGTTGTAATAGCTGTAACTGATTGTGATATATGGCTGCTCTGGAAATACTGTTAATTAATTTGTGTTAATTTACAGGAATTGTGTGGCATCAAGATGTCATTATAGTGTAATCATTATTGTCTGGCATGCTTCATCTTAAATTCCTGCCTTGCAGATGATCACCACACAGGTTACATCCTGTCAGTCCTATGGCTGTTTACAAGACCTGGAAATGTGGTGCTGAGGGATGTGCTTCAGCACCACACTTGGTAGTGCTGGGTAAAAGGTTGGACTTGATGATGTCCAAGGTCTTTTCCAACCAAAACAATTCTATGAAGTCTCTTGAAGGAGGCATATGGCTTAGTGGGCTGCCAACACAGAAGGAAGTCACACCGCCAGGGGAAGGCCTTGGTACCCCTATAATCCTGTTTTAGCCTTTTAGCTGAACCTTAAATAGGGTTAAGATGGATCAGACACGTTGCACACTTTGAGCAGAGAATCATGTCAGACTTCTGCAGTTGTTGCTTTCCAAGTTATTTGTTTTGCTTCATCAATGTAGCCAAGATATTAGTATTACCGGTAGCATGCAAATAGGAGCAGCTGCAATGTCTTAGAGTCCACAAACTTAATTCTTTGATCCAAAGAAATATGAGATTTCTCTTTTCATAAATCCTTAGGTGATGTAAGTAAAAAATCCTATTGAGAGTCATAGCATCATAGAAACTCCTGTAGTCTGTCCTTCTGCATTAAGGGAGAATAAGCAATGCATAAACTCTTTATAGCAGATACTGTCTAGCATGTTTTTGAAGAGCTCTGATGATGGAAACCCCTACATCTCCCTAGGCAGTCTGTTGTAGAAGTATACTGTGCTTGCATATGAGACCTGAGAGAGGGTGGGAGAGTATTTAAAAATACAGAAGGACTGAGGAAGTCAAAGAGAGGCTGAGGATTATGGTCATAGGCCAGTCCAAGGGAGGTGATTTGCTGATTTACTCTCCTCTGGTGAGACCTCACCTGGAGTACTGCATCCAGGTCTGGAGCCCTCAATACAGAAAGGACAGAGACTTGCTGGAGTGGGTCCAGATGAAGGCCACAAAAATGATCAGGGGTTGGAACACCTCTGCTATGAAGATAGGCTGAGGGAGCAGGGGTTGTTCAGCCTGGAGAAGAGAAGGCTCCAGGGAGACCTGATAACAACCTTCCCGTACCCGAAGGGGGCCTACAATCAGGATGGAGAGAGGCTGTTTGCAAAAGCCTGTAGTGATAGGATGAGAGGAAATGGCTTCAAACTAGGGAAGAGCAGATTTAGATTGGATGTTAAGAACAGGTTCTTTACTGTGAGGGTAGTAGAACACTGGAGCAGGTTGATCAGGGAGGTAGTTGAGACTTCATCTCTGAAGATATTCAAGGCAAGGCTCAACAGGGTTCTGGGCAACTGGATCTAGTTAAGGACATCCCTGATTACTGCAGAGGAAGTTGGACTAGATGACCTTTGGAGGTCCCTTCAAATCCAGACCATTTCATGATTCTATTCTATGATTTGTAAAATGAAGTTTGTTTGTTTGTTTTATGTGGATCATTACATAAAGGATATATGAGGACAATGGGATGATGTCTCAGGTCTCACTACAACTTCCTGAAAGGAGGTGGAAACCAGGTGGGGGTCAATCTCTTTACCCAAGTGACAGGATGAGAGGAAATGGTCTCGAGGGGAGGTTGAAGTTGGATATGAGAAGAAACTTCTTCATTAAAAGAGATCTCAAACTGGAACAGGACGCCCCCAGAGATGGTGGAATCTCCACCCCTGGAGTTGTTTAAAAGGTGTAGAGATGTGCTGGAGGACATGGTGTAGCAGCAGACTTGGTTGACTTGATGATCTTAAAGGTCTTTTCCAACCAAAACAATGTAATCATTCTGTGATGTAGTGTCTAGGGATAAAATAGTTCTCATGAAAACCAGAAAGGTGTCTTTTTTTTTTTCTCTCCACTCCACAAACTCTTATTATTGGAAAAGCCTGAAATTTTATTCTTTGATCACAGGGCTAACACCAGAGCAATCTAATAGGGAATTGGAATTGTAGATGTGTTAGGAAGACTTAGAATACAACTTAATGGTTAGATTAAAAAGAAAGTTCCTGAATAATTTCCTCCTTCACTTCAGAGAAGAAAATCTTATCTCCCAGAAAAATCAAAATGAGGGAAAAAGCACCCATCTTGACTGCTTTCTATCCACTTCTGTGCTGTAGGCCAAGTTGTAAGGAGGATGTTTACAGCAATGAGGCACTAATATATTCATTGGAATCCGAATTGGTGTCTGAAAAATACTGAAATACAAAAGCAATTACCATTAATCATTATATACAATGAGAGAAGCATTATCGTTGAGAGATAATGCCTTCTGAAATCATACATTACCACCCAGGATAAAAAGAGAAGCTTCTGCATTGCTATTTCTGTTATCTCATGAATGCTTATGACTTTTTTTTTTTTTTAATGTTTTGCTGTTCAAGTGGGGTTTGACCTTAGTAAAAAACACAGAGAAAGTTAACTTTCCATAATAATAAAAAGCATCTCCATTGCAACCTCTGGGCGTGCACACTGGAAATATTTGCTTAGTACTCAAACAGGGTTTTGCAAAGGGAGGTGATGGCTTCCACCCAAATGAAATCCAGCTACCATGCAGAAAAGCAATGCCAGCTGTCTGTATCTCTGTACCCTGCCAGTAACTTAAGCAGATCATAGGCAAAGGTTGCCCTTCTGCATTGAGAATCATAGAATTGCTTTAGTTGGAAAAGACCTCCTAAGATCGTGGAGTCCAACCATCGACCTAAGAGTACTGTGGCCATTAAACCACGTCCCAGAGTGACATGTCTACGTCTTTCTTGAACACTTGTAGGGATGGTGACTCCACCACCTCCCTGGGCAGCCTGTTCCAATGCCTGACCACTCTTGAGGGAAATATCTCCAACCTAAACCACACCTGGCACAATCTCAGGCCATTTCCTCTCATTCTGTCACCTGATACTAGGGAGCTGGGGTTGTTCAGCCTGGAGAAGAGAAGTCTGCAGGGGAGGTTTCTTCCAGCCTGGTTGATTCTATGATTCTATGCAATTGCCTGAATGCAGCTTGCAGTCAAATCCAGCACAATGAATAGGAAAGGCGAAGGCAACCTGGGGCAGCAAAATTCAAAGACAACTTAGTCAAACAAGCAAAAGCCTTTATCTGATGTGGAGGCATGGAATGGCGAAGAATAGTGATCTGGCACATATGTTTCACCCTATGGTGGGGTCACTGTCCCTGGAGGTGTTCAAGAAATATGTGGACATGGCACTTCAGGACATAGTTTAATGACCGTGGTGGTATTAGGTTGATATTTGACTTGATGACCTTAGAGGTTGTTTCAAACTGAAACAGTTCTATGATTCTAAATTTGCCTGTACAGGTTCAGCCTTCGAGAATGTCCCCATTGAAATTTGATTTATTGATACGGCACGAAAAGAATGTTGTGTTTATCTGAAATTGGCTTTGCAGTAACCTTAGAATCACAGAATTGCCTCAGAATCACAGAATCAACCAGGTTGGAAGAGACCTCCAAGATCATCCAGTCCAACCTATCTCCCATCATGGGCTACAGCCACTGCTTTCCTGCACTGGTATTCTCCCAGAACATGACTTTATGACAATCTGAATGAAGAAGAGCATAAGTAGCCACCCCTACTGATTTCACTTTTCTTCTCCTAGGATCATTTGCAGCTTTTCTTATATTAAGTACCCTACTTTGCAGGTTATTTGAAGCTCCCACTTAAAATATACTAATCTTAATTATTCTGTCTGCACTACCAGAACACATTCCAGTTTTCTTACATAGGTTACTTGTTGTGTGGTCAATAGTCTGCTTCTCCAGAAACAGGGGTGTTGTGGGGCACTTGTGAAAGTACCTGGATAGGTAGGAAAAATAATGTAATTCCTAAACTCTCCCCTCCACAGCTGTACAGCTGCCTGTACCTTTGGCAGACATCTCTAAGTTCTCTGTAAATTTCATAAAATTACACCTAGTCAGATTTTAAAAAGATGCCTTAATTTGGTGCTTCTAAGACACTTAACTATTTAACTTGTGTTTGTGTTACCTTCCTTCCCTTAATTTCAGTGTTCCACTCCAGCTGTGTGGCTATTTGTGTATGTGTGGCTCAAGGTAACGGCAAAACACAACATGTCTGACCAAAAAAATTCAGTGCTAATGCTTTGTTCCTAACTAGAAAAGAGATTATTTGTCCCCAGTTAGGTTTTAAGTGAATTCAGTCCAACCTTCCTCCAACATTGCAACACTCTGAAAACCTTCCATTTCAGATATTTAATGCTAACTAATAATTTAGAGCTGAGTATTCAAGAGCATGAATTAACTTTGCATGAGTTCTCTTGAAGGATATACAACAAATGTAAAAGCTTTCAACCCTGGAACTTTCAGGTTCAGCCAGTTTAAACCTGACCCACTTAAAGAGTGGTTGAATGAATTCTGCTGTGTTTAGATTCCCTTTCTCTCTGCTTGCTTTCTTTAAAACATAAAAATTAAAGAATGCTCATCTCTGGGAAGAAAGGTCATTAGGAAGGTCCTCTGTACCCATCCATGGCCTGAAGCTACACCATTTAAACTTGCTGTACTTCACCAGAGTATGACTTTTCATTCATGTATGTTAAGTATTGTGTAAACACAGCCAGGAATTAACTCCTTCCTTCTGAACACCCAATGTAAAGATCAGGATCTTGCTAGATCTCAGCTAAACTGCTCTTTCTTGCACTTTTTGATAAATCAGTTGAGGAGGATGAACCTGGCACAAATCCATGTCCCACATAGATGGTGGAGCACTGGAACAGATTGCCCAGGGAGGTGGTTGGGCCCCCATCCCTAGAGGTATTCAAGGTGAGGCTTGACTGGGCTCTGGGCAACCTGGTCTTGTTGAGGACGTCCCTGCTGATTGCATGACAGGACTGGACTGGATGACCTTTGGAGGTCCCTTTCATACTGGACCAGTCTGTGATTCTATGATCTCCAATAGGCACCTTTAAGGTTGTTACCACCACAGTGGCAGCCAGCACCATAACCTCTGGACCATCCTCTCTTTGAGTGGAGATTGACAAAAAGTAATGGGTTTCTAGTTCTCCCTGCTGCGGAATATAGGGTCACAATCTCTGACAGTGTCTAGCAGAGGTATAGCACTTTCAAAGAGGAGGCCATTTTCTCTCATTCTGTCACTCAATACTAGGGAGAAGAAATTAATCCCCCACCTCACTCCAACCTCCTTTCAGGGAGTTGTAGACAGCAATGAGGTCTCCCCCTCAGCCTCATCTTCTCCAGACTAAACAGCCCCAGGTCTCTCAGCTGCTCCTCACCAGACCTGTTCTCCAGATCCTTTCTCCAGCTTACCTGCTCTTCTTTTAACATGCTCCAGCACCTCAATGCCCATCTTGTAGTGAGTGGCCCAAAACTGAACCCAGATTTATGAATTGTCTTCTCTTTTTCCAGTAAAAGAAATCTCCAAGAAGAATTGTTCTTTACTATGAGGGTGGTGAGACACTGGAACAGACTGCCCATGGAGGTGATGAATGGCTCATCCCTGGTAGTGCTTAAGACCATGTTGGATGAGGCTTTGAGCAACTTGGCCTAGTAGGTGTCCCTACACAGGGTGAAGGGATTGGAACTAGATTATCTTTAAGGCCCCTTCCAAACCAACCATACTGTGAGCATCATGTGGCTGTTAGACTTGTTTTGCTCCAATGATTTTAGTAAATAAACAACAGAATGAGTCCTGGCTGACTGCATCTGGAACTTATGTCCTCCATATGCAGGCTGCCTGCCATTAGAAAATTCAGAAGCAAGGTATGGACACATCAACATCTTGTGTTCTCACAGACAGAGTGGGAGGCCATGCAGGTAAGCACCCAGCTGGGCACAAGAGCAACAGAAGACATTTGGCTGCTATCTTACATGTGCCACATTGATATGCCTCCAGGCCGTCTCCTGTCGATGCAGCAGCTTGCAGCTCTGAGCCTGTGGCTGTTCATGTGCTTGGCTCTCAACCTGACACTTTAACAGTCTTGTTTGGCTCTTCCACAGGGAGGTGCTGAGAGGCATCAATTCTCTAACAAACAGCAGGGCTACTGCCCAGAGGGGACAGTGATGCTAAGTTGAAAATGCTCCAATTGCAGTTTTTCTCTCTCACTGATAAAAAAGTTATGATGCTGCATATATTTGAGACTCATGCTGCCTGTGGACCTGTATCACAATAACCCTGCCGGACGTTTTGCCAGTGTCAAGCCAGCAAGCAGCCTAAGAGCTGCTCAATCAAATCCCACCAAAAAGGGAAACGCCTTCCTTCACCTAGTGACAGGAATTTTCATATGGGCCACCCTAGATTTGCACCAGAAAACACAGAGTTTAGTTCCCAGAGCCATCCAAAGGCTTTTTTTATCATCAGTCGCATTCTTAATAGAGCAAGATTGGTTGGCACTGTGCTGGAGAAAATTTCTCTTGTCTGCATGTCTTCTTTCCCAGGAACTAACATGAAAAATCATTCCAGGAGGCTTTCTTGTCAAGTTTATCAGTGTGTTGTACACAGTGCTGCTTCTGCAGTCTGTGGAACCTCTTCTAATGTGTCTTATTACTTCCAGACAGAACAAGAAGAACAGTCATTTCCAGAAAGAGAGCACTCACTACAATTATGGGGAATGAGTTATGCATAATACATACACACTGCAAAAATAAGGCTTTAGGCATGCTTCAAAAATAAAGCTTATCTCTTCTGTGGATATCTAGGACTAGTTCTTGTCTGGAGTTGAGGCATATTTGTCTCCAGTTCTAATTATTTTCATTCATTAGCCTTTTGACTTCTCTTGTGTAGAGCTACTTTTGTTACCATAAAGTAGATGATCCAGAACTCCTCTTAGTTATCTTTAAATTGTTCCGTTGCCCCCCTCCCCCCCCACACCCCCAAAATACTCTTAGTATTTGGACATTTGGCTAGAACACTTGTAGTGTATGATTTCATAGAATTATAGAATAGTTTGAATTGGAAGGAACCTTAAAGATCATCTAGTTCCAAGCTTCTGCCTTGCTTTCTTCCTGTGCAGAGAGTATTCTCTTCAAAAATGGGGGAATTTGTAATTCCATTTACATTTGAGCATTGGAAGTCAAACTTCATTCTCCAATGGTTCAGTCACAATTAACAATGTCTAAGTTGCCTGGATGCTGAGCTCTGGGCAGATTTTACCACTAATTTGACCTAGATAATTTAAGGATCTTACAGCAATTTGACCTAGACAATGCAAGGATGTGCTTTAGGTTCAGATCCTCAACATGCTTAGGTATGTTTTGAAGAAATCAGTTTACACTGTTGCTGGAAAATTCTACTGGTGCCTTCATCTCTCTGGCAAAGAAGAGGAGACCAAGTGTTGCTGGAGGCTGGCTGCTTCTGTAACTGCTGCTCTGAGGCATCCTTTCAGCAAAACTCCTCTAAATAGAGTCACAGAATCCCAGAATACCAAGTTGGAAATTACCTCGAGGACCATTTGGTCCAATCTTTCTAGGCGATAGTATAGTTGCAATGAGCTGGCCCAGCACCCTGTCAAGCTGAGTCTTCAAACTGTTCAATGTAAGGGAATCCAATGCTTCCCTTGGGAGATGATTCCAATGTCTAAATGTTCTCATGGGGAAACACTTTCCTGTCCAGTCAGAAATCTTCTCAGGAGTAACTTGTCCCCGTTACCCCTTGTCCTTTCCATGAGACTCCTTGTAGAAAGGGAATCTCCTTCCTTCTGGTAGCCACCCTTTATGTACTGCTCCATGGCAATAAGGTCTCCCCTAAGCCTTCTCAAGGTTGAATAAACCCAATTTTCTCAGCTTTTCTTCATATGGCAGGGCTTCCAGTCCTCTGATCATTCTTATATAGTGGAGAGTTCAACAGAGAGCTTTCAATAAACTTTCCCCTCTTCCATGCTAGCCAAAAGTCATTTAGCTCTCCTAGTCCTTCTTTCTACGACAGTTGTGCCATCTTGCTAAGCACTTTTTCCCCTTTCATTTGAGTTCCCTCCAGCCTAGTAACAGCCTGTTTGTAATGGCAGTGCCTGGCACAAGGCACAGTATTCCAGGTGCAATTGCATCAGCACTGTATATTTTCATGCAATGCTATCATTAGTCACAACTGTTTGGCAGTACAGAGGGCAAACAGAGTGACCCTTCCAGTCCAAACGGTTTTAGTCATCTCTGGAGGCTGGTGTGTAGAAGTATGCACCTTGTAAAGGACCAGGCTCACAATTTTGTTATTAAACCCAGCTCCTTCTTCCAGCCCAACCCTCTTGGATAAATAGAATTCTGTGCTTTACCACTTTGCTGCTGCATATTAATCTATCAACGGGGAGGGCCTGAGAAGTTGATGCTCAGTGAATGTATTTAACCTGCTCTTTCCACATGATTATAATCATAGAATCACAGAACTGCTTGGTTTGAAAAGACCTCTAAGATTATTGAGTCCAACCACTGTGGCCATCAAATCATGTCCACTCATTTCATGAACAACTCCATGGATGGTGACTCCATCACCTCCCTGGGCAGCCTGTTCCAATGCCTGCAGCCACAATTTTTTCCAACGATCCAACCTAAACCTTCCGTGACACAACTTAGATTATTTCCTCTTATTTTATCACCTGATAGTAAGGAGAAGAGACTGGTGAGATGACAGGAAAGCTCTCCACACAGACAGAGCATTTTCTGCAGTTTATATTAAAATAATAAATAGCTGCAGAAAAAAAACAGCCTGTTTGAGAGCTGAATCGTGTGTATTGTTTCCACTGTGGCAGTGCTTCCTCTGAACTGGCAGTAGTACTGCACTATTTGTTCTCTGCAGGACATCAAACAGAGGCTGGAAAGGTGAGTGCCTACTCCCTAAAGCCATTTGTTTTATCAATGCTGTTGAAATACAGCTCAGAATTATGTTTAATAGGGATGAGAAGGCGGAACCACTTGAAAAGGGAGATGGGGGATTTCCCAGACCTATAACCTACCTCTTCCATAGGTTGCTTGTGCATTCACCATGTTTCATGCTCCTGGAAGCTTAAGCTTTCTATGTGACACATAGGCTTTCACCTGGACCATGCTAGGTCTGTATGAGAACTTACTTTGCTCTACGTTTTGTCAGAGCTTCACTTCAAAATCCACAGAACTGTTCCTGTCTCATCCTTGACCAGCCTTTACCTCACACACATGGGTGGCACCTGAATAGCACTCAAAAGCTAGTTCATCATCCAAGGCTATAGACCAGTAGATAACCAGCAATGATTACAGATGTGAGCTGGTTACAATTCATTGTAGACCTTGTCCTCATCTCACAATGTGAAAGGCTGCCTAGTTTCCTAGCTTTTTCTGCCCAGGAGGCTGTTAGCAAGTTAGTCAAGAAATGATTGCTAGGCCAGTAAAGGATTGCAACACTTTCTCTGGTCACCTGAGTAGAGTAAGCTCAGGTTCAAAAAAAAAAAAGGAATTTATGTCTAACAAGCCTCTTCATGGCACAGAGAAGTCCAGTTAGAATCATGGAATGGTAGGAGTTGGAATGGACCTCTAGAGGTCATCCAATCCAACCCTCCTGCCAAAGCAGTATCACCTAAGGCAGGCCACACGTAAGTATGTCCAGGTGGGTTTCAGAAGTCCCAAGAAAGGTTCCACAGCCTCTCTGGGCAGCCTGTTCTAGGGCTCTAGCACCCTCACATCAAAGAAGTTCTTCCTTGTGTTCACATGGAACTTCCTGTGTTCCAGTTTGTGTTCACTGCCCATCATCATGTCACTGGGCACCACTGAAAAGAGACTGACCTCTTCTTTTTGGCACCCATGCTTAAGGTACTTGTAAATATTGATCAGATCCCCTTTCATCCTTCTCTTTTCCAATTCTCTTATCTTTTCCTTATCAGACAGATGTTCTAGTCCCTTCATCATCATTGTAACCTCCATGAGACTCTCTCCAGTAGATCTCTGTTCCTCTTGAACTCTGAAACCCAGATCTGGACACAGTACTCCAGATGTGGTCTCACTGGGGCAGAGTTGTGCTGCGTGACCCTGTTTCTTGTGGTGTGGCCCAGTCTGGTCTGCCTTGTGACTGCTGACTTCTGCCTTGGTTTTGAAACCAGGGGGTAGAATTCATGACTGTTGGGCCACAGCATGGTTGCATTATATCTTGCATAGTTTCTTTTAAAATTGCTCTCAGGTTGCTGTTTGAGTTGGGGAAATTACATCTTGCAGCTCCATTCAAGCTGCAGAAAGATCCATCTTCAGGGTCACAAGACCTGTATTTAAACATTGGTAAATGTTTAACTGATGCTGGAGATAAAATGTTTTTGTGTCCAAGTTTATGTTTAAGAAGGAAAATTCACAACTAGGGTCTTTATGTTTTGATACTCTGCAGTCAACAGAGGCATAAGTGTTTGCTATGTTCAGTGTTTTGGATATTCTGCTTATCATGTTTGAACAGGTTCAAGACCTGGGGACCTAGTTTAGTTTGGAGAAGAGAACGCTAAGGTGGAGACCTCATTGCTCTTTACAGCTTCCTGAAAGGAGGTTGGAATGAGGTGGGGGTTAGTCTTTCCCACCTAGTGTCAGGTGATAGAATAAGAGGAAATGGCCTGAAATTGTGCCAGAGGAGGTTTAAGTTGGAGATTAGGAAAAAATTCTTTGCTGCAAGAGTGGTCAGGCACTGAAACAGAGTGCCCAGGGAGGTGATGGAGTCACCGTCCCTGGAGGTGTTCAAGAAATGTGTGGCCATGGCACTTTGGGACATGATTTAATGGCTACTGTTGTGTTAGGTCAACAGTTGGACTTGATGATCTTAGAGGTCTTCTCCAACCTAAACAATCCTATAATTCTATGAAATCTGACTCTGCCACACATTAGAACTACACAGCTTTGAAGAAGGGTACAATATCTTTTGCCTCCTGTCCTAAAACATGCGAAGTTCAGCTAGGATTTCTTACACATGGGAAAGATATTAGTTACTTTTAACTTTGCACATGATATGTGCTTTAAAAAAAAAAAATGGTGAAAATAATCCCAATGAGATTGTTCCTGCCTCTTCAAATCATGCAACTGCTTTTATACTCTGTGAGCTTTCAAGCTTTGCTCTTTTTGAAATACTCTGTAGCCTGTACTGAAGTAATCTCCGTCACTGGGGTTTTGACTGTAGAGAAAATAATTGCTTCTTGCATGAACCTGACTTGTAATGGAATATAAAGTTATATTAGGTCTATTGAAGGCTTTTTTTGTTCTTTTGAGCAGCCAGGAAGAAAGGGACCGGGGGGTACTGGTGGATAGTAGGCTGAAGATGAGCCAGCAGTGTGCCCAGGTGGCCAAGAGAGCCAATGGCATCCTGGCCTGTATCAGGAACAGTGTGGCCAGTAGGACGAGGAAGGTTATTCTTCCCCTGTACTCACCACTGGTCAGGCCACACCTTGAGGGCTGTGTCCAGTTCTGGGCTCCCCAGTTCAAGAGAGATATTGAGGTGCAGGAACAAGTCCAGAGAAGAGCAACAAGGCTGGTGAAGGGCCTGGAACACAAACCCTATGAGGAGAGGCTGAGTGAGCTGGTGTTGTGCAGCCTGGAGAAGAGGAGGCTCAGGGCAGACCACATTGCTGTCTACAACTACCTGAAGGGAAGCTGTAGCCAGGTGGGGGTTGGTCTCTTCTCCTAGACAACCAGCAAGAGAACAAGGGAACACAGTGTCAAGATGTGCTGGGGGAAGTATAGGCTGGATGTTAGGAGGAAGTTGTTGCCAGAGAGAGTGATTGGCATTGGAATGGGCTGCCCAGGGAGGTGGTGGAGTCACCGTCCATGGAGGTGTTGAAGAAAAAAGATTGGATGAGGCACTTAGTTGACTGGCTAGGGCTGGGTTCTAGGTTGGACTGGATGATCTTGGAGGTCCCTTCCAACCTGGTTGATTCTTTTCTATTCCCCACCCCCCCCGCCCCCACCTTTGCCTTTTATGTTTTTTTTTTCCATTTTACTGATTCAGTTATCTGCTTCCACCTTGCAGTGGCCATCAGAGCTGCAGTTCTTATTTTAGATTGGGTATCACTCCTGATAGTTAGGAATTTTACCATAGTGGCCTTTATTTTTTTTAATGAAAAGGAATAAGAGTCACAGATTTGTTTCACTTGGGGAAAAAACCCTCTGTGATCATCAAGTCCAACCATCAGCCTAACATCACCATGGCCATTAAGCCATGTCCCACAGTGCCATGTCCATACAGTTCTTGAACACCTCCAGGCATGGTGACTCCATCACCTCCCTGGCAACCTGTTCCAATGCCTGACCACTCTTGCAGGTAAGATACTTTTCCTAATATCCGACCTAAATCTCCCCTGGCACTACTTCAGGCCATATCCTCTTGTTCAGTCACCTGATATTAGGGAGAACAGATCCACCCTCGCTTCACTCCAATCTCCTCTCAGGGTGTTGTAGAGAGCAAGGAGGTCTACCCTCAGCCTCCTCTTCTCCAGACTAAACAATCCCAGTTCTCTCAGACACTCCTCGCCAGACCTGTTCTCCAGACCCTTCACCAGTTTTGTTGACCTTCTCTGGACACTCTTCAGCGGTTTTCTTTCAGTAAGAGCCCCAAATCTGAACCCAGGATACCAAGTGTGGCCTCACCAGTGCCCAGTACAGGGGTACAATCACTTGCCTACTCTTGCTAGCCACACTATTGCTGATCCAAGCCAGGATGCTGTTGGCCTTCTTGGCCACCTTGGCACAATGCTGGTTCAGGTCCAGCCAGCTGTCAACCAACACTCCCAGGTCCTTCTCTGCCAGGCAGCTTTTCAGCTACTGTGCCCTAAGCCTGGAGCATTGCATGGGATTTTTGTGAAGAAAAAGGAATAAAAATGTCTTGTAAAGCCTGATCAGCTCTTTGGGTTTTTATCATGCCCTGAGGCTGCTCAGACCACAAACTGCATACGAGTTGTGGGGGTCAAATGAATGATTCCACTTTGCATTATTTTGTATGTGAGCATTGTAGGAGGTCCCTGGGACCTGTACCTGTATTTATCGAATGAAAAGAAACAATAACAGCACCCTGGAAGGAGTCATCCTTTTAAAAAGCCATGGAAGTGTGCAACTGCTGATCTCTGAAACACTGCAGGCAGAAGACAGTGCCAGTTTATTTTAGCACAAACAGAAGGAGAAGCAAAGCTCAGTGTCTCGCTGACTGACTCCAATCTAGCAAGCTTTCTTGAATTTCACAGGGAGGCAGCTGAACAGCAGCTATCCAAGAAAATGGCTATAAAACCTTTAACTCAATATCCCTGTGCTTGACTCCAATCCTTTCTGCCTTTCCAGCTGGCATGTTTACTGCCTGAGCACCTACAGAAGGTGTAAGGAGAATGAGGCATGCCAGGTCGGATCTGGAGAAGCTCCAGCCACTTCTCCTGGCTTCTAATATCTCATTCCCATTTCTATTGATAGCCTGTCTTCCTGTCCCACCCCACTGACAGTAATCTCTTTCTTGTTCCTGCTTGTTGGCAGAGCTCCACCCTGCCAGATCTTTTTCATTTGTAGTACTCTACTGCTGTTCCCAAGCACATGCCTCCCTGAGGCTCTGAAAATCTCACCCTGTCGTATTCACAGCAGCTGTTCTTCTTCCAGGAGTCTGTGTGAGGGCAGCCAGCATTGCCTGCTTTAGAGAAAAGTGCTTTAATCATCATGAGTGACAAGGAATAAAAGTAATTTCTTCTTAATCTCCTCCTTGTGATGGGGAGGGTTCCTATGCAATGCCTCTTTCTTTGTAGTCCAATATGTTTATATAAATTGCTTTTCATAGATTCATAGAACGGTTTGAGTTGGATGGGACCTTAAAGATCATCTAGTTCCAAACCCCTGCCATGGACAGAGACACCTTCCACTAGACCACGTTACTCAAGGCCTCATCCAGCCTGGCCTGCAACACCTCCAGGGAGGGGACTCCACAATGTCCCTGTGAAACCTGTTCCAATGTCTCACTACACCCACTGTAAAGAATTTCTTTATAACATCCAGTCTAAATCTTCAGCTTCAATCCATCCCATCTCATCCTCTCACTACAAGCCTTCCCAGCTTTTCTCTAGTCCCCTTCAGGTATTGGAAAGCAGCTCTAATGTCCTCCTGGGGCCTTTTTCAGGTTGAACAGCTCTAACTTCCTTAGGTTGTTCCCATAAGAAAGGTGCTCCAGCCCTCTGACCATCTTTGTGGCCTCCTCTGGACCTGCTCCAATGGTTTTATGTCCTTCTTGTGCTGGGGGTGTGAGAGCTGGATGCAGTACTCCAGGTACTTTTAACTAGCTCTTCTCTGTCTTGCACACATACATCCTATGGACAGATCCATGTGAGTGTGCACTTACAGTAACTCAAGTAGTTAATGGTAGTTATTTGTTAATCATTTATTAGCAACAATTCCAAATATCTCTTCCACTGCCTGACTAGCTGTCCAAAATCACTGCCATTTGAGGACCCTGAAACCACACAGGCTTTATTTGTTGTCTCTCTGTAAGCATGTGGTAATGGAAGCTGTCTCAGAAAAAAACTGCTGGGATAAAATTCTTTTAAAAATAGGAGTTCTAATGAAAATGAGTAGAAAATCTTTAACAGCAAGGTCGATGAGAAACCAGAACAGGTTGCCCAGACAGACTGTGGATGCCCCCTCCCTAAAGGTGTTCAAGGCCAGGCTGGATGAGGCCTTGAGCAACCTGCTCTAGTGGAAGATGTCCTTGCCCATGTGAGAGGAATTTGAACTAGATGATCTTTAAAGTCCTTTTGAACTCGAACTCTTCTATGAATCTACGAAATTGACAGGTTGGGTGCACATCAGCATAATGCAACATAAGGGCTCTGTTTGGATCTTCCCCAGATAATAGTCTGAAATTTGTATTCTATACTATAGTATAAAAATGTAGAAATCATTGGACCCTAAGTATTCTACTTTTTGAGCATTTTGCCTTTGAGAGGTTGGAGACATAGTCTTCATTTCTGCCCGAGAGAGCAAAATATCAAATTCCTTCATAAACCAAATCTTACAACCTCTTCATGTTAATAAATCCTGATCCTGCAGGCTTAATTCAGGCTATGCTCCCTTAATGTCAGGGAAAATCCCAAGATACCATGTTCTCATAAAGTACAAACAGATTGGCAAAGTACTGCTTATTCATAAGGTGAAAATTTACCCATCAGTCAGATAGGAACTGCATGCACTTTGGGTGCCCCCAGTACAAGAAGGACATGGAACTGTTTGAGTGGGTTGAGAGAATGACACAAAGATGGTCAGAGGGCTGGAGCACCTCTCCTATGGGGACAGACTGAGGAGTTGGAGCTCTTCAACCTGGAGAAGGATGCACAAGACCTTTATAGCAGCCTTCAAGCACCTGAAAGGGGCTACAGGAAAGATGGGGAGGGATTTTTTACAAGGGTTTGTAGTGATAGGATGAGGGGCAGTGGATTGAATCTGGAAGAGGGGAGATGCAGACTGGATATTAGGAAGAAATTCTTCACAGTGAGGGTGGTGAGACACTGAACAGGTTGCCCAGGGAGGTTGTGGATACTCCCTCCCAGAAGGTGTTGAAGGCCAGGTTGGATGAGGCCTTGAGCATCCTGCTCTAGTGGAGGATATTGTTGTCCATGGCAGAGGCTTTGGAAATAGGTGATCTTTAAGGTCCCTTAAAACACAAACCTCTTTATGATACTGTGTGGAACTGGTATATGTTCTTCTTTGCAAGACATACGAGTTGAGAGCTGTTGAGCTCCTTCATTAGTGCTTGAGAAGTCTTTTTTTCCCAATGCTGATCTTATAGAAGACTGCAACTCTTCTCATATTGTTTCTGTTGATCACCAGTTTTAACTCTAATCAATTCTGGATAATTGAAGAATGGAGTTCCATACCTGAAGCTGTTGAAAATGGCAGGGTAACTTTCTAGAAGAGAAACTCACCTTGAGCGACCCTCTCAGAGTCTGGAAGTGCTCCTGCTGGATTTGCACTGTCCATTAAAAAACCCCAATGACAGCCCTACTTTCCTCATTAGACTAAAACCAATGATAGACTGTTTTAAGATAATGTCTTTAACACAAAAGAAATGAATGTGATATTGGTTGTCTGGTTTTTTCAACTGCTTCTGACTAATATTCTGTCAGCTAGGCATTATAATTAATCTTAATTCACATAAGAGGTAAAAAGGCACTTTTCAGTATTGTAGGCTAGAAAAAGCTCTCTGCTTAAATAATTGAGTCTTAACCTCTCCAGGATGAGTTTGTGGTGTTCAGTGCATGCATTCTAATTGCGTGTCAGAATGTGTTCTTTATTTACAAAGAGTCACATGGAAAAGGCAAGGGCTAATGGGTACAAGTTACCCTGGGGAGATTCCAGTTGGACTCCAGAAGAAAATGTTCCCCCATGAGAACATTTAGACATTGGAATCGGGGAAGCAGTGGAATCCCCTATACTGGACAAATTGAAGACTCAGCTTCACGGGGTTCTGGACCTTCTCATTTCAACTCTACTGTTACATAGGAAGATCAGATCAGATGATTCTTGGGGTCCCTTCCGACCTGGCATTCTGTCTTTCTGTGATTGTAGTCTTCTTTTTTTCTCCCCAAATAAGGGTCTAACGTTAAAGTCCATCAAGCATACCAAGACTATCTCAAAAACAGTAAAAAAGGTAAGAAAATCAGATTCAGGGCAGTTTGTTGTCTCTGGTATTTCTTCTGCAGTATGTGCTTTGTTTCTTCACCTGCTTCTTCTTCCATCACTGGTTAGTGTGCAAATGTAGGCAGTTTATTACACAGGAATTTCTTAATGATAAGTTCTCCTCTTGAAGACTGAGCCTTGTACAAAGGTGTTTTGTAAGCCAGACGATATGATATATTCAACTGTAGGTCTCTGGGGCTATGCATGATATTAAAGATAGATGGGTATTGTCATAGTGAAATATTAAAAAACCTAATGAATCAGTTTGCTGTCCCTAGAACATCAATTTTAGAGCATTGAGTTTTTCACGTGGCAAAAAAACCACTGGACTGTACTTTCAGTGTCCTAGTTTGGACTCAGACAAGTGTCCACGGTTCTCCTTACTCTGCCTCACTCCAGACATGAGATCTGCCCTGTGCTAGGCATGGGGGGAATTTCTTTCCTTAAACTGACCATTTTCTCCTTTTAGGTTTATCTTGTGGTGCTCAATTTCACCGAGCATACTTGACTGAATACAGTAGCAATAGGGTTGGTGTTGTGACTTCACATTGAATCTCTTTGTTTTAGGGATGGGATAGTTTTGTGTCAAGCCTGTAGAAATGCCATCAGTTCACTAAAAACTGCCTGTTTTCCGTAGAAACTTGCAGACTAATTCAGGCTTCAGTCTGATAAACAACAAAATGGAGTCATTACTATGTGATATAGGGACAAGGAGAACCAGAGTCAGAGACTGCATTGGGTTGAATGGGATCATTGAGGAGCATTTTGTCCACTTCCCCTGCAGTAAGCAGCGATATTTCCAACCACATCAAGTTGATCAGGGCCCTGTAGTGTTTGACCATAAATGTCTCCAGGTAAGAGACCTCAACCATATCTCTGAGCAACCTTCTCCACTATTTCAGTACCCTGATTGTGATGAACTTCCTCCTTGTCTAACTTAAATCTACCTTGCTCTATATCCATCATAAAGGTGATGGAGGAGTACTGGAAAAATATTGATATTTTGGTTCTTTTCTCCTGGAATTTGGAAGTAGATTATTTATGTAGTGGTAGCTTTATACCTTTTTGCTCTCTAATATTGCCATCAGAAGAGGCCAGAATAAGTTGTGAATTATTTCATAGAATCATAGAATAGCCTAGGTTGGAAGGGATATTAAAGAACATCTGCTCCATCCTCCCTGCCATGGACAGCAACACCTTGCACTGGACCAGGTTGCTCAAGGTCTCATCCAACCTGGCCATGAACAGCTCTAGAGAGGAGGCATTCTATTCCAGAGTCTCCACATCTTTGTACTGAAGAACTTCTTCCTAAGATCCAGTCTAAACCTACTCTCATCTTAAAGTCATTCTCCCTTGTCCTATCACTACACACCCTTATGAAGAGTCCCTCTCCAACTGTCCTGTGGGTTTCTTTCTGGTATTTGTAGGTTTATTCTATCTGGATATATCTAAATACAGGAATACTTTCTTACTCTGAGAAGACATTGTTGTTCTAGCTCCATCCAAAGCTTATGTCAAGAGAGCCAGGAACAGAATTCCTTTCTTCTTTTTATTTTTTTCCCCTCAAATATGCACCAAGCCCAATTGTGGAGGTCAGAAGGAAAATACAGGCTCTGAGCATATACAAATAATTCATTCTTCCTTCCTCTGTACAGTTGTTCTTGTGCAGCCTGCCCTAGGTGATCCCACTTTGGAAGGGGGTTTGGACTTGAAGATCTCTGGAGATCCCTTCCAACTCCTAATGTTCTGTGATTCTGATCTGATATAAATTGTCACTGAGAGAAGGTAAAGAGCAGGTCCTGAAATCTATTTTGCATTTTAAAGCGTTCATAAAAGGAAATAGGTTTAGATTTCACTGCAAGCTCTTTGGTTGTCTGACAGCTGAAGAAGACCACTTAAGCAAACAGAAAAGGCGATGAAAACCGGAGTTCAGAGATGGTTATATGCAAACTGAAAGAAGGGAAAGGGCAACACATTAGTTACTAAGGCAACTATTTGTATAATGCTAAATCATTTCCTCCTTGAAGGGAACAGCTTCTGTTTCAAATTAATTTCCTAAGCTGCTGTTGCACTGCTCGGTCCTTCCCCTCACCATGTTACATGATAAGCACAACCTCTTGCCAGCATCTAATTACCAGATCCCCTCCAACCACGGAACCATGTTACTCAGGAGCAGCTGAGGTGCAGGTAGGAGGCAGAGATTCTGTGATTACTTTGTTCTACTCCATCAACAACTGCACAACACAAACCTTTACCTAAGGCAGGAGCGATTGACACTGATTTACTGGAAAGCTGCATAAAGATACAGTCACCGGAGAGAGGGAAAAAATGATAAGGACAGTCAGGATTCTGATTCATCTGAATGATGATCAGAGAGCTAGAGCACCTCACCTATGGGGACAGGCTGGGATAGTTGGAGCTGTTTAGCCAGGAGAAGAGAAGGCTCCGGGGAGACATTATAGTGACCTTCCAGTACCTAACATGTGCCTACAAGAAAGCTGGAGAGGGACTTCTTAGAAGTGCTTGTAGTGACAGAATGAGAAGGAATGGATTGAAGCTGAAAGAGGGGAGATTTAGACTGAATATTAGGAAGAAATTCTTGACACAGGCTGTCCAGGGAGGTTGTGGATGCTTGCTCCCTGGAGTTGTTGAAGACCAGGCTGGATGAGGCTCTGAGCAACCAGGTCTAGTGGAAGGTGCCCCTGCCCAGGGGGTTGGGGTGCTTGGAACTAGATGATCTTTAAGGTCCCTTCCAACCAAAATTATAATTGACTCCCCAAATTAGTTTTGATGCATAGATGATGATGATAAACCAGAAGGTCTTCTTAGACCAGACACTGCCACTTCTTGAAGAAAACAGAACACAAAATCTTGCAGGTTACCAAATTAGTCTCTACCCTAATCTACTGAGGACATTTGCCAATATGTTTCAAATTTTTTGGCCTGGTTTATACTCTTTCCTTGTCCCATTTCATCACTTAAGAGCTTAGTTTGAGTTCAGTATCTATATTGTAAGCAGTTCAAATGTGCTCCATTTCCTGGTTTCTCCTATGTGAACTTGGTATTTTGAACTAATCATGCAATGAATGACAACAAGTCCTTATTGGGTGGTTGGGTTTTTTACATCAAAGTATGGTAAATATACTCCTGAAGATAGGAGAATTGTAATTTTCAGGATAAAAGGGGAGGTTGTATAACTTTTCATTCAAAGGACTGACATTTCTTAGTGTTCTAAGAGTCACAGATTCTTACTTATTGATCAGCATATGTTTCCAGTATCAAATAACATGACTTCATAAATAGTAATGATCTCAATGTCATGATTTTATTTATGCAAAGATTCATGACTTCCCTGAATTTGAGAATCCAGCCAGTTTGAGAGTGTATTAAGGAAAGAATTTAGATGAAGAAAGGAATTACCCATATGCAAGAACATAGTGAGAACATATGTCAGAAATAGTGTTAAAGCTGCATTTGGGAGGTCACGAAGTGCAGGGGTAAAACAGCAACTGCCAAAAGTCAAGCTGAGATAGATCTTGTTACATGGAATTCAAGCAAATCGTGAAAGATATTTCAGCCATGCAAATGAAGAAGAACAAAACACTGTGCACTGAGGATGGGGACAGAATTAAAGAGGATCTCATTTCCCAGTTTAAACTGTTTTATTTGTTTTCTTTGGTGAAGCATTGGAACAGGCTGCCTAGGGAAGTAGTGGTGTCACCATCCCTGGAGGTGTTAAAAAACCCGAGTAGATGTGGCACTTGCAGACATGGTCTAGAGGTCACAGAGGGAGAAGATTAGATTTGATGGTCTTAGACATCTTTTCCAAGCTTAATGATTATAGGATTCTATGGACTTGAGGGAGGGAGAATCAGAGAATCATAGAATGGTTTGGGTTGGAAGGGACCTACAGGATCATCTAGTTCCAACCCACTTGCCATGGGTAAGGGCACCTCCTGCTAGACCAGGTTGCTTGAGACCTTGTCCAGCATGGTCTTGAACACCTCTCAAGTATGGCAGGCATGGCACCCCAGTAGCCACCAAATCCCTCACATGCCCCTGAAGAATAGATTTCCTGTTCTTGTTGAACCTGTTTTCACCAGAAGCAATATTCTGCAAGGAAAACCAACCAATAACAGCTTTGAGAGCTTGTCTAGTTCACGTCATTCAGAGAGGCTAGGAGGGAGCAAACCTGCTATCAAAACATCCATTCTGAATCTACTCTCTTCCAGTTTCAATACATCCTCCCTCATCATATGACTACAAGCCCTTGTAAAAAGTTCCTCCCCAACTTTCCTCAGAATTTCATAATCTCATAACCCCCTGTTATGGGTTGGAGTGGATCCCTGCCCCAATAACTTATTGTAAATCTGCCCCAGAGAGAGAAAGTTCAGTACAACTCAGGATTTGGAAAGTCAGAAAAGAAAATGGTGTTTTTACAGTTAAACTAAATATCACAGTATAGACAAAATAAACTATTACAGAATATAGCAACCTTAGATGAGTCCCCCAACACAAGAAGGACATGGAACTGCTGGAGCGAGTCCAGAGGAGGGCCACAAAGATGATCAGAGGGCTGCAGCAGCTCTGCTATGAGGACAGGCTGAGAGAGTTGGGGCTCTGCAGCCTGGAGAAGAGAAGGCTTCGAGGAGACCTTAGAGTGGCTTTCCAGTATCTGAAGGGAGCCTACAGGAAGGCTGGGGAGGGACTATTGACAAGGTCTGGTAATGTCAGGACGAGGGGGAATGGGTTTAAGCTGGAAGAGGGGAGATTTAGACTGGATGTTAGGAGGAAGTTCTTTCCAGTGAGGGTGGTAAGACACTGGCACAGGTTGCCCAGGGAGGTTGTGGATGCTTCCTCCCTGGAGGCATTTAAGGCCAGGCTGGATGAGGCCTTGAGCAACCTGCTCTAGTGGGAGGTGTCCCTGCCTATGGCAGGGGGTTGGAGCTGGATGATCCTTAAGGTCCCTTCCAACCTAAACCATTCCATGATTCTATGAGATGAGGATGGAGTAAAGTGAAGCAGCAAAGCAGCAAGGGACAGATACAAGCTGTGCTTGCAGATACAGTTTTTTGATGCTCCAATTAAATGATATTAACTTATCCATTGTTGCCATTTTATGGCTTATCCCTGGCATGTTCACCTCTTCACTCAGAGAGGCTCCAGTACTTTTCCACTTTACAGTCAGTGTCTATGTTTCTCTGTTCCTAATCGTTTATGTCTGAGCTAGTAATCTAGCTCAAATGGCCACAGTAACCCTATCAAATGTTCCACTGTGGGTTGAGCAATACCTGCTGAATTTCTTTTGCCTAAAAATCAGGCATAAAAAAAGGAGAAAAGGAGAGAGAAAGAGCACATATCTACTGTTTTGCTGTGATCTTCCTTTGAGAAATATCTATTGCATTTGAACCTGTTTCCATTTATCTGCATTATTCTTCTATCATCCCTCCCTTCATAGTGTGTACTAAATGTTATGCAGAAATGTATACAGCTAGACAGATCTGGAGCTTTTTGAATTGCCTTTCACGTGCCACAAAATGCCTAAATATTGACAATGTCTTTGCTGTTCTCTAGTCAGAAAAGGTGACTGGACTGTGACTTAATTCCAGTGTAGAAAATCCTCGTTCTGGACACCCATTTTCATATGTGAGTCCATTCACATATTTTGTGAGCTGGAGCTTATTTGTCAGATCTTTTGTCATTCCTTTTGTTTCGTTAGCCATCTCCTCTGGATTGAAGCTGGAAGAGGGCAGAGTTAGACTGAATATTATGAAGAAATTCTTGACAGTGAGGTTGGTGAGATCCTAGAATAGGTTGCCTGGGGAAGTTATGGATGCCACCTCATTGGAGGTGTTCAAGGCCAAGTTGGACAAGGCCTTGAGCAACCCGGTTTAGTAGGAGGTGTTCCTGCCCATGGCAGGGAGGTTTGAACTAGATGATTTTTAGGGTCCGTTCTAAGCCAAACCATTCTGTGATCCTATGGAATTAAGTATTCAGCTGAGGAAGATGTATCTAGTTTAGTGGGAAGAGGACTCAGATATTAAGGAAAGCACTGAAAGTGGAATGATGCTGTTACCAGTGTTCTTTATGGATAGGTCTCAGAAGCAATTCTGTTTGTACAAACCTGGCACAAATTGAGGAAGGAGCAAACAGATTGCAGTGATGACCCAGCCCAAGGAGGGGACATCAAAGCAGTGTATGACCAGAGTGTTACACTCCAAGCACTGGATGATCTTATGGGCAAGAAAAGAAGTAGAATGAGTATTGATATTCACTCTGGGAGAGTATGTAGTGTTATGCACATTCAGATTCAGAACAAAACCTTTTGCTGTCAACAGGATTGCCATCAGCTGGGGGAAAACCAGCATAAGGTTGTTTGATCATGGAATGATTGCATAGCACAATGACAAGGGAGCAGGGAAAAGCATGAGAACAGGGGCGATTTCAGGTGAGATACTGTGAACAGAAAGGAAATAATTTCATTGTGTGAGACTCAGCAGAAGCCTCATCTAGAATTGTGTAGAGAGCAGCACTCTGCAGTTTCTGGGTGAGATTAAATAAACCTGGACAAAGTGGAAGCTACCTGAATAACGTGGGGGATGGAAATCTATGAGTATTGACCAGGCTAATCTAATGAAGAATGAAAGGAGATTGATTAGCCTAAGTAAATACAGGACTACATGAGAGAGGGAGAAGCAACACATAGAGATCATGTTTAATTACATTAAGGTTAAATGTGAAGGGGAGTTATCTAACTGTCAGAGAAGCGAGTCCTCAAACAGCCTCTCAATAGGAGCTGCAGAAGTAAAGTATCCACTGGTCTTGAAATATGTCTTGAGTGGCTCATGGAAGGATTTTGTGTTGTGGTGTTTCTACAGAGACTCTTAAGACTCAGGACAAAGTGCTTCCAGCTCAGTCCATGGCACTTATGCAACCTACTAGTTGAACCACCATGTTGTACCAACATGGATAAAAGAAAAGAAAATAAACTGTGTATGAAGGCTGGCAGTAAAAATAACCAATGAGGTATCAAGAGGGGCAAAATGAGGGCAAAGGTGCAACAGAGAGCAAAAGCAGACAAAGCTGCAATCAAAAGACAGTCATTGAGAATCACTATGCCGAGAGGACCTGGCATGCTCTAAGTTTCTCCTGCAGCACCTGCAGTTCTTTGCCAACAGAGAAAGTGCTCTGTAAAATGATGGCCATGGTAGTGCTGGGTCAATGGTTGGATTCAATGGCCTTGGAGATCTTTTGCAACCAAAGCAATTCTCTGATTCTATGACTCTTTAAGTGTTCAAACACCAGTATCTGGTGTCTTGAATGTCATATTTTGACTGCATCTTGGTCTACTTTTGCCTTCTGTGGCTCACCTTCCTTCATTTTGTCCATTGAACTCTACATTGGCTCATTTGACTCTCAATCTCCATACATAGTTTCTCTTGACTGAGGTGGGAGGTCAGCCTCTTCTCCTTAGTGTTGGTCTCTTATCCTTCGTATCAGGTAATAGAATGACAGGAAATGGTCTGAAAGTGTGCTAGGGGAGGTTTAGATTGGATATTAGGAAAAATCTCTTTTCTGCAAGAGTGGTCAGGCATTGGAACAGACTGCCTAGGGAGCTGGTGGAGTCACCAAGCCTGGAGGTGTTCAGGAAATGTGTGGCCATGGCAGTTTGGGACACAGCTTAGTGGCCATAGTGTTGTTAGGTAGGTGTTTGGACTAGATGATCTTATAGGTCTTTTTCCAACCAAAACAATACAAAGTTTCTGTTATCTGCAATGCTGTAAAATGAATAATGTTAAATACATTGCTGTGCTTCTGAGCAGAGTAGTCTCACAGGCAGACATCTGCTAGCCCAAGTCATCCTTTCAAACTAAGTAAGAGCCTATCTTAGGTATTTTAGACCTAGGTTATAGCAGCAGGTTAAACAGCTGGTGGCTGTATATCGTATTATTTTCCCCAAAGGAAAAGCATCCATGCTTAATATAAGACATTGAGGACTGGCAGTTGAGAGGCACATTGTGGCTTTGGTTGTCTGAGTCTTTGTCAAGACATCTTTGTGCAACTCTTTTATCTTTTTTTCTTCCTTGTCATTGTCTCTCCAAAGCACAAAAGATTTTGAAGAGGAATGAAATAGGAAAGTTATGGCTTTACTGCAAGGCTACCAGTTGGAAGCTTGAGCAGATGAAATCAAATGAGTCCCTCAAAGACTAACATTTAAGAGATGCCTTGGAGGTGAAACAAAACATCCACAATCAAACAGTGTCTTACATACTGTGCTGAATTCTATTAGCTGTGTGTTAAGTACCACTCAAAAGTAGACCCAAGTGAGATGTGAAGGATTATGCAAAACTAATAATCTGTATTAATTTTACTGTTCAGGTGATGATTGTTAATAACTACGACAACTGTTTATTAACATTAAAACTCCCCAGAAACTTATTCACAGGTTCAAAAACCAATGCACAGGTTGGAAGTTCGTGCACACAGGGCACAGGCAAAACTAAAGCACTTATCTCTTACAGTGGCAAACGCAAATATTACACTGGAGGAGGCTCCTCAGTAGTTACTCACACAGTTATAGATCAGAGAGTACCCAAAGCAGGTGGAGCTCTGTCCGATTGGCTGCTGAGACTTGATTTCTCCCAGGCTTCTGTTGAGAGGAGGCTGATGATGCCTGACCTTGTCCCCGGCTCCTCTGGACGATCTGTGTAGCTCCAGGACTTGTAGTCTCAGCAGGAAGACTCCCAGGGGCAGGCAGGATGTCTTGAGGTGCGCAGGGTCTCGGCACAGCGTCACGCTGGGGGCTATGCGAGGCGACCGCGTGCAGGCATTTGGAGCCTGTTCCCGGGGAGCTCTCCAGGCAAATTGGGGATGCAGAAGGAGGCGGCAGCAGCCTCGCGCTACCTGCTCATCCCTTTGATCAGCATCCAGCCCGCGACTGGTGCGGCATTGGGCAGCGATTGGCCAATCGCAGTGGCGCTTTGCCAGGCCTCACCACGTTAGGCAAAGCCAGGGCCTTCGCCCTCCCCTGCCAAGGTTGCTTCCCCAGCACAGAAGGGGGGTGGGGGGAGGCAGACAAACATGTCTGGGCATGGATAAGCCCACGTTTGCTCCTACCACCACACGAGGGAACTTGCGGGAGAATGTTATCTTGGATCACAAACTTGGCTAATATAGCCTCAATATCTGGTTCTATGAGGACCTTTCAGTTTGTAAAGCTTTCTGGAATAAATTCCCCAGGAAGGCCATAGATGCCCTCTCCGTGAAGGTTCAAGGCCAGGATGGATGAGGCCTTGAGCAACATGGTCTGATGGGAGATGTCTTAAAGATCTTTTCCAACTGAAACAATTCTGTGGTTCTATTATTCTATGAAATATGCATCCAGGTTTTAGCTGATGTGTGTCTAGAAGTCTATATGCAGGAGCACTCTAGGTTGTGATGTGTACTGAGTTTCTTCTTCTTGAGAGCTCATCTTTTGGGCTGACAGGTACAATACACTCTAAAAGAGCCATTGTGGTCACTGAATACTGTCCTCTGCTGTTGAGTGCAGTAGCAACTATCTGGCCAAGCTAGCAACTGCCTGCTTCTGAGCTCCTCCTAGATCACACCATTCGAAGTGTCACTAGAACAGGCCATTTGTGAGGTAAGAAATGTGTTAGTTTATTGTGTGCATATACTTCCATGAAGAGTCTGCTGAAAACCAGCTGGTGTTTGGGATTGGAGTATTTATGGAGCATCTTGCAAATGATTTTCAAGTTCTGCTGTTTAGCACCTTCTTCATGCCATATGTTCTGCCATATCTTCCTAAGCCTCTTTCCTCCCCCCCTCCCCCCAACTGAGATGTTAAATCTTGGTATACTAAAACTCACGGAATGAGGGTTTTTTTCCCATTTGTTTGAACTTATGGTTAGTGAGTTAACATAGTTGATGCTCCTCTTACCCCCACCTCCAAAATGAAATTTAGTTTTACACTTTCAAGCTGTGCCACACATTTAGATAAAGTGTGTCTATTTATGGTTAGCTTACTGCATTTTGTGAGGCAGAAGGGGAGCTGTGCTTAATGCAGCTCGCTCCACACTCTGAAGTTTAAGCTTCCTCTAGCATGGAAGCTGATGGAGTTGTGAGTACCTGGCAGGTCAGTGACTAAAATTACTGCTAAGCCCTGGGTTTTCCTCTCCTGCAAACTGTTTTCAAGTAGAAAATCACAGAATCACAAATTGGAACAGACCTCTAAAATGGCGTCCAACAATCAACCTAGCACCACCATGGCCATTAAACTATGGCCCAAAATGCCATGTCCACACATTTTTGAACACCTCCAGGTGACTCTACCACCTGCCCAGGCAGTCTAATGCTTGACCACCCTTTCAGTAAAGAAATTTTCCATACTATCTAATCTAAACCTCCCCTGGTGCAACTTAAGGCTCTTTCTCCTGTCATGTCATTAGCTACTTGGGAGAAAAGGCCAACACTGGCCTCACTATAACCTCCTTTCAGGTACTTGTAGAGAGAAACAAAGTCTCCTCTCAGCCTCCTTTTCTTCAGGCTAAGCAATCCCAGCTCCTTCAGCTTCAAGCCCTGAAGTGTTAAAGGAGCTTGTAGGACTGTTGTCAAGGTAGTGGCTGGACTTGATGATCTTGAAGGTAGTTTCTAAGCATAGTGATTCTCTGGTCTCTCTTTTGGTGAGAGGTAAGCTACCTGGAATCGCCTTGCATTTGTCATTAAGCAAAAGTGTTACCTCAGAATCACAGAAAGCCTCATGTTAGAAAAGTCGTCTCGTTCAACCCCTGTGCAGTGAACAAGGATATCTCCATCTAAATCAAGTTGCTCAGGGCACCATCAAGTTTGACCTTGAATGTCTCCAGGGATGGGGCTTCAACCACATCTCTGGGCAACCCATAACTTGTTTCCTAAGCTCAGCTCAACATTTCATAAGACTGACTTTTCCTGCTGTAGCTTTTTTATACACTCCATGTATATAATTATGGCCTTGTATTCGGTTTAAAAATCTCATCTCCTAACAACTCTACTGGGGTTGTTCAGCCTGGAGAAGAGGAGGCTGAGGGCAGACCTCATTGCTGTCTACAACTACCTGAAGGGAGGTTGTAGCCAGGTGGGGGTTGGTCTCTTCTCCCAGGCAACCAGCAACAGGACAAGGGGACACAGCCTCAAGTTGTGCCGAGGGAAGTATAGGCTGGATGTTAGGAGGAAGTTCTTGCCAGAGAGAGTGATTTGCCCTTGGAATGGGCTGCCTGGGGAGGTGGTGGAGTCACCATCCCTGGGGGTGTTCAGGAAGAGACTGGATGAGGCACTTAGTGCCATGGTTTAGTTGACTGGATAGGGCTGGGTGCTAGGTTGGACTGGATGATCTTGGAGGTCTCTTCCAACCTGATTGATTCTATTCTATTCTATTCTGCTCCATCTGCATTGTGTACTGCTAATAAACAGGATCCAAATAAGGGATTGAAAGCAGGAAGTGAAGTCAGTAAATTTTTAAAGCTATATTAAAATTAAAGTGTTTCAAATGCTGTGATTTGGGTTCGCTTGCTCTGGTTTTTTGGAACGTATTTATGAGCTTGAAAACCTGGAGCTAGTCTGCTAAGTCATCTCTGCCCATACTCATCCTACACTGTTTACAACTGTGTGCCATCATACTGGAAAGTAAAGTGATCAAAACATAAAAACACAACAGGCAGTTTTTAATACATCTGAAAATGGCTTTTTCTGAGTAACAGAACCTACTCAGTGCAGCTTCTTAAGGACAACTGCAGCCACCATATGTTTTTCTACTCATTTTACTACCAGTCATTTTATTGTAGGGGCTAGGGGCTTTCAGTGCTCATAAATTTCTAGCTTCTCAGTGTGTCCAGAGGAGGACCACAAAGATGATCAAAGGGCTGGAGTGTCTCTCCTATAAGGAGAGTCTGAGAGAGATGAGGTTGTCCTGTTTGGAGAAGAGAAGGTTCCACAAAGACCTTATAGCTTGTGATGGTTTGGGTATCCCCCGCCCTCCACACTCTTAGAAATCACCCAGACTAGACTCAGTCGGCTCTGGAAATTTGAATGAAGCTTATATTTACAGCTGGCACAATTTACAAGCAGATATTTACAGTGTATACAGATATATACAGAAATATACAAGGTAAAAAAGGTAATACAAACACAATTCCCCTCCCAGAAACCTGGTTCCCAGGAGGGGCTCTCAACCACCCCTCACCTTCCCCCTACCCCTCTCAACCTTACCCCAGTCGTAAGGAAGAATGGAGGTTCGGCCAAGAGGGTTAAAAAGCAAGGTGAAGCAGCCAAGCAAAAGGAGGGTGAGGTTAGAAAGCAAGATGGAGTCCAGCCAGCAGCCTCAGCTTCTCCCCAGCAGGCCAGAGAAGAGGACAGCCCAGCACGAAGTGCAGAGCAGAAGTGACCTTATCTAATGTTTTGCTTTTCCTTGCTACCCATTTCAGCAAGGCTGTGAGGGAAGTAGACCTCACCATTGTTTTCATTTCTCAGCCTATGATCTAATTCTTCTCACCAAAACATTCTAGTAGGCTCAAACTAGCACATAGCTATGTTTCAGTACCTGAAGAGGACCTACAAGAAAGCTAGGGAGGGACTGTTGACAAGGCCCTGTAGTGGTAGGATGAGGGGCAATGGTTCTAAGCTGGAGCAGGGTTGGAATTAAATTGGACATCGGGAGAAAGTTCTTCACAACGAGGATGGTACGACACTAGAACAGGTTGCCTGGAGATGTGGTGGAGGCCTGGTTCCTGGAGACATTCAAGGTTCAACTTGATGTGGCCCTGAGAAACCTGATCTAGTGGTAGGTATCTCTGTTAACTGCAGGGGGGGTTGGACAAGACAGGCTTTGGGGGTCACTTCCAACCTGACACATTCTAAGATAGTATGATCTGTAGGCTTTAGGAGCCTTGTCTGGTGCTGGGTGTGTTTTAAAAAGTTTTGCCAAAGTTTCCATCCAGTCTGCCTGTCTCCAGCCACTCCAAAATGATAGTTTTATTCTAGGTGATTGATAGGAGATGTCTTAGCTCTATATCCAAAGCATAACATTGTAAATCACTGCCTTTCATTTGTAAGGAGCCAAATTGTGTTCACTTTTTGCCACCATTTATCATTCTGAGGCTAGGCTTGATATGTTTTCTTGGTTAAGCTCTGAGAAATCAGGGCATGTATCTTCTGAAGACCCTTTTATACCAGTAGAGGAAACAGGCTTGTATTTCCTCGAATGCTTTCTGCATCCTAATATCCTCCAGCATATGAGTGCAGAAGCCTGCTGCTCAGGAGGTTACCAAGATGATATTTCTTTCCCTTTTCTCAAGTTAAGCACAAACTTAATCATGTCTGCATCTTTGACTTTTTATCTCCTTAGGGATATGAAAAAAAGCTGTTTATCTGAAAGCTATTCTTCTGTGAGCTAAAGAATAGACTAGCAACTGTATTTCTCTACATCAGTTTGTCCTATGGGAAATTGTTTCCTTGTGCTTCCAAAGGTCTTGGTCTGAATCAACTCTCCAGAGGCACCTTAGGAGCCAAAACAGGTTATTAGAGGTGTCCCTCTGCTTATAGATTTTTCTCAAAACCCTCTCATTTTGTATGTTCCTATTCATTTGAAGTTTTTCAAGCAGAGTTGACTGCATGCACAATTTCTGCTTGGAGATTGCTCTTCCAACTGAATCTATGCCAAGTTTGAAGCAAATAGTATTAACCCCTTTTCCTTTGACACAAGTGAAAGGGCACAAAACAACCCCAGAAAAGCAAATTCCACAGAACTAGTTTACTCCAGTAGTCTAAAGCAGCTTCAGACTACGGATTTGAAGTTATCAGGGATTGAAATACTGTTTTTCTTAGAGGAAAATACTCCATAAATGCCTCAGCAGTTTAATTTTGTGTGGATACTGTACAGAAGGGCTGGGGAAATTTCAGATTAGAAAATAAGCTAGTCCAGATCTTTATATCAGATGCACTTTCTTGTCAAGGTAGCCCAGAGTTGAATCTGCAGCTTCCTGGTAGAGATTAGGAGTTGATCTGTAAGAAGGCAGCTCCATGCAGAAGGACCCTGGGGTCCTGGTAGACAATAGATTATCCATGGGATGGCAATGTTCTCCTGTGGCCAAGAAAGTCAGTTATATCCTGGGATGCATTAAGAAGACTGCATCCAGCAGATCAAGAGAGGTTCTTCTGCCCCTCTACGCTGCCCATCACTTTGGGAGTGTTGTGCCCAGTTCTAGACTCCCCAGTTCAAGAGGGACAGGGAACTGCTAGAGAATGCCCAAGAGACGGCTACAAGGATGATGAAGGGACTGCAACATCTGTCTGATGAGAGAAGGCCAAGAGAACTGGGGCTGTTTAGCCTGGACAAGAGAAGACTGAGAGGGGATCTTATCAGTGTTTAAAAGTATCTGAAGGGTGGGTGTCAAGAAAAGGGTGCCAGTCTCTTTTCATTGTTGCCCTGGGGTAGGGCAATGGACAGTGCACACAAAGTGGAACACAGGAAGTTCCACATCAACGTGACAAAACAATTCTTCGCTATTAGGATGATGAAGCACTGCAGCAGGCTGCCCAGAGAGGTGGTAGAGTCTCCCTCTCTGGAGATTTTTAAAACCCACCTGGACATGTTCCTGTGTGTCCTGCCCTAGGTGATCCTGCTTTGGCAGGGGAGTTGGACTGGATGACCTCCGGGGGGTCCCTTCCAACCCCTACCATTCTGTGATTCTCTGAGCAGGACCCAACGCCAGTAGCAGACCCACAAGGATATAGTGGTTGTTCTCAAGGGCTCTAGTCAAGTGGCTTGGCTTCTCTAGCTTCCTCTGCAAACAAGACAACATTTCTTTCTCTCAGTATGTGCCAGCAGGAGAACATGCTAATGCTTGCGAGGGGTGACATGCTGCCGTTGCGTGAGATATGATTACTTTACCTATTAATTACAGTTATTAGTTTGGATGTTTTCCAGAGTGCTGAGGGAGCTTGCTTTTCTGTGTCACAAGACATATTGGCAGCACAATTTTCAATTCAGTCAGTTTCTCTTCTCTCTTTCCTGACTGTCATCCAAATTCCACAAAACCACAGTATTGCAGGGGTTGGAAGAGACCTCTGGATATCACTGAGTCCAGAGCAGGATCACCTAAAGCAGATCACAGAGGAACATGTTCGGGCAGACCTTCAAAGTCTCCAGAGGCAGAGACTCCACCACCTTTCTGGGCAGTATGCTCCACTGCTCTGCTACCCTCAAACCAGAAAAGTTCTTTCTCATGCTTCTTAAGTTCAAGTTCATGCTCATTACCTCTTGTCCTGTCACTGGGAACCACTGAGAAAAGTCTGGCTCCATCATCCTGACACCTACCTCTTAGGTACTTGCAAGGTCAAATTCCAGAAGATTTTTTGTTTTATTTTAAATAAAAAGAACTGTTTTTTTCTACAGAGCTTTGGGAAGAAACTTTCTAAACAGACTCCACCGAATTGTGGCAGTACACACAGCCTCAAGCTACACCAGGGGAAATTTAGGCTCGAGGTGAGGAGAAAGTTCTTCACTGAGAGAGTCATTGGACACTGGAATGGGCTGCCCAGGGAGGTGGTGGAGTCGCCGTCCCTGGAGCTGTTCAAGGCAGGATTGGACGTGGCACTTGGTGCCATGGTCTAGCCTTGAGCTCTGTGGTAACAGGTTGGACTTGATGATCTATGAGGTCTCTTCCAACCTTGGTGATACTGTGATACATAATATATGACCTTTCCTAGTCACATGTTTTCAGAGTATGAGAGGGTGAGAGAGGAAAGAAAGGAGAGGACCTGGAGGGAAACCTAGAACAAACACAGGAGAAGCATGCATGCTTTGTCTCTCTCACCCTTCATTACTGTTTATTTTTGAGAGGCATAAAGTGAAGCTGGAACTAGGGAGAAATGTTCAGGCTCAGCTAAGGCTTATAAAATAGTTGCTGAGACAACAAGCTTCTCAGATGTCTCTGAGGCCATTTCACATGCTAACTCACACTGGCAGGGGATGGTGGGTATGTTGCTCAATGCTAAGTATAGCCAAAGTTTGGTAGGCATAGGCAACATGCATCCCTCACTGTACAGCACTGTGGTTCAACAGGCAGCTGTGAGGCATAGCCAGGCAGGCTTGCCCTCAGCTAGAGCCTCTGAGTCTGTGCAGCTGTGCCCAATCTAAAAATTTGTCTTGCTGAAAAACAATGTGTCCATAAAGCAACTGTCAAACATGTATGTCACTCAAAAAATGCCATCTCTAGATGCTGGAAATAATTGTTATATCTCTGCTGCAGTCATGAAACTACCAAGTTTCAAATAATACACAGGTCATCACAAAGATAGGGTTAAAAATGCACTCTGTGTATTCTTAAGGCATTCTCCTGCCTTTTTCTGTCTATCTAATGGTCAGTTTTCCATGAAATCAGGAGAGATGTATGACAAAAGAAAATCAGGGACAGCAGCAGGGAAGTGTATGAAAGCTCTGGCAGAACTCTGCTTTTAATCTGGTGCCAATGGGACTCACCTAATCATAGAATCATAGAATTGTTTTGGTTGGAAAAGACCTCCAAGATAATTAGGTTCAACTGTTGAACACCATGGCCATTAAATCACTTTCCAAAGTGCTATTTCCACACATTTCTTGAACACTTCCAGGGATGGTGACTCCACCAGCTCCCTGGGCAGCCTGCCCAAGAAGAGCAAAGAAATTGTTCGTAATCTCCAACCTAAACCTCCTCTGGCACAATTTCAGGCCATTCCCTCTTGTTCTATCACCTGATACTAGGGAGAAGAAACCAATCCCCACCTCACTCCAACTTCCTTGGAGTGGCAATGAGGTCTCCCCTCCGTCTCCTCCTCTTGAGACTAAACAACTCCAGTTCACTCAGCCGCTCCTCCCCAGTCCTGTTCTCCAGACCAGCTTTGTTGCCCTTCTCTGGACATGCTTTGGCAAATCAATGTCTCAATCATAGGATCACAGGATGTAGGGGTTGGAAGGGACCCAAAGAGATCATCGAGTCCAACCCCCTTGCCAGAGCAGGACAACACTATCTAACACAGAGGAACACATCCAGACAGGCCTTGAAAGTCTCCAGAGAAGGAGACTGCACGACCTCCCTGGGAAGCTGTTCCAGTGCTCTGTGACCCTTACAGTAAAGAAGTTCCCCCTTGTGTTGAGGTGGAACCTCAACATGTTTATATCTAAATTTGCATACTTCATTATGTCTGGAAAATGAACCTAATATTTGCTAATAGTCAAATGCTTGTTACACTGCAGCTTGTGCTGAAGAGAAAATCTTGGTGCTCAAGATCATCATCAAAAAACCTTCAAAGATTATTCTTGAAGTATGTTTCTTTTTCGGACTCTCCCACATGGGTATGGATAAAACTGTTCTCTGCAGCTTCTCTGCAACTTCTGTGTTACTTTCAAACACTGGTTTGAAACGGAAAAAAACATTTAACTCTGAGAATAGTCATACCTTAAGAGATAATAGTGTAATCATTTATTAAGGCTTAGGGATTTTCTGAAGAAGGAATCCCACGTAGTTTTGAAAGTAAATAAAGGATTTCAAGGAATCATAGAATGTTAGGCATTGGAAAGGACCTCTGAATATTGAGGCCAACCCCTCTGCCAAAGCAGGATCACCTAGGGCAGGTCACACTGATCAGACCCCACCTGGAGTACTGTGTGCAGTTCTGGAGCCCCCAACACAAGAAGGACATGGAACTGCTGGAGTGAGTCCAGAGGAGGGCCACAAAGATGATCAGAGGGCTGCAGCAGCTCTGCTATGAGGACAGGCTGAGAGAGTTGGGGCTCTGCAGCCTGGAGAAGAGAAGGCTTCGAGGAGACCTTAGAGTGGCTTTCCAGTATCTGAAGGGAGCCTACAGGAAGGCTGGGGAGGGACTATTGACAAGGTCTAGTAATGTCAGGACGAGGGGGAATGGGTTTAAGCTGGAAGAGGGGAGATTTAGACTGGATGTTAGGAGGAAGTTCTTTACAGTGAGGGTGGTAAGACACTGGCACAGGTTGCCCAGGGAGGTTGTGGATGCTTCCTCCCTGGAGGCATTTAAGGCTAGGCTGGATGAGGCCTTGAGCAACCTGCTCTAGTGGGAGGTGTCCCTGCCTATGGCAGGGGGTTGGAGCTGGATGATCCTTGAGGTCCCTTCTAGCCTAAAACATTCTATGATTCTATATCCACGTGGGTTTCAAAAGTCTCCAGAGAAGGGGATTCTATAACTCTCTAGGCAGTCTACTCCTGTGCTCCAACGCCCTCAAAGCAAAGAAGTTTTTCCTCATGTTGATGTGGAGCTTCTTGTGTTCCAGTCTGAATCCATTGCCCCTACTCTTATCACTGGGCACCATTAGAAACAGAGTAGCACCTTCTTCTTGACACTCACCTTTCAAATTTGTAACAGTTAAACAGAATATTCTATTTGCCCACCCTTCTTGGTTTTCATCTGAGTGTGAAAATGGCCACAATTTGGCCACAAATCTATGAAAAACTTGAAGAGATAAGGTCCCCAAACTGCAGCTTTGGCAGCTCGAGACAGGAATAATGACTTCATAACAGCTTGAAACAGTTCTTGAGTTTCCCACCGCCTTCTGAGTTTCTGTCACTGTTTTGAGCTCAGCTTTATTTTCTTTCTATTAAAGGAATGATGCTCCCAGAGGTTGGAGAGAAAGCTCTGCCTGTCAGCTGCCTGGGCACTGCAGTCAGAGTTAATCATATGCATTTTCTCTCCCCGACTGCAGCAATACAGATTTCATTTCAGTGCAAAAGAACCTTTTCATGACTAAAATGAGCATGGTGGAAGTGCCTAGGAAGGTATGTTCTGTCACATACTCTACCCAGGAGCTGATCAATTTACCCAAGCAGATACAATAATAGCAGCTTCCAAAAGCAAAAGACCTCAGGTAATTTCCCCTATGATGTATCAAATGCCATTATTTCCCTTTAACTTTACTGGCAGACTGGGAGGCAGAATAAGAGGCCACTTAATTAAGAACAAATAGATGTTCGGATTTCCACCTCTGCCCACCATCCCACGCCTACCTCCTTTAATATGACTCAGCTAAGATAATCATCTGAGAGGCTATAAAGCAAGGAACAGCTGCCCCTTGTCCTTCACTAACAGTTAGACTCTAATCCTTGGCATTTACCAAGGTTTCTTAGAGTTGCAGTAGACAAATAATAGAATTCCTTCATTGCTTCTAAGTGATGATCTGAAATAGTCCACTGGGCACCAATTGAACACCCTTTCCCTGAGCAAGCAGTCTCCAAAAGGGGCAAGATAAATAAGCATTGAAAAATCAGCTGTCCTCTCCATACATCTTCTCATCACCTCACTACTTCTGTCAGTTGCTCTGCTGTTGAGAGCAGAGTGAAGAATGGTTGGAGGGGGGTTTTAGCCAAAGTATTAATAACTTTCCATCCATTTATATGGCAGGAGCCTACTTAAATGACAATAAAACATCACCGACGAGCAAAAGCGATCAAAGTCCCTAAATGAAAATGGCACAGAGCCTTGTCCATAACTCTTGCTAAGTATTTAATCTCATCTCCTTCAAGCCTTGCTCAAAAGAGGTTTAGTGCTGCTAAGGATGCCTTTTCTACCATAAGGTACCTGTGAGGGGCTTTCTATGGAGAGAAAATAGAGCAGTCAATACTGCTAATGGTGCTGCAGAGAGACATTGGGGTGTTTTTATCTAGAAGATGCTACTGAAAATGGTGTAGCTGCTGACACCTATTGTGATAAATGGAATTTAATATTGGCTGAAGATGAAAAGTTATAATAGAGTGAAAAAGAATTGCCTGAATGCAGTCCCATGGTACAATATTGTTCAAGATACCCTGATGTTCCTGACTGGAGGTGATTGATTAAGTGGTGTATGCATGTCTGTAAACTCCTGGACATAGTGTAACACAGCTGAAAAACATTGCTAGAGTGTACACACTCCTCGTAGAATCAGAGAATGGTTTGGGATGAAAGGGACCTGAAAGATCATCCAGTTCCCACCCCCCTGCCATAGGTAGGGACACCTTCCACTAGACAAAGATTGCTCAAGGCCTCATCCAGCCTGGCCTTGGACACCCTGGGGGAGGGGGCATCCACAGCCTTCCTGGGCAACCTGTTCCAGTGTCTCACCACCCATACTGTAAAGAATTTCTTCCTAATATCCAATCTAATTCTCCCCTCCTCAAGCTTCAGTCCATTCTCTCTCACACTAACGCTGCAAGCCCTTGTTAGAAGTTCCTCCCCAGCTTTACCGTAACTCTTACCGGAAGGCTGCTTTAAGGTCTCCCCAGAAACTTCTCTTCTCCAGGCTTGGGAAATGCAGAATCTCTTCTCTCTGATGTGTTTTTGNATCTCAGCCTGTCCCCATAGGGGAGGTGCTCAAAGCCCTGTGATCATCTTTGTGGCCTCCTCTGGATCCACTTCAGCAGTCTGATGTCCTTCTTGTGTTGGAGGCCCACCAGAATAGAGGAGGAGAATACCCTCCCTTGTCCTGCTAGTCACACTTCTTTTGATGCAGCCCAGGATGCAGGTGGCCTTTGTGGTGGCAAGTGACCATTGCTGGCTCATGCTGAGTTTTTAATTGACTGACATCCCCTAGTCCTTCTCCTTGAGACTTCTTCTGCTTGTTCTGTTTCTCTGTCAATTGTGTTTCCTTTCAGTTTGTTTCCATAGAGCCCTAGAAGCTGTAGATAACTATTTAAAGGAAGCTCCACTAGAAGCTCTGAGTAGTTATTGACTATTGGGATTAGAGGTGGAAAGTCAGTTCTTTGAATTTTCAGTCTCAGATTTCATTGGTAGGTATCTTTCTGCACCACATGGAATCACTGGCAAAATTCCACCAATTTCAATGATACAAGGTCAAATCTCAAGACAGCAACCATTGTTGGGAAACTGTTCTCTTACTTGTTGGCATCTGCTGTGGTTGTAGCCACTGGGAAATGCACCCAGTTGTGGAGCATCTAGAAGCATAACAAAACATTGGAATTAAGATAAATGTCTAGAGCAGGGCTTGGGTACAATAGCAAGAGGCAAATGAGTATTTTTAGCTGTATATTTCACTATATGCATTACTTGCTAGGTAAATTAATTGAGCAGTCCCCAGCACAGACTGAGGAAGGAGTGGCTCAAGAGCAATCTCAAGGAGTAGGATAAAAACTCATCATGAACCATCACTGTGCACTTGCACCCCAGAAGCAGCTGTATCCTGGTCTGCATCAAAAGAAGTGTGACCAGCAGATAGAGGGAGTTGATTCTGCCTCTGATTTGGTCTGGTGAGACCCCACCTGGAGTACCGCATTTAGTTCTGGTGCACCCAACACAAAAAGAACATGGAACAGCTGGATCTAGAGGGGGCTACAAAGATATCAGAGGGCTGGAGCACTTATCCTATAGGGACAGACTGAGGGAGCTGGGTCTGTTCAGCCCAGAAAAAAGAAAGCTTCAGAGAGATATTAGCACAGCCTTCCAGTACCTGAAGTGGGCTACAGGAAAGCTGGGAAGGGACTTTTTGCAAGGGCTTGTGGTGATGGGATGAGAGGCAATGGCTTTGAGCTGGAAGAGAGGAGATTTAAACTGGATATTAGGAAGAAATTATTTCCATTGTGGGTGGTGAGGCACTGAAACAGGTTTCCCAAGGAGGTTGTGGACGTCTCCTCCTTGGAGGTGTTCGAGGTCAGGTTGAATGAGGCTTTGAGCAGGCTTTGTCTAGTGGAAGGTGTCCTTTTCTTTTTAAGCTCTGAGTTGTTTGTGTTTCTGTGCATGTTATCTGAACTAGACTATCATTTCTTACGTAAACCTTGACTTTGTAATAGTGCTCCTTTTAAAAACTTGCATATCAACAGCTTTAATGGCACCTGCTACTTTGCAGCCCTAGAACAAAGAGAACATCCCCACTGAAGTATTGAAGGAAAACAAACATGGAGTAGATATCACAGAGAATGTTTGGGGCTTTTTTTTATTTCTTTTGCCTCTAAGCAGGAAGCCAATTTGAAAACATAGTGAAAAAAATATATAGTACAAAATACATATAGCCCAGTCCCTGCTCTTGCTGTTTCCTGTAAAGGATTTGGCATTTGCTCTTTGTCAGTGGATGAGTAACTGAAGAATTAACCCAAATAATTGGATAACCCCTACTGATAACCCCTATGGAGAACTGATAACCTCTGTAGCTGAATGTATGTAAAGCATGAACCAAACAGCTTACATGGCTTGAGTAAAACTGAAGTGCAGAGTCAGGCATTGCTAACCTTGGGAAATGCAGAATCTCTTCTCTCTGATGTGTTTTTGACGTATTGCAAAATTTTCCTTTGTTTTTGTTCTTTTAATCTATTTTTTCCTCTCTGACTCAAATACATTTTTATTTCTCTCTCTTAATTCATTTTATTCAGAAACAAGCCTTATGTCTGCACTTGGTATCACAGAATCACAGAATCATTAAGGTTGGAAAAGACCTTTAAGACCACTCCAAACACTTCATCTCCCTTCCATCACAAGCTTTTTTTACATATATATATCTGTACCTACTGCAAGACCTCATTGCTCTCTACAACTCCCTGAAAAGAGGTTAGAGTGAGGTGGGGGTTGATCTCTTCTCCCTAGTATCAAGTGATAGAACAAGAGAAAATGACCTGAAATCATGCCAGGAGAGGTTTAGGCTGGGCATTAGGAAAAAATTTCTTTCCTGCAAGAGTGATCAGGCATTGGAACAGGCTGCCCAGGGAGGTGGTGGAATCTCTGTCCCCAGAGGTGTTCAAGAAGTGGGTGGCCATGGCACTTTGGGACGTGGTTTAACGACCACGGTGGTGTTAAGAGTTGGACTAGATCTAAAAAGGCTCCTTCAGCTGAAACAATTCTATGATTCTCTGATCTGCAGTACCTGGAACATTGGTATGCTAAACTGGAAGCAGCCCTGTGAGCAGTGGAATTTCTGACTCCTTGTCACATCTCCTCCAGCCTAATCCTCACATTTACAACAGTTAATTAAATCTCTGAACTATCACATTCAGAGAATTTCCACCTTCCACAGCAGGCTAGCAATAAGCAGAATACAACTCCAACCAAACTGCTTTTCAGGGAGTAGTGCTATTAAAATCCCTGTCTGCCAGAAGAAACTTGTTCTACTAAGGCTGTTGAGCCTTGCAGGCATTCTCCACTGCTTCCCTCTTTGTAAACATTATCAAAGCTACTCGAGCTAATTAATTACAAGGTGAAGGATTTTCATACTTCAAGATGTATGTACTTAACACACAGAGTCTCCTTGTGAGGAAACTGAGCTTTAGACTCCATATTTGAGCTAGATATTGAAGAAGTGCATCATGACATTCAGGATTCAGCATTTCTTTGGTGTTGCTGTGGATAAAAAAAATCTCATTTTTACCCTTGAGATATTATTTAGCATCTTCTGCCCAGAAGTCTTCACACCCAGAATGGCTCTGACCAGACTGTTAGCAGGCAGCCCAGCTCATGACACCTTTGCTGTCTGGAAAATTAGTGGGTGTGGGACTCTTATTGGCACAGTGAGGAGCAAGGACTGAAGGTGGTGAGTTCCTTCAACACCCATCAGGTCTGTGGCAATTTTGGGGTGGGATGTGGTGTTCAGTATTGCCATATGGAACACAGACTGAGGGAAATCAAAAGAAACTTGAATTCCTCCCAGGAACTGCAGCTGCCCCTAGCAAAATATGGTCTTCAAAATTCAGAGGCGAGGAAATGTCTAGAAAAGTGTAAAGTTTGTAGTCATCATCTGGGGTAAATTAATGTACTCAAAATTTCCTCTATGGCTTTGCATTGCATTTGCATCTTCAGGGATTATTTTATCCACTTCACTTGGACATTTCATCCCTTACAGTTTAGTGGCAGAACTCCTGAAAGATTCCAAGGTATTGACTCCAACCCTAAAGAAGCCTCACAATGAAAAGACCTGCCATGTGAAGAAAGGCTGAGAGAGCTGGGTTTGTTCAGCCTGGAGAAGAGGAGGCTTCAGGGAGTCCTTGTTACCATGGACCAGTCCATCCAGGTTATCTGCCAGGAGGATGGAGACTGCCTTTTCACAAGGGGTGATGGGGACAAGTTACTTCTGTTTCCCCATAAGAATAGTTAGACATTGGAATCATCTCCCAAAGGAAGCAGTGTCAGCCTTCTCTTCTCCAGGCTGAACAGCCCAACTCTCCCAGTCTGTCCCTGGAGGGGAGGTACTCCTCTTCATGGCCTTCTCTGGACTCGCCCTAACAGTTTGACATCTTTCTTGTATTGGGGACACCAGAACTGAATATAGTACTCACTCTGGTGGGCTCTCACCAGAGCAGAGTGAAGGGGCAGAATCACCTCTCTCATCCTGCTGATCACACTTCTTTTGATGCAGCACAAGGTGTAGTTGTCTTCTGGGCTGCATGCAACTATTGCCAGCTTCTGTTGAGTATTTCATCACCCAACACCTTGAACTCCTTCTCCTCAAGACCACTCTCAAGCCTATCTCTACCTTTATCCATATGAAAAGCAGAGGTAATGTCGTTGTACAGGCAGCCGTTTGCAACACAGAAGGTTTAAGTCATTGAGCAGGACAGGAGAGAACTGAGACCTAAATGCCTGTCTCCCATGCCCCAATCCTTTCACTACCCATGAGTCTGTTTGCCAATGAAGTATCTTGTTTTACAACAGAAGGAGGCAGTTGATATCAGTAATTTTTTTTAGCATCTTATAAATACAGATTGCATTCCTGAGAACTGGCCTAGAATAGAATGGAAATAGACTTTAATGTTCTGTAGTACACTGTCCAATTATGATGCTAAAGAAACTAAGGCTACATTGCTGCTAGAAGTTTAATTTGGAAAATTAAATCACAAATGTCAACCCCATACAAATGACCACAAGCAGAAGAATGAGTCACATTATAACAGACAAGATGTATCTGAAATCTGTGAATTTGCAAGCAGGGACATCAATTACATCTCAACTATTGGCAAGCTGTGCCCATCTCCAATACCTCTACTCATATGAAAAGATATTATTAACCTATGGTGTGACACATGCAAGTAAAATATGATGATTCAACAGCAAATTCAAACATCTAACTATCACAGTTTGAAGAGAAGCAAATTTATTTTTAGGCAATGGATGAGTATGTTAGCTTGGTATTGGAAATCAAGGACTCCTGCAAGTAAAAGTTGACATCTTAAACCTGTCAGTTATTATATGATCATTTGTAATTAAATGTTGTATGATGAAGGTGCTGGGCATCACAATATCATCATTCATAACTACACAGGCTGCCACAGGGCCCAGGAAGGCCTTGAGCAACCTGATCTAGTGGAAGGTGTCCCTGCCAATTCCAGGCAGGTAGGAACTAGACAATATTTAAGGTCCCTTCCAAACCATTTGTTGAATCTGTGAATTTTGCACCATCTTGGATTTTGAAGAACCCACTGTGGTGGTTTGGGTGTTATCCACCCCCCCACACCCCCACTTTAGAAATCACCCAGGCTAGACTCAGCTAGCTCTGGAAATTGAGTGAAGCTTATATTTACAGCTTAGCACAATACACAAGCAGGTATTTACAAGATATATATACAGTTATAATCAGAAATATACAAGGTAAAAGGTAACACAGAAACACAACAGCCCCCCCAGAAACTTGAGTCCCCACGAGGGGCTCCCAACTGCCCTTCCACCTTCTCCCACCCCTCTACCTTACCCCAGACATTGCCTTGTGCCCAAGGAAGAATGGAGGATCAGCCAGGGGGGTTAAGGAAGCAGGTGGATTAATCAGGTTAGGTTAGAGAGAGAAAAATGCAGCCCACAGCTCAGAGAGAGAGCAACTCTCTAATCTACATTTGGATTCTTGCTCTTACACCTCTCAGCAAGCCTATGAGTGAAGTAGACATCACCACTGTTTCTCTTTCACAGCCTGTAATCTAGTTCTTCCCACCAAAACATTCTAGCTAGCTTCAATCTAGCACACCCACTTTAATCTACCTACCTGCTTTGAATTTTTTTCTCTACCTAATTTCTGTTCATTTCTTCACTGATTGCTTTCTTTTCTTTTTCCCATATAGCCTAAGTATTTCCCATTCATTGTTTTTATTATTAATCACTTCCTAGTTTCTTTGTCCTGCTGGGGAGAAGGGAGTCTTTGCACCGTGGCCAAGAAGGCCAATGCGATCCTGGGGTGCATTGAAAAGAGTGTGGCTGGCAGATCAAGGGAAGTTCTCTTCCCCTCTGCACTACCCTGATGAGGCCACATCTAGAATATTGTGTCCAGTTCTGGGCTCCCGTTTCAAGAGGGACAGGGACTTGCTGGAGTGAGTACAGAAAAGAGCTACAATGATGCTAAGGAGACAGGAACACACCTCTGATGAGGAAAGACTGAGAGAATTGGGGATTTTTAGCGTGGAAAATGGAAGACATGGAGGGGATCTTATCAATGCTGGCCAATACTTAGAGGGTGGGTGTCAGGAGGATGGGAACGGTCTTTGTTCAGTGGTGACAGGACAAGGAGTAACGGGCACAAACTTGAACATAAGTTCCATCTAAAGATGAGGAGGAACTTCTTTAAGGGTGATGGAGCACTGGAGCATGGCTGCCAAGAGAAGTGATGGAGTCTCCATTGCTGAAGACATTCCAAAACTATGTGGATGTGTTCCTATGCCACTTTCTGTAGGTGACCTTGTCTTGATAGGGGGGGTTGGAGCGAAAGATCTCCAGAGGCCACTTACAACCTCTACCATTTTGTGATTCTGTGAGCAAGAGATGTGAATGCTGCTGGCCTCCAGCCTCTAAAATGCCAAATGTTCTTTGTTGAGAGGAGCACCAGATATTACTTTCTCACCTTGCTTTACCCCCAATATGCATGTCCACGAGTGCAGTTCTGTTGATGCTAGAAAGGCATTCCTTATTTTGCCTTTGTAGCAAAGAGAGTGACTGAATTTAATTCTTGTGAATACATGAATGTAAGCTCTGACAGACATCCAAAAATATTATTATCATGTAATTCAGCTTTCTGCCAAAATCTCTGCTAAATTGGTCTGTATCTTCAGTTCCTTATGTTGGATGCTCTAGAGCTGAAGTTACTTACGGCTCAGATATGCCAGCCCTAGAGGACTGGATGGGCACAGAACATGGCACAGTGGGTGTGCATTGCCATACAAGATTTTCCCAGTGCACATTTTGGCTTTATTTCAGATTTTAATGATTCTTCCACTATGTTTGGGTGAGCCATATTGTAAGTGGGCAACACTCTGCCTGCCGAAGTCACCTTGCGTCTTTTCAGAATGTGGTAACTCAAGAAACAGTACTTCTTATGTCCTCACAGAATCCTATAGAATCAGAGAATGCCAGGTTGGAAGGGACCTCAAGGACCATCTGGTCCAACTTTTCTAGGTAATAGTAGAGTTGAAATGAGATGACCCAGCACCCTATCAAGATTAGACATCAAGCTATGCAACACAGGGGAATCCACTGCTTCCCTTGGGAGATGATTCCAATCTCTAACTCTTCTAGTGGTGAAACATTTTCTTCCATACTCAGAATCTCCCCAGGTGTAACTTGTCCCTGTTACTCCTTGTCTTTTCCATGTCACTTGTAAAAAAAGGGAGTCTCCATCCTCCTGGTAGCCACCACTGGTCCATAGTAACAAGATTTCTCCTAAGCCTTCTCAAGGATGAACAAATCCAATTCTCTCAGCCTTTCTTCCTATGGCAGGGCTTCAGTCCTCCAATCATTCTCATCTCCTGATAGGAGAGGTACTTTTCATATTGTTTTCTCTCTCCATAGCACTGAAATACGTGGTTTTTGGAAAGCAAACCCTCCCTAATTTGGATTATAAGGAGAATCTGGAGGAGTAGACAGCTAAGCAGAAAGGAAAAAATGTTATTTCCCAAGATTCTCCAGCATAGCTGGCAGCATGTCAGACAGTCTAAAGCTGCTGCTGCCTAAAACTAAACAAACCACTTAGCCTGAATGGAATAAGTTTTTAATAAACAGACTCCCAGATTACCTAGAAAATGGGTAAAAAGTATTTACTTAGAGGCACTTCTGAGGCAGGTCTTGCAGTGCTCTAATCATTGTAGTGAGGTGGAGGTCGGTCTCTTCTCCCTACTATCAGGTGATGGAACAAGAGGAAATGGCCTAGAATTGAAACAGGGGAGGTTTAAGCTGGAGATTAGGAAAAAAATTCTTTGCTGCAAGAGCGGCCAGGCATTGGAACAGGCTGCCTAGGGAGGTGGTGGAGTCACCATCCCTGGAGATGTTCAAGAAATGTGTGGACATGGCACTTCAAGATAGGATTTAATGGCCATGATGGTGTTGGATTGATGGTTGGATTCAATGATCTTAGAGGTCTTTTCCAAGCAACACAATTCCATGACTCTATGATTCTGGTGGTCCTTCTCTGGACACTTCCCAGGCTGCCCACATCTCTTTATTATAGTGAGGTCCTCTTAATATTTATCTGTATCTCTTTTCTTTCAGACTAATATCAGGAGTCAGTACCTTGTGCTGTCTTTCATTCTTTCATGTGAGTTTTCAAGGATTTTGAGTGGTCTTGAAAAAGAAAGAAAGAAAGAAAGAAAAAAATATCTGTAGATGCTCACAATTGCAACAGCAGCTTTTTTTTTTGCCTGGTTCCACAAAGAGGTTTGGCTGGAAACCTGTAACAATGGCCTATTTGGCTGGAAACCTGTAACAATGGCCTATTTCATGCAAACATATAATAGCCTTTTTTTTTTCCCCTCTTCAAACCTATGATTTTATTTGCCTCTGGTATTACATGCAGAGGTCTGAAAATGAACATTCCATTACCTGCCATTTCAGAAGAGATAGTATCTGAATCAGCAAGGGTTGTGGAAATGGTCTTTCTGTGTGCTCCTAAGTTCTCAGAAGTGAATCAGGTGCAGAAAAGATGCAGACTTCTAATGTGTTAGATGAAACTGAGTCACCTTCTTTTGAGAAGGGCTACAGCAGATGTGCTATGTACTGAGAATTCTTATGCAGGAACTAAATTAGTCCTTCAGCAGTAATGTACTATTTCACAATTACCAAGCAGTTACAAATTAAGTAGCCAAGGGATTGAGGTATTGTTTGTTTCAGCTGCCTAAGAGTAAAGAAAAGATGCCTCATCTCTCAGGCACTTCCATCCTATATTACCTAAAAGAGAACAGATATTTGAAAATGAGTCCACAAAATGGTTTTGAAGAAAAGCCTGTGTAATATCATAGAATGTTTCTGGTCCCCAGTTTCCCACCTCTGAAGCCATTTCACCTGAAATTCACTCTGGAAATTGGAGGTCTCTTTGGAGCCTTCTCTTCTCCAGGCTGAAAAATACAAACTAGAAACTACCGATCGATTCTGCATACCTGGAACAGTTCAGCTTTTGCCTCTATTTCAGACCCTTCTAAATGAGATTTGTTATTTTTCCATAGTAAATTACATTGCTATGCAGACAAATCTTCAGGAATCAGAGGATATTCACAGCTTTGTGAAACAGCTTGATTTTGAAGAGACCTTAAAGATCATCTAGTTCCAAGCCCACTGCTGCAGGCAGGGACACCTCCCACTAGAAGAGGTTGCTTAAGGCCTCATACAACCTGGCCTTGAACACCTCCAGAGAGGGGGCATCCACAACCTCTCTGGGCAACCTGTGCCAGTGTCTCACCACCTGCACTGTAGAGAATTCTTCCCTGATACCCAGTCTAAATCTCTCCTCTTCCAGCTTCAATCCATCCCCCCTCATTCTATCACTACAACACTTAGACTTTCTTGTAGGCTCCCTTGAGGTACTGCAAGGCTGGTATAAGGTCTTAGAATAGAATAGAATCAATCAGGTTGGAAGAGACCTCCAAGATCATCCAGTCCAACCTAGCACCCAGCCCTATCCAGTCAACCAGCCCATGGCACTAAGTGCCTCATCCAGGCTTTTCCTGAACACCCCCCAGGGACGGTGACTCCACCACCTCCCTGGGCAGCCCATTCCAATGCCAATCACTCTCTCTGGCAACAACTTCCTCCTAACATCCAGCCTATACTTCCCTCGGCACAACTTGAGGCTGTGTCCCCTTGTCTTGTTGCTGGTTGTCTGGGAGAAGAGAGTCTTCTTACTGTCCAGTCTAAATCTACTAGCAGTTTTTTTGTATTTTGCCAAAGAATTTTTCTCCTGTCACCAGTGCTTTGTCTGTTAATGATATGGTGTTAGACACTCAAAAAAGTGAGAAGTGCTGGCTGTAAAAATCAACTTAAAAATGAAGTGGTTGTAACAAAGCTGGTGAAGGGTATAGAAAAGAAGTATTATGAGGAGTAACTGAAGGAACTGGGTTGTTTAGTCCAGAGAAGAAGAGGCTCAGGGGAGACCTCAATGCTCTCTACAATTCCCTGAAAGGAGATTGCAGTGATTTGGAGGTTGGTCTCTTCTCCCTAGTATTAGGTGATAAAGCAAGAGGAAATGGCCTGAAATTGTGCCAGGAGAAGTTTAGGTTGGAGATTAGGACCAGTTTCTCTTCTGCAAGAGTGATCAGGTATGGAACAGGCTGCTGTGGAAGCTGGTGGAGCCACTGTCCTTGGTGATGTTCAAGAAATATCTGGACATGGCATTTTGGGACACAGTTTGGGTTGATAGAATCAAGAAACCATAGAATAATAGAATTGATTGGGTTGGAAAGAATTCTAAGATCATTGAATCCAGACATCAACCTAACACCACCATGATCCAATAGTTGGACTCGATGATCTTAGAGGTCATTTCCAACCCAAACAATTCTATGGTTCTAAGAAGCCAAGAGAATGCTGTGGGTAGGACACATATACATAGCACTGTAGCATGATAACGTAGTAACACCTTTTATTTTAATTCTCAATTTTAACTTAATCAGTGCCAAAAGGATTCCCTTAGAAAATTGTAAGAGAGGGAGAAGGTGTGGAGATGTTCACTCATGCCTCACAGATCTACAGCAGGTTACTGAGGTTTATCAAGAAGGCAGGAAATTAATAGTTTTGAGGCTGTGTCAGCTTTGTTTCACAAGACGGCTTGAGGGGAAGGACAGAGCTGTAGTTGCTCTCAGTAGCACATATGTTCTCATTTAGCTGGCCTGCAAACAATGCAGTCACTACCCCTTCTCCCAGTTCTCTGGGTTAGCTTCATGACTAATTGTGGTAAAGCCTAGGATGACGTGCAACAGGCTGCTCATCTGATAAGCCAAGGGGACACATCACCAGCGCTGGATGACGCTGGTTTCCAAAGGAATTCATATTGTGGAATCTCTCATCCTCTCCCACAAACCCTTCCCTGAGAAGGCAAGATCAGGACATATACTTTCAAACCCAGGGGATGGCCTGATGTCAGACACAACAACGGATGCAGTGCCCAGAAGCGTAGGAGGCTGATTTATGACTATGCTAGGGGAGAGAGGCCTCTTGCCGTTTCCTCCTAAAGCAGTGGCTGTACACCCTGGCCTTCAAGCAGGAGAGAGGTCAGCAGACCAGGATTACGTAAGGCTGCTTGCTATGCAGAAAAACCCAGATGGCCTCAAAGGGGCTAGTTTTTTTTAAACCAAGTCACAGAATTACAGAATTCCAGGTTAGAAAGGACCCCAAGGATCTGGTCCAACATTTCTAGGTAATAGGAGCATTGAAACGAGCTGGCCCAGCACCCTGTCAAGCTGAGACTTCAAGCTGCCCTATGTAGGGGAACCCACTGCTTCTCTTGGGAGATGATTCTAATCTCTAACTGTTCTCATGATGCTTTCATGTTGGCTTTCTTTGCTGCTACAGCATACTGTTTGCTCATGCTGAGCTTGTTATCCACCAAGAGCCTCAGGTCACTTTTTGCAAGGTTGCTCTCCAGGGTTATGTATCTCCAGGTACAAGACCCTATGTTTGTCCGCACCGCATGTCATAAGGTTCTTGCTAGTCCACTCCTTTAGCCTGTCCAAGTTTTTTCTCTAGGCTGGTTCTCCCTTCTGGAGTGTTAACCTCCCTTCTCCTTTAGGTGTCAACTGCAAAATTCATCATGCTCTTGATCCAAGCATCCAGATCACTCGTGTCCAAAAAATGCAGTATGAGGCAGAATCACAGAAGCACAGAATGGCTTAGGGAGGCAGGGATGCCCTGAAGAGGAGTCTCTGAAAAGCAACTACAGCAAGAGTTGTTTTATTCTCAATTTAATTGAAAATAAGTCTGGAATCATGCCAGGAAAGTTTTGAAGGAAAGAGTTGGCTCGCTCACAGTCTAAGCAGTTTAGGATCACCTCCCATTATTTGTGTTTCATCTTCACACACATTGGAGGCTTCTTCAGATACTTGCACAGATATTCATCTAGGAGAATCAGAGAATCACAGAACATAAGAGGTTGGAAGGGACCTCCATTAAGTCCAACCCCCCTGCCAAAGCAGGATCACCTAGGGTAGTCCACATAGGAATGCATCCAAAGGGGTTTTAAAAGTCTCCAGACAAGGAAAAACTTGTTCCAAATTCAGATGGTGGTTAACCATGGTGGTGTTAGGACAATGGTTGGATTTAGTGATCTTAGAGATCTTTTCCAAACACAACAGTTATATGATTCTATGGGATCATCTGGTTGGATTGAATTTTGCTGCACATGGTGCAGCAAAACAGAGGGTTGGCAATTCTTTGTTTCTCAATGTCCTTCTTACATGCAACAAGTGATAGGACAAGAGGAAATGGCCTCAAGTTGCACCAGAGGAAGTTCAGGTTGAATATTAGTGTGCTAGTTTGAAGCTAGCTAGTATGTTTTGGTGAGAAGAACTAGATCATAGGCTGAGAAATGAAAACAATGGTGAGGTCTACTTCGCTCACAGTCTTGCTGAGATGTGTAGAAAGGAAAAGCAAAACATTAGATAAGGTCACTTTGCTCTGCACTTGGCTGAGCACTTCGTGCTGGGCTGTTCTCTCAGCTCTTTGCCTGCTGGGGAGCTCGGTCTGCTGGCTGAACTCCATCTTGCTTTCTAACCTCACCCTCCANGTGGGGGGCGGGGAACACCCAAACCATCATAATTAGAAACAATTTCTTTACTGCAAGGGTTCTCAAACATTGGACCAGGTTGACCAGGTTTAGTGGTAGCAGCTTAGCAGTAGTGGTGGGACTGTGAGCTCTAGGCAAGCAGTTGGACTTGATCTCAAAGGTCTTTTCCAACCTTAATAGTCCTGTGGTTGTATGAGTAAAGCCTCATTCACCACCATTTGCTCTGACAAGCACTGCTGCTTCTGCTTCGTGCACTCAATATTATTCTAGCACATCTTAGTAAAGAAAAGAAAAAAAAAAAAAGACCTTTTGGACTTGTTAGATGAGTACAAAAAGGCAAATCTCAGTGCAGAATTTATAACCAGTGCTGTGCAAAGTTCCAAAATGAAATTTCAGCTCTCACTGATCTACTTTTATCTCACATTTTCATTTTTTGATCTTTGTTACGATTAAAAACTCTCTCACTTATTTATTTTCATTTCTTTTTATTAAAGAGCCATGATCTTTAGATGTTAGGTTGGTGATTCGACTCAATGACCTTAAAGATCTTTTCCAAACAGACAATTCTGTGATTGTACAATTCCATGATCTCCTGCATTAAGGTAGCCTATTTTTGTTCCTTTCACTTTAATTGCCTCTAGTATACTTTTTCCTAAAACAATTATTGTAAGAAAGTCAAACAAAGGTGAAAGAAAAGTTACTATAGAGCTGTAGTCATATCTGTCAAGGTGAAAATCAATTTCAGACACAGATGTGAAAGCAACAGCATTTCATCAAGTTAATTTATAAATTGAGCTAATTGCTATTCTAGACACTATATATTTAAGCAAACTCAGTGTTCCCAATAAGTGTTAGAAGAACAGTGCTGTAAATTGAGTTCTTCCCTTTAGTGTGGCAATAGCACCATTTACAAAGTGCTTCCCTTCCTTTTTGCCAAAGATGTTTTCATCTTTTGCCTCTTGATGGACACAGCATCTAGAGGTCTTGGAACTTGTCTAGCTCATGCTGAGCCTAAGGCAAGCTGCAGGAATTCTCAGTCGTGACAGATTTTTGTGTCAACTGCTTTGACAGACATCAGAGGATGGAGACTCACAGAATCATGAATTGCTTAGACTGAAAAAGACCTTTGAGATCATCGAGTCCAATCATTATCCTAACACTGCCGAGTCCTTCAACTCCATAGTCTCCTCAAATGAACTATTTTCTCATTTTCCTATCCATAAGTACTAGGAAGCTTTTCAGAATGTCTAACAACACAAGCCCTGTGAGGAGAGGCTGAGGGAGCTGGGGGTGTGCAGCCTGGAGGAGGCTCAGGGCTGACCTCATTGCTATCTACAACTACCTGAAGAGAGGCTGTAGCCAGGTGGGGGTTGGTCTCTTCTGCCAGGCAACCAGCAACAGAACAAGGGGACAGTCTCCAGTTGTGCTGGGGGAGGTGTAGGCTGGATGTTAGGAGGAAGTTCTTGACAGAGAGAGTGATTGGCATTGGAATGGGCTGCCCGGGGAGGTGGTGGAGTCGCCGTCTCTGGAGGCGTTCAAGAGAAGACTGGATAGGGCACTTAGTGCCATGGTCTAGTTGAGTGGCTAGGGCTGGGTGCTAGGTTGGACTGGATGATCTTGGAGGTCTCTTCCAACCTGGTTGATTCTATTCTAACCTAAACCTGCCCTATTGCAATGGGTCAGATCTTCTTTGATACGAGTTGTGAGACATTGGAACAGGTTGCCCAGGGAAGTCATGGCTGCCTCCTCCCTGGCGGTTTTCAGGGCCAGGCTGAGCAAGGCCTTGAGCAACCTGATCTAGTTGAAAGTGTCCCTGCCCATGGAAGGAGGGTTGGAACTAGATAATCTCAAAGATGCTTCCAACCCAGAAACATTCTAAATTCTGTGACTCTAAGAGAAGAGATCATTTTACTCCTCTTTGCCGCAGTCTGGACACAGGCTTAATACTAAGTGGGGAAACACTGCTTGGGTCACAACCTCATGAATGCTTCAGGCTTGGGGCAAAGTGGCTGGAAAGATGTCTGGTGATGAAGGGCCTGGGGGTGCTGGTTGACAGTCAGCTCAACAGTGAGCTCAGGTGACCAAGGAAGCCAACAACATCCTGGTCTGGATTAGCAATAGTGTGGCCAACAGGTCTAGGGATGTGATTATTTCCCTGTACTGGGCATTGGTAAGGCCACACCTGAAATAGTGAACATAACTTGAACATAAGAAGTTCCATCTAAACATAAGGAGGGACCTCTTTAATTACAGAGTGGCAGAGCACTGGAATGGGCTGACCAAAGAGGTAGTGGAGTCTCCATCTGTGGAGACATTTCAAACCCGCCTGAATACCTTCCTGTGTGACCTTCCTTAGGTGAACCTGCCTCAGCAGGGGGTTGGACGCTGACTTCCAGTGGTCACTTCCAAGCCCTAGCATTCTGTGGGTCTGTGATTGCTTCCTCAGGTTTCGTGATGGGAGAAGAGAGTGGGAGGATTTGATGCAGAATGGAAGCCTAAAGAGAAGACTGATAAATGCTCTAAATACTTCATTTCTGCAGCCAGGCAGTGCTTGGAAGCCATCCAGGCTGCCTCAGATCTCCAGTTGCTAATGAAATTATGTTGTGCCATCGCTTTGCTATTTACAAAAATACCCGGCAGGATTTAGATGGCAGCTTTTATGTTTCGTTCCTGCCTTTTTAGCTTTAGGTCGGACTTCCAGTTTCACTGGGGAGCTGGTTAATTCCCTGGAAGAACAGCAGCCCTGCACTGCGTGTGGAGCGGGGCTGGTACTGCCCATACCGTCCGTGTGTGTGTCCCAGTGCCTTTCTGAGCGCCGTGCGGGGGGCGGTGATGGGTTCGGAGCTCCCCCCGCTGGTCAGAGCTGGCAGCGAGGGCTGGCACCAGAGACGCCGCCTCAGGAATTTTCCGCAGTGCTTCTGCTCAGGCTGATACTGACTGGTTGAGTGCACTCTCAGCAAGTTACTGAATTATGGAGCACAGTCACAGAATTGGTTTGGTTGGAAAAGACCTCTGAGTCCAACTGTCGGCGTGACACGGCTATGGCCGTTAAACCGTGTCCCACAGTGCCATGGCCACAAGTTTTCTTGAACACCTCCAGGGATGGTGACTCCATCACCTCCCTGGGCAGCCTGTTCCAATGCCTGACCATTCTTGCAGTAAAGAAATTTCTCCTGATATCCAAACTAAATCTCTCCTGGTGCAACCTCAGGCCATTTCCTCTCATTCTATCACCTGATACTAGGGAGAAGAGACCAACCACAATTAAAAACACAACAGGCAGGGATTTTTCATGTATTTAGAGATAGACTTCTTTTTTTTTAGTAACTGAGGACCTGATCATTGCAGGCAAAAATACTGATATGTGGCTGCCAAATGTTTGTCTACTAATTTCACTACCATTCATTTTGTTGCCAGGGCTTGGGACTTTCAGAGCTCCTGATTTTCCAGATTCCTGTGTAGGTCTGATGGGTCCAGAGGAGGCCATAAAGATGATCAGTGGGCTGGAGCACCTCTCCTACAAAGACAGACTGAAGGAGTTGGGACTATTCAGCCTGGAGAAGAGAAGGCTTCAGGGAAAGCATAGAGCAGCATTTCAAGATCTGAAGAGGTCTTACAGGAAGGCTGAGGAGGGAGTGTTTAGAAAGGCTTGTAGTGATACCCCTTCCATGGGCAGTGGTTAGAAACTGGAGCAGGATAGATTTAGATTGGACATTAGAAGGAAGTTCCTCACAGTAACGGTGATGGAACTTGAACTGGTTTCCCAGGGATGTGGTTGAGGCCCCATCCATGGAGACATTCAAGGCCAAACTTGTTGGGACCCTGAGCAACCTGGTGTAATTAAAGGTGTCTCAGCTTACTGCAGGGAAGTTGGATAAGATGACCTTTGAGGGTCCCTTCCAATCTGATGCATTCTATGATTCTACAAAACAAGATTTTTACTTCCCAGCAGTGGTTCACTTAAAATCAATGCTCCACCGCAAAAGCAGTCAGCTACCAGAGAAAGCCTGCAAAGGTCAAGCAAAACTGCAGTGAAAGACTTGGGGAGACATTAGAATGGTAGCTGATAGCAGGGCTTGCTGAAGGTTACCAAGGGTATAGTATTCACCATATGTTCTAGGAATGCAACATTTTTAATGTCATTTCGTCCAGAAAGGGAGTTCCTATAGCCTGAGATTAGAGATGACTCCAAACCAAAGAGTTAGGCTGCAAAGCCACTCAAATTCTTCTTGTGCATTTCCCAAGCCACCTCACTGAAATGACAGCCAGTTTTTGGGGACCATCAAATCGTAGCTCCCACCAACTGGAGTTATTCAGACTATGCCTTGTTTCCCATTTTCTAACCATGGCACATTAAAAAACTAATTTCTTCTGAAGTCACTATTATTGTCTAAGATATGTTTTGTTTAGGAGATTTAATCAGGCTTTGTTCCCAGCACAGGAGAACAAATGAGCTGTTTTTACAGGGTTGAGATGAGAGCCCTTTTGTGTGTGAAACACAAGAAAGAATCGCGTAACAAATTGCAACTAGATCAGGAACTTTATGTGGTGAGAAGAGTAAAAGAATTTGGTGGATCATTGGATTTTAACATTGCTGCTTTTAAGGAAAATGGCAGAGGGGCCTTGCATAACCATGAACATTCAATGCTTATTTAAGCAATCACACCCCTCACAGCATTCTTGTTCCCTGACATTTATGCTGCTGGAGTTCTCCCAGCAGTCACAGTATCACAGTCTCACAGTATCACCAAGGTTGGAAGAGACCTTACAGATCATCAAGTCCAACCTGTTAGCACAGAGCTCAAGGC
>WAAF01013577.1:122826-214469 GCA_013400475.1 Tricholaema leucomelas
TGGCTCTCTTGGCCACCTGGGCACACTGCTGGCTCATGTTCAGGCGGGTATCAATCAGCACCCCCAGATCCCTCTCTGTCTGGCTGCTCTCCAGCCACTCTGACCCCAGCCTGTATCTCTGCATGGGGTTGTTGTGGCCAAAGTGCAGCACCCTGCACTTGGAGCTATTGAATGCCATCCCATTGGACTCTGCCCATCTGTCCAGGCGGTCAAGGTCCCGCTGCAGAGCCCTTCTGCCCTCCAAGCCCTTCTGCCCTCCAAAGCCCTTCTGCCCTCCATAAGTCCCTTCATTACAAATCTCTATTGTCACTTCTTGCGTCTTTTCATTTTCCTGTGAAGGTCTTCTGCTCACTATCTCACCACACTGTTTTGCTGATGGTTTCTGATGGAATTGATTATCAAACCCAGTATGAATTGGAGAGGGGGAAAGCATTTAACCTTTGGAAACCTCACTGAAATTTTCTGTCCCACAGAGAGGGACATTTTGATAAAGCACATCCTCAGAAGACAAAAGAAAAAAGGCCTTACCTCAAGAGAGGTGTGCTGGTTTGAAGCTAATTGGAATATTTTAATGAGAGAAATGAGATCATTGGCTGTGAAAAGAAAATAGTGATGAAGTCTGTATCATTCATTGGTTTGCTGAGAGGGATAAAAAGCCAAAATGTAAATAATCTGAGGCACTCCGCTCTGTGTTGCTTCCTCTTAACTCCGCTCTAAGATCTCTCCCCTGATCTCAGCTAACAGAAAACAGTGTAAGCATTGCTGGTTGGTTTGTTTGTCTGTTTGGGAAATAGAGGGAGAAAGAGAGAGGTAGCTTTGAGTCCCTTCTGTGCAATTTCTTCATCCAGGAGGGAGTTTAGAGTCCTGTTTTATATAGAATTGTAAATACTTGTAAATATGTTGTGTCTATGTGCTTGTAAATTTTGCTTTGCTGTAAATACAGCTTCATCTTACTTCCAAGCTGTCTGAGCTATGAAAAGACTGGATGAGGCACTTAGTGCCATGGTCTAGTTGACTAGATAGGGCTGGGTGCTAGGTTGGACTGGATGATCTTGGAGGTCTCTTCCAACCTGGTTGATTCTATTCTATTCCATTCTAATTCAAATAGTCTGTGTGGGGGAAAGTTCCTAACCCACCTCAAGAGGTGAGACGCTGTACTTGGGCAAATAAACCCCACTATGTAGTATCTTGGAATACAATATGCTGCAATTCACATTACACAACACAACAGGGAGAAGCTCTGGGGAAAAGGACCTGGGAGTCCTGGTGCACAAATGATGATGGTGAGACAGAAATGTGCCCTTATGGCCAAGAAGGCCAAAGTCATCCTGGGGTGCATGAAGAAGAGTGTGACAAGCAGGTCAAGGAAGGTTGTCCTCCCACTGTACTCAGCTCTGCGTCCAGTTGTGGGCTCCCTAGTTCAAGAGGGGCAGGGACTTGCTGGAGAAGATACATCAAAGAGCTATGAAGTTGATGAAGTGACTGGAACATCTCTCTGATGAGGAAAGACGGAGAGAATTTGGGCCTTTTAGTCTGGAAAAGAGCAATCTCAGGGGACATCTCATCAATGCTGATGACTGTTTAAAGAGTGGATGTCAGGAGGATTGGACCAGTGGTTTTTCAGTGGTGCTCATCAACAGGTCAAAGGGTTACAGGCACAAACTTGAACATGAGGAGTTCCAATTAAACATGAGGAGGAATGTCTTTAATATAATGGTGGAGGAGGCCTGGAACAGGCTGCCCAGAGAAGTGGTGGAGTCTCCATCTCTGGAGACATTTGAAACTCACCTGGATATATTGCTTACCTGGTCATCTTCCAGGTAAACCTGACCTGGTGGGGGAATGGACTTGGTCTCTGAAGGTCCCTTCCAACTCTTACTATTCTGTGATTCTAGGAAACTTTTAATGAAATTTTCTGTCCCACAGAGGACATTTGGAAAGGGAAAGGATCCAGCCAAAAAACCCAACAAATGACCCAAAAAGTGAGGTGCTGTACTCGGGCAAATGAAACCATTTATGTTGTATCTTAGAACACTGAATGCTGTGGTTCACATTGCAGGATCCAGTGGGTGAAAACATGCTGTACATGAATACCAATCCCTGTTAACACTTGACCCTTGGAAAGATTGTTAAATGGGAGTCTGAATGGAGCCAGCACCTTGTAAGCAGTTTCTTGGCAGAGTTGATAGAAAAACAAATTTCGGCTCTTGGCTACTTTTTACTTTCCCTTTCCATGGCCAATGCTGTAACTGGGAAGATTTTTTTGTTTGTTTGTTTTTTTGTTTGGTTTGGGTTTAGGTTTTGAGGGTTTTTTAGAGAATGTGGGACTAATCAAAGGAGTAAAACCAGGAAGACGATGGAAATGTGGGAGAAGAATTGAACAGCAGAGAGTAAAATACTCAAGGTGTAAAGGGAAACAAATGGACTTCAGGGAAATAAAGTTAAATTATATTTTAAGAGTCTTACTGATGCCTGATGAGGAAAAGAGTTAATTAGGAGATAAGGGAGGAGCTTTGTACAACTGATTTAGCTGAAGAATAGAAAACTTCAAGAAAAGCAATAAACAGGCTATAATTCCTCTGAAGGGTGAAACAGCAAAGCCCCTGGAGATGTCAAATGTTGAGAGGTTCATAATGTAGAACTGATACCAACAAACTGTCAGCCCTGCTTCTTTCTGCTTCTCTGCATAAAGCAGCAGCTTCTGAAAGAGCTGTCTCAGTGATGCAGAGTGGATCTGATGCTGTGGTGAATTCAGCACATTGTTTGCATTGTCTGCTGCAATCCATTAGCAAACTTCTGACTTTTAAAGAGATTTTCATCCTCCCTCATTCTGTTTCCCTGCATCTCTGCCCTTCAAAATGCTGGTTTGTAGATCAGTAGGTCAGTTTTGTTGACAAGGTGACACCCCAGACAAACCTGTTCACTAACGTGGTATGTCCCCATGCCAAAACAGGTTGGTAATAACCCACAAGACATGATAGAGAGATGGGATCAGTAAAGGAGAATGATGCCATGAAACAATTCCTTGGGATCCATCAAGTCCCTTTAGTCACAAATAAATTGCTGTGTGAAAGCCCTACAACATTCACCTTTACCTGTCTTGCGGGAGAGAATAATTTTGGAAGGAAAAGAGAAAAGAAAATAAGTCAACCAAACTTGCTTTCCCCTCATTTTCCTCCTAGAACAACTCTTATGTGAGGTCAAAAATCCCTATTTAAATAGAGTAGGGTACATAGATTTTGCAGAATTCAATCGCAGAGTGCAGCAGGTTGGAAGGCATCCTCAAAGGTCAGCTTGTCCAGCCCCTCTGCAGTGAGCAAGGACTTCTTCAACTAGATCAGGCTGCTTAAGACCCCATTAAGTTTTGACACTGAATGTCTCCAGGGTTGGGGCCTCCACCATCTTTTCTTGTAAGACTGATGCTTGTTGTAGGAGCAATGCTTTCCACGGACTTCCACATGACATCTTTCCTGAACGGTCCACTGGGAGCAATCAAGCAATGAGCCCTTTCTTTACACTTTTTCCTCTCTTTGTCAGGTTATTGCTCTCTTCTGCATCTCACTTTGTTTTCATGTTTTCTCTTTAAAGTAATACTTTATGGATCTTTTTTCTTCTCACATTTCCTCCCCCCCACTTCTCTAATAATAATCTTCAAGATGTTTTGGTGGTAAAGAGGCAGTTACATGGTCTAGAGACTTGTGTAATTAAGTAGTCAGAGCTTGCACCCTGAAATAAATTAATCTCTGTTAAATTGCTTGGCTCTCAGTGATTGTTGAACACTGATATTACCGAGTGGAGGAACCACTGGTAGTAATTTAGGTCCTTGAAACACTCTGGAAATGTGCATGGTGTTGGGAAGGTGCTTTAATAACACTGAGAGCAATGGGAGCTAGTGACAAGGAAGACAGAGAGAATACAGCCTCATTTTTGTGACGCTGGACGACTCCTGTCTTGTTATTAACCCAGGCAGAGACAACTAGCTATGATATCATAGACCTGTTCTAGTTGGAAAAGTCCTCTAAGATCATGGACCCCAACCATCAACCTAACACACCACCATGGCCTTTAAACTGTGTCCCAAAGTGCCATGTCCAGTTGTTTTTTTGATACCTCCAGGGCTGGTGACTCCACCACTTCCCTGGGCAGCCTGTTGAAGTGTCTGACCACTCTTGCAGCAAAGACAACCTCCCTGGCATAATTTTACACCATTTCCTCTCATTCTATTACCTGATACTAGGAAGAAGAGACTGACCTCTGCCTCACTGCAACCTCCTTTCAGGGAGCTGTAGAGAGCAACAAGGTGTCCTTCCAGAGAGGAATTTGAAGACCAAGTCTTGATCTCCAGGTAAGAGTGAAATAACATGAGCTACAGCTTTTAAACAGTGTGAAAAAGAAAATGAACATACAGAAAAGTAATAGATCCATGGAATAGCTTGGGTTGCAAGGGACCTTGAAGATCACCTAGTTGCAAGCCCCGTGGCATTGACAGAGGGATACCTTCCACTAGACCAGGTTGCTCAAGGTCTCTCCTCTGTCTGTTCCGAGGCTAAAGAATCAGTGTGCAAGGGGCTACATGAAGTGCTGATCATTTTATGGGATGTTAGGGAAAATGTCCAGAAACTTTTGGAAAGCCAGAATTAACCATCAAGAAAGCATGGTGATTTGACATGGAAAGGCAATCACAAGGGCAGAAGTGAGAACAGCATTCTGAGACTGGGGGTCACTGCAGAAATCACAGAATCACAGAATACTTGACCTTTGCAGGCCTTCTCTGGTAGGTGACTGGTTTTGCTGTGGAGCACTGATTTTAAGTGAAGCACTGATGGAGAGTAAAAATCTTTGTTTCATAGAATCACAAAATCCATCAGTTTGGAAAAGTCCTTCAAAGGTCACCTTGTCCAACCTCCCTGCAGTCAGCGGGGACATCTCTGCCTAGAGGAGGCTGCCCATAGCCACATCAAGTTTGAAAGGAGATGGGAGTAGAAAGAGAAGTTATGCTTAGAGTCTTGAGTTCAGGAAAGCAACCTGCAGAGCTGCTTGGATTGAGACAAGAAATAAAGAACCATGTAGTCTGAAAAACATCCAAGCATTACACTGCATTGCAGTGAATTCTGCAAATTTGCAAATGCTATCTGGCCATTAACAACTTGGATGAGAGGACATCACCAACACCATTTGTGCAAGGTAATCCTTCACAAGAACAATGGACAAGATCGCAGAAGAAGATAAATGAGCTCTTAGCCTGAAAGCAAATGGAACATTTATTAATTTTAAGCTGTGTACAGGTGTAAAAAGTACTGTTCTGTTAGAGACAGTTGTGGTAGCAAGGAAAGAAGAACCCAGATAAGACAAATGGATAGAATTCAGGTTTGCAGTGGTGATCTTATTGCTGTGGAGAGAGTAAATAACATATTGCAAAGGTACAATTTGTAATAATACTAGGGACAGAAATATTCTTTACAGATTTTAAAACATATCAAGTTCTTCATCTTACACAGTGGTGCTTCACCTTAGCAGAAAAGGTGACAAAGTTTAAAGAAGAGCTTCAGGATGCTTTCTGTTGGAGGAGAAAGCCTTCAGCAGAATGCAAAATGTACCTGAAAGCTGAATGTTGAACAAAGGAGCAAAGAAAGGAGCAGACTAGGCTTAGCACGGTGGGGAGAAGAAACCAAGGAGCAGAATAAACAGAGCAAACCACTCACTTTCTTTAGCAAACCCCAAGCATTTCTCTAAGCAATAGGATGAAGGAGTCTCGTGCCTCTCGGGAGGAAGGGTTATACCTCATGGTTAATTTTTAAAATGGTTATATTTTTTTTGACTGAGGTATGCAAGGATTCTGCTGTCTCTGTGAAAACTGAGGCTATTGTCCTCTGTTTCCCCTTTCAACACAAAGATGATCAGAGGGCTGGAGCACCTCTCCTACAAAAACAGGCTGAAAGAATTGAGACCTTTCAGCCTGGAGAACACTCCAACAAGACCTCAGAACAGCATTTTAATATCTGAAGCGGCCTACAGGATAGCTGGGGAGGGACTGTTTAGAAGGCCTTGTAGGCATAGGATGAGAAGCAAAGGTTAGAAACTACATCAGAGTAGATTTAAGTTCGACAGTAGGAACTATTTCTTCACAGTCAGAGTGATGAAATAATAGCACAGGTTGCCCAGGGATGAGGTTGAGGCCCCACCTCTGAAGACATACAAGATCAGACTTCACCTAGTCCTGAGTAACCTGATCTGGTTGGAGGTGTCCCTGTTTACTGCAAGGTGAGAGTTGGACAAGATGATCTTGAGGGTCCCTTCCAACCCAAAGCAATGCGTGAATCTGTGATTCCACTGAAGATTGTTAAACACCAGTCATAGAAGAGAGATGACAGTGAAAAGTTGTTTTGTTTTTTTTTTTAAATGAAGGGATTTTTAGAAAGGAGAAAAAAAATGAGAAAAAGTGGAGAGATGACATGTAGAAAAAGAAAAAGCAGTTGTGTTTGTCTTGACTTCTCTTCATGGATTCATAGTAAGTGCAGAGCAGGGTAATGTGAATTACCACCTGTGTCTACATGATTTTTAACCTCCTTGTTTGAGATGTGACACCTTACACACCTTCTCAGCTTGCAGAGTTTGGATTTGAGAACAAAACAGTGCTTTCAGCATGATAAGCAATACTCTTCCTAGATCAGGCTGTACAGAAGTACCTTTTTTATGAGACCACAACCTGAAGATTCACAGTTTTCTATGGCAGAGAAAGGGGTCCTGTCTGTTATTACTTACATATGTTGTTAACACACCTGAACAGAACTAGGAAGGTGGTTTGGTAGGCAGTGGCAGTAATGAAGTCTGGTTGTGGCAGGGTTAAAATTATCCCCCAAAATAAACTCACCAGACTAACTCAGAAGATTTGGAAGCAAGATAAAGCTGTATTTACAGCAAAACTTAAGTCTAAAAGCATATGATACAATGAATATGTACAAAATACATTTACATACATTTACAATGAATATGTACAAAATACATTTACATACCTTTACAATTACTTACAATTTAGAAATGACACAAATATCTCCGCCTGGACAAACTCAGAAGGGGCTAACAGCTGCCTTCTCCTCACCCAGAGAGAAATCCAGGCCCCACTGTTACTCAGCAAAGGTTAGTGTAGCCATGCAAGATCAGCCAGCACAGGAAAAAGAGGAAGAGGAGGAGGAGAGGCAGGAAGCAGCAGAGCCCAGAGCAGTTTGTGCAACAAATTATGTACTAGTCCAACAAACTAATGAAACTCTATAGTCTTATTTATTATTTGTCTTCTATAACTAATCCTCTATCTTAGTCACATTCTAATAAAAAAAGGTCCAGAAAAATCCTATTTCTTGTTTATAATTTAGGATTCTGCCAGAGTGTTAGCTCTGAACCACCACACTGGTTTGGAGTCCCATGGTAGGACTTTGTATGTTGCAGTTAGTAAAAATTTGAGTGCAGATGGAAACTTGTCTCGTGTTGGGATACTCAGCACTTGTCTGTCTTCTGTAAATTCCTTGGGGCTTAGTGTGGATTGATGTCACACTGTGACATGCTTGATGCAGGCAATGGATAGTCCTTTCGTCTTTACCTAGCTATGTTTCCAGTAATTATGTAGAAATTTGACATCCAGAATGTTGAGACTCACTTCAAAGACCTTTAGTCTCTCTTCAATGTTACTGAAATTGGCTTAAAAGTTAGTTGGGTGAGAGAGGCAGATGAAAGCACAGGCAGACTGACCTGTAGAAAGTGAGCTTGATTAAAGTAGACTAAAAGCAAACATCACTCTTAGCTTCTTGCCAACATGTACTTCGATTTTTGTTCTCTTGTAGATTTTGAAATTGCTGTTTTCTAACTTAATTTAGAGGCCTTCTGTTTTCAAAAGTGATTCTACAAACAGCTTCATGGAATTCTTGATGTTTATGCTCCACTCATTAACAAAGCAATGGGATAACATTAAAGCCTTCAGCAGTAACAAAGACTGTGGTGTGAATAGGCAAGTCCTGCAGAAACAAGAAAAAAATCAAAGTCAGTGTTGCACTTGCACTGATACACGAGTGAACAGGCTGCCCAGGGAGCTGGCAGAGTCACTGTCCCTGGAGGTATTCAAGAAACACATAGACATGCCATTTCAAGACATGGTTTAGTGGCCATGGTTTAATGGCCATGGTGGTGGTAGGTTGAAGGTTGGACTCAATGAACTTGGAAGTCTTTTCCAACCAAAACGATTCTGTGGTTCTATGGTTTATCAGATTTATTTGGTGGAGCTGTGGGCACAAGGCAGGCAATACAAATAGGAGTCAAACATTTCAGTGTAGCTTTTTAATACTATGAAAATTAATTCAATATTCATCATTATCCACAGAACATCTCCAGAGGGTTCTTGCAGTAATGTCACAGCAAATCTATTCAGCTGCAAAGAAAAGAAAGCCCATACTCACAGCTGAGCTAATTTATATTAATACCTAGCATGGCAGAAGTTGTTTCAGAAGGTCTTTAGGCATTATGTCTACAATTAGTTAAAGAGTACATACTTTATTACCTTATCTCACTTGCCAAGGATTGGTTTTCATCTATTTGCAAATTTTTCAGGCTTGCAAAGCTTCAAGGTTCTGTTTTCAAACTAGCACATAGAATCATAAATGTTCTGTGCTCCTACAAAAGATTAATTATTTTAAGGTTTTTACAATACAAATCAAGAAAACTTCAGAACTGATGGGTAAGGGATTTTTTTTTTTGGCTGCTTAAATTTACATATGTAAATTTCCCTAGGTAACAAAAAATCTATGCAAGCTTTAAATTGTCAGGCCTAATGTTAACAATAGATAGATTCACTACATTGTGATTGGACTAGATAGGGTTGAAAAACCTCTTAAAAAATTAAACCCATCTCAAAAAGCCTTCCTGCATCTATTACATGGTTTCATAAATACAAATTACTTGTGATAGAATTTGTCCCTGAATTGTACAGCAGGAATAGCTGCAGAAGAGTATCAGCGTCAGGGCTATGTTGCATTCCTTACTCTCCTGCGCTCCATATGCCACCATGCTGCAACTTAGAACCTTCCAAAACTTATTTCTTTAAATAACAGACAATGTTCAAGTGGAAGAACAGAAATAACTAACAGGACAGAAGATAATGGCCTCAAGCTGTGCCAGGGGATGTTTAGATTTGCTGTTAAGAAAGATGTCTTTGTAGAAACAGTTGTCAGACATTAGAACAGGCTGCACAGAGAGGTAGTGGAGTAACCACCCCCTGAGGTGTTCAAAAAAGGAGTAGGTCTATGAGTAGACTCATAGAATTGTTTTGCTTGGAAACATCATTAAATCCAAATGTTAACCACTGTGGCCCTTAAACTGCGTCACAAAGTGCCACATCCACACGTTTCCTGAACACCTTCAGGGACGCTAACTCTATCTCCCTGGGCAGGCCACACCTTGAGTACTGTGTCCAGTTCTGGGCTCCTCAATTCAAGAGAGATGTTGAGGTGCTGGAACGTGTCCAGAGAAGGGCAACAAGGCTGGTGAGGGGCCTGGAACACAAACCCTATGAGGAGAGGCTGAGGAAGCTGGGGGTGTTTAGCCTGGAGAAGAGGAGGCTCAGGGCAGACCTCATTGCTGTCTACAACTACCTGAAGGGAGGTTGAAGCCAGGTGGGGGTTGGTCTCTTCTCCCAGACAACCAGCAACAGAACAAGGGGACACAGTCTCAAGTTTTGCCAGGGGAAGCATAGGCTGGATGTTAGGAGGAAGTTGTTGGCAGAGAGAGTGATTGGCATTGGAATGGGCTGCCCAGGGAGGTGGTGGAGTCACCGTCCCTGGAGGTGTTCAGGAAAAGACTGGATGAGGCACTTAGTGCCATGGTCTGGTTGACTGTATAGGGCTGGATGCTAGATTGGACTGGATGATCTTGGAGCTCTCTTCCAACCTGATTGATTCTATTCTATTCTATTCAGCCTTCTCTCCTCCAGACTGAGGAAGCCTGATAGCTTCCTCTGGTCAGTAACAGCAAACGTATCATGGATAGGACAGCCTCTGTTGCATAAGACATGCAGTCATCAAGCAATCAGTCACATAAGAGCACCCTTGTGGTTTTCAGTTTGACCCCAGCCACAAGCAGAGTCTATTGAGTACAACAACAACAAACAAAGATTGAATTCTCTTCAAGTTACCCGTAAGAGGAATATTAGATGAGTGAAGAGTGAAATAGTGGTTGCAAAGGTGAACAGTTCAGAGAACAAACCCTACTTGAGAAACAGCTTCTAAATAGCAGGCAGAGAATGAAGCACATAAATTACCTATGTGCCAGACTACCTGAAAATAATTTGGATACTCACTGAAGCAAAGTATTGTATCCACTGGTTCACTGCTAGGGCAGATCCATCTGCTTTTATTTCACTTTATTTCTATCCCCTGTAAGAAAATCAACATACTTTTGCTACCCTAAGTCTACAGTCCATAAAATCAGAACTATCAAAATTCCTTCTGTCTTAAATGGGAGTCTGAACACTTACTGTTTTTATTAGAGAGTGCTTTAATTTTATGTGATTTCTCCATCTGAAGGGAGGAATGAGTACCTAAGGCTTAGATCAGAATCATTCACTTAACCTCTTGCTTTCAGTTTGCTATCAGAGGGCAAAATACAAAGCTAGCTTATAGTGTTTACCTTAACTTAAGGGATGTCTGCTTCTAGAGCTGTAGAAATACAAAGTTGTGAGGTTTTTAACCCTACCTTACTCTGAACATGGATTTGAGAACTGCTGTCTCTGTGCAGCAAACACAAATCTGACTCTTCCAGTGGTGACAGGTAGACACCAAACACGAACGGGAAATGTTTCAGATTTGGATGTGGTTAGGGATAGCCTCTTCTCTCTAGCATCAAAGGATAGGATGAGAGGAAGTGGCCTGAACTTGTGCCAGGGGAGTTTTAGGTTGAGTATTAGGAAATTTCCTTTCTGTAAGAGTGGTCAGGCACTGAAACAGGCTGCCCAGGGAGGTGGTGGAGTCACCATCCCTGGAGATGTTCAAGAAATGTGTGGACGTGGCACTTTGGGACACAGTTTAATGGTCATAATGGTGTTGGCTTAAAGGCTGGACTCAATGATCTTAGAGGACTTTTACAATTACTATTATCTTGTTCTTCTCACCTAAACATTCTAGCTAGCTTCAAACTAGCACAAACTGAAACAATTCTATGATTCTGTGTGGTTTCAGAAGGCTTTCTGCATGTGAGGAAAAAAAAAGGACAGAAAAGGTCAGAATGTGTAGAGAAAATCACTGCTGTACTAGAGTTCTTCTCCTTAGATTCTGTTACAGTACTGATTCCATCTGTGTGTGATCAGCATCTGTTTTACTCCTGGTAACTGCTGATCACTATGCTCTGTTGTCCCCTTCTGCTCTGCTCTTGTGAGACCCTACCTGGTGCATTGCAGCCAGTTTTGGGACCTCCAACACAAAAAAAAAAGATGTCATACTGTTAGAGTGGGTCTAGAGGAGGCCAGGGAGATGATCAAAGGGCTGGAGCACCTCTCCTGTGAGGACAGGCTGAGGGAGGTAGTGCCTCTTCACCCTGAAGGAAAGAAGGCTCCAGAGAGACCTTAGAGCACAGTCAATATACCTGAAAGGGACTACAGGAAAGATGGGGAGGGACTTCTTACATGGGCTCATAGTGATAGGATGAGGGGCAATGGTTTGAACCTGGAAGAGAGTAGATTTAGACTGGATCTTAGAAAGAAACCCTTTACAGTGAGGATGGTGAGATATCTGACTGGATTGCCCAGGGAAACTGTGTGCAACCTCTCCCTGAAGGTATTCAAGGATACCTCATCCACGTTGGATGAGGCCTTGAGCAACTTAGTCTAGTAGAAAGTGTCCCTGCCCACAGCAGCTTATTTGGAACTAGATGATCTTTAAGGTCCCTTCCAGACCACAACATTTTATGATTGTCTGTTTTGCAAGAGCTAGGTGCTCTATAGAGGCTTCACAGGAGCAGTATGGGGGACAGAGCTAGACTGAATATCCAAAGAACTCCTTCCTAGTGTCCAAAATATTGTCAAGCTAAGGTCTGTATAATTATTCAAGGATTGGAAATTCCAAATTCAGAGGAAAGGTGGTCGTACTTACTGGGCAGGTACCTTTTCCTACAATTGACAGCTGTCTGGGTGGCAGAGATGCTAATAGCATTACTGATGATCTCTGCTGGGATGGGTTATTGAGCATCACTGGCAAAAATGCCTGGAACCTCATCATAAATGCCATTTGTCCCGTGGCTACTGCCACCCTGTATATGGTACTGAAGTGGAGAACATTATGCTTGCCTCTAATTCAGTGAGAGTCACAATAGATAAGCTGGAGGTCAAATAGGCTTTTTTGGAGAGCTCTTGCTGTAAAGAGTTATATAAATGTAAAGTATTATTATTATTTATGAGCAGATTGAGTCAAATGTCATGTTGGATGCATATCATCAGTCTGAGATTAAAGTTGGGCCTGTAGCTCAGCAACAGCTTAGTGATACTAGCTGATAAGGGGATGTTATATCAAGCTAAACAGAAGCTCACATAAAATAGCAAACACTTCTTTGCAACAGCCCTCCCCTTCGGTGATATTTCTGAGATCTGGCATTTGGAACAGCAGATGGGGTGACACAGAGCTTTTTTCCACCAGGGCAAGAACTGACACTCAGTTTCCAGGCCATGGCAGAAGTGTGTAATTTAGATCACAGAAAGATTTTTTGCTGCATGATAGAGCTGTGGAAACAGATATCAATATTTTATGAACCCCACGATTTACAGCTGTATTGAAACGTTAGGAACGCTGACAAACTCCTTGACAGCACAAGTAGCATGTTCTGTCTTTAAGGAAATATCTGCTGCTCTGTAAGATCTTATCCTCCAGGAAAAGCGAGATGCCCCTTAGCCCCCATCTCCTTTTGGAATCATGGAATTGTAGAATTGTTTGAGTTGGAAAAGACTTCTAAAATGATCAAGTCTAGCTGTCAACGCAACAGCGCCATGGCCATTAAACCATACTCCAAAGTGCCATGGTCACACGTTTCTTGAACACCTCCAGGCATGGTGACTCCACCACCTCCATGGGCAGCCTGTTTCAGTGCCTGTTCACTCTTGCAGGAATGAAATTGTTCCTAATAACTAACCTAAACCTTCCCTGAACAAACCTCCTTCTCAATCTGTGCACATGTATAAAGAACACAAGAAAAATAAATACATAATTACACATTCTCCTTTTAAGTCTCTGTCCTGTGACCAGCAGGACAAATGAAGTGATTCTCTCCATCTACTTTGATCTCATGAGACCCCACTTGGAGTACTGCATCCATTTCTGGTGCCCCAAACAAAAGAAGGGCATCAAACTGTTAGAGAGGGTCCAGAGGGGGCCATGAAGATGACTATAGGGCTGGAGCATCTCTGCAAAGACAGGCTGGAGGAGTATAGTCCTTTCAGCCTCGAGAAGAGAAGGCTCCAGGAAGGGCTTGTGTCAGCCTTCCACTACCTGAAAGGAGCTACAGAAGAGCTGGAGAGCAGCTTTCTACAATGGCTTACAGTGGTAGGACAAGTGGCAGTGGCTTTAAGCTGAAAGTGGGAAGATTTAGACTAAATCTTAGGAAGAACTTCTGTATAGTGGGGCTAGTGAGATACTGGAACAGGTTGCCCAGGGAGGTTGTGGATGCCTCCTCTCTGGAAGCATTCAAGGCCAGCTTGGATGAGGTCTTGAGCAACTTGGTGTAGTTGAAGGTGTCCCTGGCCATGACATAGTTTTTGGAACTAAATAATCTTTAAGGTCCCTCCTGACCCCAACCACCTCTAGCTCACAGAAATATAAGTTAAAAAAAATTAATTTCTGAAATGTAAATGGTCACCTTTGTCCTTTTGCATTTTCTCTTCAGTGACTTTAATTAGGCTCACCCTAAGAAGCTTGTGAGGCCAGATAACCTTGTTACATGAAAGGAAAAGATTACACACTGTGGGGTGGTTCCTGCTAGCTTGGCCATCATTTACAAAGTCAGGGTTTAATATTCTTTAAGCTTTTCTATTTGCAGCATTATTTTATTTAAACTGCATTTCTATAAACTGCTCAGCAGATTAGAGAAGCAGCTCTATAGTCTTAATTTCAGTGTCACTTTCCAGCTGTTTTGGTCAGGCTTCATGCTTGGATTTAATGTTATTTGTGCACTAAAATGAAAATACATCTCCATGATAAATCCTCTCCAAAGCAGAGGGAAGTAGCAGTAAATAACATCTGTTGAAATCAAATGAAAATAAAAAACAAAAGCCCCCAGGAAAACTGAGTACAGTAGGGGGCTTGAGATCAAAATGAATGTAGACTTCAGGCTTAAAAAGAGTGATTCAAATCCTTCAAATTACCCACAGACAGGGGATGGGGAATGTGTGACCTACCACTTACACAGGTTTGTTAGCTCCAGATGTGCAGGAGATCTGTTATTAAAAGACATGTTGCAATTTTGGGACTGATGCCAAGTCTCCTTGACCTCGTCCATGGATCTGTAAGTTCATTACAGATATTCATGACAGTCATTATTTATCCCAAAAAGAAATTCAGGCAATGATATGCTCTTGAAATTGCCTTTCCCTGTTGGTTCAGAAAGAGATCCCTTTCAGCCTCCTCTTTAAAGGCTAAATCCCTGTATCCCATCTGTTCCATTTTGGTCATCTTTACATGCCCAGAGCTAAACACTAAATATCTATGTATTTATTTTGCAGAGGTTCTGACACCCTTCCACCCAAGATTAAAGACAAGCACAAACTGAAATCAGCTATAAAATCAGATGTAAATCTTTTCACGGAGCTAGCTCTTGTCAGCTATTGACATTTTAGCTGTTGACATTCAAGGTCAGGCTTGATGGGGCTCTGAGCAACTTGAGCTGTGTGGGCATGTGTGTCAGGAGAGTAGGTTCTTTTAGAGATCCCCGAATGAAACTGAGATGGAACTGAGTATTTGGCTGAGAAAACCACTTTAATCATAAGTTCATGAGGGAAAGGGTTGGCAGTACAAGACAGAAATAAGAAAGAGAAGGAAAAGTGAGGATAGCTACCACCGTGGATCTGGGGCATCCCTCCAGTCCACGTCGTTGTCCAGGTCGGTGGGGAAATGTTCCATCCAAAGCTGGTGAGCTCTCTCCTTTCTCTGGCTGCCTTATTGTATGTTCCTGTTCTTCTGAGAACCACTTAGCACATTCTGAGAACAGTTCTGCCTAACCAGCCCCACCGCCTGGTGTGTGGGTATGCTCACTACCATCACCGGGGGGGGAGCAGTGGTCTCCAGGGATCTCCAGTGCCCTCTGTCTTCCAGGGCTTACGCCTGATGTCTCTGAACAAGCTTGTCCCACCTTAGGGTCACGAGCTACCCGGGGCTGGAGGACAGAAATGCCACTTACTCCTTTTGGAGGGTAAGAATGAAAATACTGTACTGGACTCGATCTTGAAGGTCTTTTCCAGTCTAAGAAATTCTGTGACATTCTGTACACTGGTTGGAAGTTTAAAGGCAGATTCTGTTTACAAGTGCCCATGTGCAAAAGGCAATCAGGTAGACTGAATACATCCACAAGCCAGGACAAGTCTTTCAGACTAAAACCTTCTAGAATCCTCCACCCCTTCTACTCGCAGCAGGCCTGAGAGTAGGCCAAACCTGCCCTCCCCAGCTTAGGCCTGCAAGGCCTCAGCAGGCCGCATGACGCAGCTCAAAATTCCCTGCCAGGTAGAAGCCATCTCCCGACACGAACCAGGAGATGTGCGCTCTGCCCAGAGAAAGGGAAGAGAAAGGGAAGGGAGGAGAGGAGAGGGAGAAGAGAGGAAGAAGGAGAGGGAGAGGTAAGAAATCAGCCAGCTACTGGCTTATAAGATATGATACTGGAAAGCAGAGTAGAATAACAATGTTACAATATCGTGGGATGACCTGGGGGTACTGGTTGGCAGCCAACTGAACATAAGCCAGCAGTGTGCCCAGGTGGCCAAGAAGCCAAATGGCATCCCGGCCTACATCAGGAACAGCGTGGCCAGCAGGACCAGGGAAGTCATTCTGCCGCTCTACTCAGCGCTGGTCAGGCCACACCTTGAGTACTGTGTTCAGTTCTGGGCCTCTCAGTTTAAGAAAGGTGTGAGGTGCTTGAACATGTCCAGAGAAGGGCAGCAAGGCTGGTGAGGGAGATGGAGCACAGCCCTGTGAGGAGAGGCTGAGGGAGTTGGAGTTGTTCAGCCTGGAGAAGAGGAGAGGGGGAAACCTTATTGATCTCTACAACTACATGAAAGGATGTTGTAGCCAGGCAGAGGTTGGTCTCTTCTCTCAGGCAGTGACAGAACAAGAGGACACTGTCTCAAACTGCCCCGGGGCAGGTTTAGGCTGGATATTAGGAAGAAATTCTTCACGGAAAGTGTGATAGGCATTGGAATGGGCTGCCCAGTGAGGTGGTGGAGTCACTGTCCCTGGAGGTGTTTAAGAGGAGGCTGGATGAGGCACTTAGTGCCATGGTTTAGTTAATTAGAAGGGTTAGGTGGTAGGTTGGACTTAATGATCCTAGAGGTCTTTTCCAATCTGGTTAATTCTGTGATCCTGTGATTCTGTGACCAGATCTGTTTCCTGGGTCAGGACTCTGTCTCTGTAGTTTTATTCTGTCACGTGATACTAGAGAGAAGAGACAAACTCCCACCCCACTCCAGCCTCTTTTATAGAGAGCAGTAGGGTCACCTTTTAGCATCCTCTCCTGTCAAATGAGGCAATGGAGCCACCAGCCCTGGAGGTGTTCAAGAAACGTGTGGGCATGGAACCTGGGGACATGTTTTAATGATGAGGGTGGTGTTAGGTTAATGGTTGGATTCTATCACAAAGGTCCTTTCCAATCAAAACAGTTCCATGATTCTGTGATGAATTTCACTCAGGGAAATGAGAGAAGGGCTTTTAGTGATAGAAAGAGGAGCAATGGTTTGAAACCAGAGCAGGGTAGTTTAGAATGGGCATTAGGAAGAAATTTTTTACTATGAGGGTGGTGACATACTGGAACAGGTTGCCCAAGGAGGTTGTGGATGCCTCATCTGGAAGAGGGAGATTTAAACTAGTTGTTAGGAAGTTCTTTACAGTGAGGGTGGTGAAACACTGGAACAAGTTGCCCAGGGAGGTTGTGGATGATCCCTCCCTGGAGGTGTTCTAGGCCAGGCTGGATGAGGCCTTGAGCAGCCTGTTCTGGTGGGAGGTGTCCCTGCCTATGGCAAGGGGTTGGAACTACATGAGCTTTGAGGTCCCCTCCAACCTAAACCATTCTGATTCATTCTGTGACTCATCCCTGCAAGTGTTTAAGACCAGGCTGGATGAGGCTTTGAGCAACCTGTTCTTGTGGAAAGTGTTCCTGCCCATGACAGGGGAGTCAGATCTGGATGGTCTTTAAGATCCCTTCCAACACAAGCCATTCTATGAACCTATACAACCCTCTCATGCTTGTTCTTAAAACTAGGAGTTGCAACCAGCACCAGCAAGCTTAGTTTGCTCTGACATGAGGAATCAGATCAGCATGGAGCCCATTGAAGAGAAATGTTTGTCTCATGTCAAATCCCTTAGAAATGAGTAAAACTGATCTGAGGTTAACTCTTCTTTATATTTCCTCTTGCTTGGCTTCTTCCCCAAAGAACAATTCACGTCTGAACCACATAAAGGTGACAGACTGCTGTTTTGGGGTGAACTCACTGCTGGAGAGGTAAAGGTAAAATGAAGAGCATGGTTAAGTGGAAAAAATTTCTTCTGAGATCAGTAACTCTTCTTCTTTAGTAGTCTGCCAGTCCAAAAGAATATAAAAACATCATCAGAAAGGAGCTTTTAAAAATAGATTATAAGTTGTGACTCCACAGAGAAATTAGTCAAGCCATTTCAGCAGTCACTAACAGGAACTATACAAAATAGTCAAAGCCATGGGGCAAACAACACACAGATCCCAAAAGCTTTGAAAGAAAGCCATGACAATTAACTGTATCCTAGTGGTGAAAAGTCTTTCTGGGTGACCCAAGACTAGAGATTATTTTATCAATTTCTGTTTAACATTATCAAAGATCTGCATGAGGGGATTGAGTGCACCCTCAGTGAGTTTGCAGATGGTGCTAAATTGAGTGAGAGTGTTGATCTGCTTGAGGGTAGGAAGGTTCTGCAGAGGAATCAGAGAATCACAGAATGTTAGGGGCTGGAAGAGATCTTGAAAGATCATCAAGTCCAACTCCCCTACCAGAGCAGGATCACCTATACCAGATCACACTGGAACACCGTGTCTGCCCTTTTTCCCACCCCCCCCAACCCTATTTCCCCACTTTTTTCCCCTCAAATACCAGAGCACCTGGGCTCTGTTGGAGTATCCTTCCACCTCAGGTGTGGCCACTTTGACCTCCCTGCATGCTCCCCTATTTAATCCCCCCAGGTAGGACTGAATTCCCAGACTTTGCCCATCTGGGCAGAGGGATAATCCTCCTGTCATCACTGGTGACTCCCCATGGTGCACACCAGGTGAATGGGGGGCAGGAGGGGTATGGATGACACATAAAGGCCAGGGGTTCTGGTGGACCCCTGGTTAGGTAGAAAGAGGGTTGGTGGCCAATCCATGTGCCCAGGCTGGCTGGCTGGGCCAAGGTCACTTGTATGAGGTTTAACAAGGCCAAGTGCTGGGTTCTGCACTTGAGTCACAAGCTCATGAATGTTCTAGGCTTAGGGCAGAGTGGCTGGAAAGTTGTCTGACGGAAAAAGACCTGGGGGTGCTGGCTGGCAGCTGGCTGAACATCAGCCAGCAGTGAGCTCAGATAGCCAAGTAGGCCACCAGCATCCTGGCCTGGATCAGCAATAGTGTGGCCAGCAGGAGCAGGGAAGTGACTGTGCCTCTGTGCTGGTCACTGGTGATGCCACACCTTGAATACCAGGTTCAGTTTTCAGCCCTTCACTCCAAGAAGGACATTATGGTGCTGGAGCATGTCCATGAAATGGCAACAAAACTGGTGAAGAGTCTAGAGAACTCACCTGTGAGGTGAAGCTGAGGGATTTGGGGTTGTTTAGTCTGATAAAGAGAAGGCTGAATGGAGACCTCCTTGCTGTCTACAACTCCCTGAAAGGAGGTTGGAGTGAGGTGTCAGACTTATCTCCCTAGTATCAGGTAAGAGAATGAGAGGAAACATCTGAATCTGGCCATGGTGGTCTTAGGTTGACAGCTAGACTCAATGGTTTTTGTCTGTTACACACTAGTTTGCTTAGTCTCTTTTTTTCCCACAGAATCCACAATTCATTTGATTTTGGTTTTTTGTTTTGAATTTCCTATGACTACACCTTCTCTAGTTTTGAATCTGTTATTCTGACTGCTCTTTATCTTAACAAAACTGTTTTGCTGTGGGGAAATATATATATATATGTGTATATGGAGGAAAGAACCAGAAGATAAAAGCCAGAATTATCCAGAAAAGTAGTCTTGCTAAAAAATAACATAAGGTGGGCTGGAAAATGTGTTACAGCTTCATGGATTATTGCTCTTAGCACAGAACAGCTTTTTCCTGTGTTACAGCTTAAAAAGCCATATGCCTTGCCAGGGTCTCAGCAAGGATTAATTAAATTACAAAGAAAAATCTTCCCTAAACCAAACTGTTGACACATGTGGCACAGGTTAGAGGGCTCCAGAGCCAAACTTTCCCTGCTTTCAGCAGAAGTTGGCTGCCAAACATCTCATCACCTTTCACCTCTCTAATTCCATCACACATTCAGTCCCCTTTCTTATTGCCTTCTCCAGTGCTTGCATTTTCTGTCTGTCTCTTTTTGTCTTGTCCATGACTGCTTTGAAGAAATAGAAGACTATTGAAAGGGAATAGTTTGTTTTATTCTCACATAGTATCCTCCATAACCTATTGTCCTTATCAGCTGATTAGTGATGCTGAGAACTCTTGCAGCAGGCTGACTGAGCTGGCTGCATTTCAGATCTGAGAGAAGTTACACTTCAGTACCCCTCTGGAAGTGAGGGGCTCTGGGTAAAGAGGAAAAAAAACCTCAATGGGAACCTCTCCTGGTTTAGTGGCTGTTCATACCACTTTCTTTGTCATGTGAGAGAGAGCCTGTCTTTGAGTAATGGGATACACTCTGAGGAGAATGGGGATCAGGAATAGATCTGAGAGGTATTCACAACTTCAAAGGATATTATTTGGTAATCATCATCAGAAGTTAGTGTTGGCACTTAAAACACAATGAGTTTGTAACTCATTGCCTTAATAAATGGCAAAGGAGAGAATATGAGATGGAGAGGAGAAAAAGAACTACAAGCATAAAGGTGTTGATGGGTTCTTTTCCTAAACTCGCTCAAAGGAGGTTGTAGAGAGGTCTGTTCAACCAGGTGACAAGCAATAGAATAAGAGGAAATGGCCTCAACTTGCACCAAGGTAAGTTTAGGTTGGTTATTAAGAAACACTTATTTGCTTAAAGAGTGATTAGGCACTGGAACAGGTTGCCCAGGGAGGTGGTGAAGCCACAGTCCCTGGATGTGCTTGAGTCTTGTAGTGTTTAGGGACACGGTTTATCAAGGACTTGTCAGTGTCAGGCTAATGATTGGATTGAATGCTCTTAAAGTTCTCTTCCAACTGAAGCAATTCTATGATTACCCTTTTTTTTTTTTTTTTTCTTTTGCATTAGCAGTTCCAGCAGCCAGTACAGATACAGAGTCTTCCACCTGCCCAATTTACAACTCCCATCAGTCTTTGTATACTTCCTTTCTCTGCAGATGGAGATACACCAACTTCTAAGTCACGGGGATCTGTCTGCATTTCTCTTTCAGTCACTTTTCCTCAGAGCAAGTTATTTCTTTAAATTTGTGTTTCTCTCCATGGATCTTAATTTAAACTGCAGGTGATGCTTTTGTAATCTCTTGGTGTTCTTCTATTGTTTGTTCCAATCCTAGAACATAATCTCTATGAAGTCTGATGTCTTTGCTGTCATCCATAATCTGTTCTCTCTTGTTTTGAAGTACTTCAGGCACAAAGCGTGAACCCAGAGATATTTCAGATGAACTGTCTTAGTAATGGCTGTTAAAAGTCCACAGACAGCAATTGTTTTTTTATGGTGGACAAATGCCTGCCATTCCCCCTCTCCACAACATGATGTGTTAAAGTATTTTAATTTTTAACAACATGGTTTCACCCTTAGAAGCCCCTCTCCAGTGTATCTGCAATCCTCATGTGAGTGTTGGTGTATAGGGCACAATTATGAGGTGGGAAGGTGTCCCTGCTCATGGCAGGAAAGTTGGAACTAAATGATTTTTAAAGTCTCTTCCAACTCAAGCCATTCTGTGATCACTGGATTAAAAAAACACAAAGATTAAATTTTGCCAACCAAAGCAGACAAATAAACATAAACAACCAAAACCACTTTAGTGCTTTCACAAGAAACAGAAAGCAGTTTTGTTACAACCAGGTCTGGGAATTCAGCCTGAGTGGCTCAAAGTATGCACTGGTGTAAATTGATGTGACATCATCACGTCCCTTCAGCCAAAACCAGGAGGTGAAGTCTATGTGTAGATGTCTGTAAGGGACTCTGTGTGCCTCAGTTAATCCAGAATTAAAGCCTCACCCATTCTGGCCTGGTCTTAAACAATTCCAGGCATGAGGCATCCACACCTTCTCTGGGTAACCTGTTCCAGTGTCTCACCACACTCATAGCAAAGAATTTCTTCCTAACCTGCAGTCTGACTCTGCACTGCTCTAATTTCAAACCACTGACCATCATCTTATCTCTACAGGCCCTTCTAAACGGCCCTTCCCCAGCTTTTCTCTAGCCCCTTTCAGGTACTGGAAGACTGTTACGAAGTTTCCTTGGAGCCTTCTCTTCTCCAGGCTGAGCAACCCCAACTCCTTCAGTCTGTCTTTGTAGAAGAGGTGCTCCAGCTCCCTGATCATCTTTGTGGCCTCCTCTGTGCTTTCTCCAACAAATCCATGTTCTCTTTGGTTTAAGAACTCCAGAGTTGGATGCAGTACTCCATATCCTCTAGCTGGCTTTTCTAGATATGACAAACCTGTTCCCTAGCTGCTTTTATAGAGTCATCCAGAAAATGTGACCATTCTTGGTGCTGTAGATAATTGTTGGACATTTGCTTCTTTGCAGACATAGTTATCAGCAGAGGCGTTCTTAGGTGTTCTTCTGGGCTTTGGGAAAGAGTTGTTACTGTAATCTGCATGCAGTTTTCTCTCTCATGCTGCAGGCATGTGCTTCTCCTTTTGTGGCTGTTTACCAATTCTCTAACAGATTAATAGCAGAATAGTTCACTCCGTGACGATCTGAAACTTTAAAACACCCTCAAATGCCTCATTACAGACCAAATAAAGAGTTTGTTTTCTGTGAATGATTAGTCCCTCTCACATCTTCTTTGCTCCGTTGCTTTCCAAATGCTAATCTCAGGGTGCATTTATTTGCTTGTGCCAGCCTGTTTATAGCTACTGTAGCCCTTTGGTGGGAGCTTACTGGATCTTCCTCATTTGCAGTAATCGGTTAATTTCCATCATCTGTAATCATCTTCATCAGTCAGCTGAGGCATGTTTTTCAGAAAACAAATTTTGGTTTCTAGGGCTGGGCTCTCATCTCTCTGTCATTTTATGTCCCATTCCATTCTGTCCTTGTGAGACCACATACGGAGTATTGTGTCCAGTTCTGGGCTCCCCAGTTCAAGAAGGACAGGGAAACATTAGATAGTGTCCAATGGAGTCTATGAGGATGATAAAGGGACTGTGACATCTGTCTAATGAGGAAAGGATGAGAGAATTTGGTCTTTTTAGTCTGGGAATGAGAGAGAGGACTGGAGGGGATCTCATAAATGCCTATAAATACTTAAAGGTGTGTGTCAGGAGGATGGGACCAGCCTTTTTTCACTGGTGCCTAGTGACAGGAGAGAGGTCCAGAGGCGTTTCAGCTTTCACATTAAAGGAAATTAAATATTCCCATAGGGATTTACAAAAGGTACCTGAAGCTGTTTTTCTACTCTACACCTCTTCTACCTGTACATTTCATCTGTGAAAAGAGAGGGCAGGAATTGCTAGCAGCAAGTTTGCAGCAGTAGGAGCGGGAACTCTGCTGGGGCTGTCTGATCACTGAGGTGGAAGCAAAACAAAGCAGCTCATGGGTGTGCTGATGCACATCACACAGATGAAACGTCTGTTCATAGTGCCATTACTTAAGTATTACAGGCTGGAACCAGCACTGTTGGGCAAGTGACTGAAATAAAAAACTTTCACCATGTTTAATCATAGGATTGTCTCAATCGGGAAGTCTCTAAAACCAAGTCCAACTTCCAAGCTAACACCACCATGGCCATTAACCATGTCCCAAAGTGCCGTGGCCACACATTCTTGAACACTCTACCACCTCCCTGGGCAGCCTGTTCCAATGCCTGACCAAGCAAATAGATTTTTTCTAATCTAAACCTTCCCTGGCACAATTTCAAGCCACTTCTCTATGAGGCAGACCTCATTGCTGTCTACAACCTCCTGAAGGGATGTTGTAGCCAGGTGGGGGTTGGTCTCTTCTCCCAGGCAACTAGCAACAGGACAAGGGGACACAGCCTCAAGTTGTGCTGGGGGAAGTATAGGCTGGATGTTAGGAGGAAGTTCTTGCCAGAAAGAGTGATTGGCATTGGAATGGGCTGCCCAGGGAGGTGGTGGAGTCACCGTCCCTGGGGGTGTTCAGAAAAAGCCTGGATGAGGCACTTAGTGCCATGGTCTGGTTGACTGGATAGGGCTGGGTGCTAGGTTGGACTGGATGATCTTGGAGCTCTCTTCCAACCTGGTTGATTCTATTCTATTCTCTTGTTCTATCACCTGATATTGGAGAGAAGACACCAACCCCCACCTCACTGCAACTTCCTTTCAGGGAGTTGTAGACATCAATGCGGCCTCCCCCTCAGCCTCCTCTTCTCCAGACTAAATAATCTCAATTCCCCCAGCCATTCCTCAGTAGAGCTGTTCTCCACACCCACCAACAGCTTTGTTGCCCTTCTCTGGATGAAAAAATTCTCAACTACCTTATGTTGTTTAGATTAAGTAAACTCTTTTTCATCTACAAATTATTCTGTTTTGGGGGTGTTTTTCCCAAGAATTTGGTCAGGCATTGGAGCAGGCTGCCCAGGGAGGTGGTCGAGCCACTGTCCCTGGAGGTATTTAAGAAACCTGTGGACATGGTGCTTCAGGATGTGATTTAATGGCCATGGTGGTGTTAAGGTAATGATTGGACTTGATCTTAGAGGTCTTTTCCAACCAAAATAGGTCTGTGATTCTTTGTAATAAATTAGTGTAAACCTGGGCTGGTTGAGTGGTCACCTTGATTACCAAGTTTTCTAACTTGCTGGCAGTTCCTGTTTCTTGTTGGTGCTTTCATTCTCTTGCTCACACACAAATAATTTCTCCTGTACAGTGTTTAATCTGTGCTTTAATTTGTTTTAATTCAAGAGGTCCAAGGAAAGGAGTTTCCTTTTCCTTTTATTGCCACTTTGTTTTGCTTTCTTGAATTTGTGAGCAGGTAAACATCCTGACAACCAACCTTTGGGGAATTTCTAAGGTCAGCTTAGAGAAGGATAATTGGTGATGCTGCTAACTCCTGACTAGTGTTAACACTTTCAAATATGTCTAATTACACTTAAAGATAAGGATATTAATGCCATCAATCAGCTCTGATAGCTCACTATCAGAGAATACAGCCCTTTAGCAACTCTTAAATGTAATATAGCAGCACAATTAATGGTTATCGAGACACCGTTACTCAAAACATAGTTGACTTGTAAGCATTAAATACTATGAACGTGAGGTCAACAAGCTAAGGATCCAGTCAGACAGTGCTGAGAGAGAAAGGGAGGGTCAGGCAATTCTCTTTCAGCTCCCAATAATACGGCAAAAGGTATTTTATTTTTTAATTTTTTTTTTTTTTTGGCTTGTAACCTACTGAGAGAAATCCTTGAGCTGTTTTTCGCCACGTTCTTGCTTGCTGAAAATTTCAAGGTATCAGTGGATGGTTTTTGAGAAATAAAGGCGGATAGAAATCTGAGAACACCACCACTGCCACCTACTGTTGGTTGGTCGCGGAGAGATAAGACGGTCCCATAAACAACTGCTTTTCAGTTACGAGCTGACCTCTTTTTGTTTACCCCTCCCAAATAGGGCAGAATGATGCTACTGTATCATTTTGTTTACTGAAGTATGAAGAAGTTCAAATTGCACCTCTTGAGAACCTGTAAGGAATTTTAGGGGCTGCCTCTGGGGTTATTTTGCTAGTAGGTTAGCAGGTTGGCAAATGTTTAAGCATCTGTCTGTGTTTTTGTGGAGACATTTAGGCTTGGGATTAGCACTGATTGCAGACGTGAGCAGCAATCAATGTAAGCGAGAGTGAGTGAGTAACTGTGTGGGCAGTGAGGTTCAGCAGGAATCACTGAATCATAGAAAAGTAGAGTTTGGAAGGAAACTCTCTTCCAAAGTAGGCTTACCTGGGACAGGTCACACAGGAATGCATCCAAATGAGTCTTGAAAGTCTCCAGAGAAGGAGACTTGAAAACCCCTCTGGGCAGCCTGCTCCAGGGCTCCAGTACCCTCACAGAGAAGTTTTTCTTCATCTTGAAGTGTTTTGGTTTGTGCCCACTGCCCCTTGTCCTGTCAGAGGATAGCAGTGAAAAGAGACTGACCCCATCTTCCTCACAGCCACCCTTAAGGAATTTGGAAACATCAAACAGATCCCCTCTCAGCCTTCTCTCCTCCAGGCTAAACAGACACAGGTCTTTCAGTCTTCATCAGAGAAGATGTTCCAATCCCTTCATTATCCTTGCAGCCTCTGTTGGATTTTCTCCAAGAGTTTCCTGTCCCTCTTGAACTGGGCAGTCTAGGATTGGACACCATACTCTAGATGTAGTCTCACCAGGGCACAGTAGAGAGGCATGAGAACCTCCCTGGACCTGCTGAACACATTCTTAATGCACCTCAGGATACTGTTGGCTGTCTTGGCCACAGAGGCATGTTGCTGTCCCATGGATATTTTTTTGTCCACCAGGACTCCAAAGTCCTCCTTCATGGAGCTGCTTTCCAGCAGGTCAATCCCTAATCTACACTGGTGTGGGGGGCTGTTCCTCCCTGGGTGCAGGATGCTATCCTTATTCTTGTTGAACGTGATGAGGTTCTCCCTTGCCCACTTCTCCAGTCTGTTCAGGTCTCACGGAATGGCAACACAGTCTGATGGTGTAGTAGCAAATTGCCTGTTTATAAAATGGTATCTAAAGACCTTTCTTCACTCTAATTTGCTGTGGTTTTTTTCCCTGTTACACCTTTTCACATGTTCTCTGAATAAATTTGACTGTCTTATACTGGCTCTGCATCCTTAAGCTTACTGTTGCATTTTATTCCAGAAAATAAACAGAGTATTTATTGTTGAGTTTAGAGAGAAGATCTTGGCTGCACAGTAAATCAGAGAAAGCAGAAACATTCACTTGTGGAGAGCTTCAAACAGCAACTAAGTGTCAAGGAACAGCAGTCCTTGCCTGTAAGAATTATTTAAATTCAGGCAAATCTGTGAGCGTTGGGTTGATGAGCTGTCAGGATCTCGCTTCACTTTGTCTCTGTTGTAAACACATGATTCTCTTCTACTGCTGCATTCCAGCTTTACTTGCTCTCAGGATTTGGGTACGACAGCAAGGAGAACCCGGGGTTGCAAAGACCCCATCCTGCTCAGCCACAGAACCGTTGAGGTTGGAACAGACTTTTGACAGCATCAAGTCCAGCCACTCATCCCACCACTCACAATCCTGCCACTGCCACACTTGTTGCCCTAGCAACCGTGCCGTGCCTCAGTGCTCACTTATAACTACTCCCCACATGGCTGCCAGAAGGTGTGTGAAGTTTGGGTTTCAAGCCCAGACATTCACCTGTCTGTGCTGAAGAGTTTGTGGCATAGAGAGAGTGGTGGTCTTGCCCTTCTTCTAAGACAACCTGGCCTAGTAGAAGGTGTCCCTGCCAGCAGCAGGAAGGTTGGAACTACATGGTTAAGGTACCTTCCAACCCTAACTAATTTATGAGTCTATCCTCAGGACCAAGTAAATTTGTGTCCCTCTTGCAATGCTGACCACCCTGCCCCATTTATTCTGCCCATGGTGGTACATTTACACTGCAGTGGGTGCTTGCTATAGAACACAAAAAGGAGTTATTAGTGCCCTCAGACCAAATAAGCAGCTGCATTGCCCTGAAGTGGAGCAGACTGTGGTATCCAGTACCTGCAGAAGAACAACCCCACGCACCAGCACAGGTTAGAGATTGACCTGCTGGAAAGCAGCTCCGTGGAGAAGGACTTTGGAGTCCTGGTAGATGATAAATTCTCCATAGTACAGCAATGTGTCCTTATGGCCAAGAAGGCTAATGGTGTCCTGTGCTACATTAAGAAGAGTGTGACCAGCAGGTCAACAGAGGTTCTCCTGCCCATCTACACTGCCCTGGTCAAAGAAATGACAGTGTCCAATGGAGGCTACAAGAACAATGAAGGGACTGCAACGTGGTCCTTCCCAACCACAGCAATTCATAGTGATGAGATGTTGTGCTGAGGCATTTGGTTTAGTCAGTGTGAAACTCATGATTGGACTCGATGGTCTTGAAGTTCTTTTCCAATCAAAGAAATTCTGTGATTCTGTGAAAGGCTGAGAGACCTGGAGCTGTTTAGCCTCAAGAACAGAAGGCTGAGAGGGGTTCTGGTCAGTGTTTTCAAATTCCTTAAGGGTAGGTGTTCTGTGATAGGACAAGGGGCAATGCACACGAACTGAAACACAGGAAGTTCCACCTAAACATGGGGGAAAACTTTTTTACTGCAAGGGTGCTGGAGTCCTGGAACAGGCTGCCCAGAGAGGTTGAGTCTCTCTCTCTCTCTCTAGAGACTTTTCAAGACCTGTCTGGATGCATTCCAGGCTATCCTAGTGAGGCTCTGTGGCTCTCATAGACATGCTAATGCTATTACCTCTAATCAGGTTCTTCAGGAAAGCACAAGGAGCTGTCTTTAGAGAAGAAAGCTCTCAGGTCATTGCAGCACAAGGCTCACCACAGGCTAATTTGCCTGCCACTCAGCACTTACCTGGAATTTGAGAGTGGCGTGTTCAGAATTCAGCTGTGCTTGATTTAGCACAGACATTTTTTTAACTCTGTCTTTGATCTTAGAGTTCCTGCATCACCATGCTGCTGCCCTTTACTACTTCTATTAAAGAGCCTTTAAGTAAATACCTGGTAATACTAGATTTAAGATGACTTCTTGAACTAAATTATTTTTAAAGGTACTTTCCAACACAAACCATTCTGTAATTCTTAGTCCAGTGTGATATAGATTTGTAGTTGAGATGGAAAAGACTTGACTCAGTCTTGTGCATCTTGAAGTCCTAGTCCACAGAAAGACTAAATCTACCTTGGATATCTCTGAGTTGGGGAAAAGCTTTGTGCGGAACTTTTCAAAGCGTCCGGTTTTGGAATTGGAGCTCCAAACAGCTCTTTGATTAGTTTGCTGCAGCTTCAGTATCTTACCAGTTTTTTATGTGTCAATGTGGAAAAACTTGGACCCCTTTTAAAGTATCACAGACCTGAAGTTAGTAGCTAGAGGGAAGTTTTGAGACTGTCCTCTAACTTGAAGCAAAATTGCCAGAGGGAAGTTTTAAGACTATGACATCTAAATTGAAGTCCTAGAGCTTCAAACACTGCCTGTCTGAAGAGCTAGATAGTTTCTGAGGTACCTTTTGAACACAGAACTTCTAGCCATTTTCTGTTAGATGCTATAACCTGTGAGTGAGGTGAAGAAGAAGTGTTAGGTGTCGGTGCTCAGATCCTACAGTAAAGAGAGATAGGTCTATTGTGTCCATCTGAATCTACTCATTTGATCAGGGCTCTAAGTTTCATGCAGCCAAGAGCACTGTGTATTGCAGGTAGGTAAGTCAGTCAAGCTCTCAGGATTTGCAGAGTGAGCAAGAAGGAGCCTGTTTATAGATTCACAGAATGATTTGAGTTGGAAGGGACCTGAACATCAGATTCAAAGAATGATTTGGGTTGGAAGGGACCTGAACATCATCTAGATCCAAGCTCCCTGGCACTGACAGGGACATCTTCCACTTGATCAGGCTGCCCAAGGCCTTATCCAACCTGGCCTTGAACACCTCCAGGGAGGAGGCATGTGCATCTCACACATCTCAGCAGCTCCTAATGCAGGACATGAATTGCTGCAGTACCTATCACTTTCCTGATTGTTCTTGTCAAAGTGTGCCTGTTTCTGTTTGAAAGGAAAGGCTTTGAACCTTCACTGGTGTCTCTGTAGAGCTGGACGTTTGCATAAATTGTTTGCTGCTAAACTTCAGCCCTCTAGGGAACTTCTCAGGTGGCTTCTTGGGTAGGAACACTTTAAACTGCTGTCTTTCTCAAATGCTGACATCTCTGTAATGTTGCCAATTGACAGCACACACCAGGCACCTCTTCCTATCAGCTCCTGCATGGTCCCATAACTGTCGTCTTGAGCCATTTCCCAATGCTACCACCTTTTGAGCATCAACTCCTTACAGCTCTTTTGATCTCACCTAGTTCACACACTGTTAGTTTTCTTCTTAAGCCATGTCTCTCCTTAATTCCAGGTATGTGCATAAATGGATTGCTCAGCAGTACAATTTTTGATCCAGATCCAGTGTTGAATTTCTGTCACATTTCTGTCAAATTAGGGGGGAAGCTTATGTGAGCTTTAAGCTTTATGCCAGCTTTATGCTGGCTGTGGAAGGACAGACGATGCCTAATCTTGAATAAAGGTAAGCAAGTTAGGACTGCAGATGACATGTGGTTTGTCACAGAGCTGGTTGGTGCAAAATTAACCCATCAGAGTGAGTTAAGAAATGGGAACAGGCAGATCCCTTTCTTGCCAGATTGGAGTTATAGCCAAACAGCATTTTGAGTGTGGCTCAGGGTACACTAAAGCTTCACATAATTGTAGAATTGTTTTGATTGGAAAAGACATTTAAGATAATTGACCTTATGATTTCTGATAAAACACTTCCTGAGATTTGCTGAAGGTTACCATGTCCTTTTCTCAACACCATCCAAATTTCTTTGGTTTCTTTGTGCTCCCCTGGACCCCATCCCCTGCTCACTCCATTTGGCAGGATGCAATTCCATGTTCACTAAGACCAGTGCTCAGTGCTGCCCGAAAACACTTGTATTCTGCAGCCTCAGAATCACAGAATAGGGGAGGTTGGAAGGAACAGCTGGAGTTCATCTAGTCCAACCCCCTTGCTGGAGCAGAATCATCCAGAGTAAATCACACAGATCACACTCAGATCCATGCCTTGGGCATTTGATGTTGTGCAGCAATGACAGATGAAAGCAGTCCTGCACATCTGACAGGGAAAGCAGCTAGCCCAAGCACCATCTAGGCTTGTTTGCCATTTATACTGATAATTAAAAACTAATGATAGTTGTGTGTCTGCCAAGAAATGATCTCCCTTGGTTGAATGGGTGAGAGGAATTTTTGCAAGTCAAGATTAAAGCATCTTCCCCTCTCTGCCAGGATCTGAGTGTCAACCTTTTGTTTGTGAACTGAGAAATTAATTGCTCCACAATGGAAACAGACTTTAAATTAGTTAAAGATAGTGTTGTCACTTCACTTGCAGTGGCTCAGCTGGCAGAATTGTGTCCCTGATTAGCTAGACAACAATTATCCTACATCATTCCTCCACAATTATCTTCTTCATTCTCACAGGACATCCTACTTTATCTATTTTCAAAACTGGAATGATTTAAATCTACCTTCAGAGAGAAGTGGAGACTTCATTTCTACTCATGCCTTGGGTGCCCTCATGTGATGTGCAGCTGTGGTGGTTAGAGATGTGTTCCCCTCTCCCGTCCCCCCCCAAACTTGGAATCACCAGGCTAACTCAGATGGCTGGAAGTTAAAATGAAGTTATATTTACAGCACTGCAAATTTTACACACATATATGCACAAGTATTTACAATTATATACAAATTAGAAGTAATTCAGAAATTCAAAACCCCTCCCAAAGGGCAAGACTGCCCAGGAGAGTTCCCAACTGATTTCTCCTCCTTTTTCCCACCCCTCATTATCCCAGAAATAACCAAAAAAGGCCCTGGTTGAAAATTGAGGTGATTAATTTTGGAGATAAAGCAGAGGTGAGATGCCAGAGCTGATAAGGGGTTAGAAGGAAATTATTAGATTGAGTTACATAGGTTTCACGCAGAGGAATTAAGGCAAGACATAGCCAGGCACACAAACCAAAGAAGTGAGAGACTTTATTATTGTTATGACTGCTTATACCTCTCAGCAAAACTGATGAGTGGTATAGACATCACTGTTATTTTCTCTTCACAGCCAATGATCTAATTTCTGTTGTTAAAATATTCCAATTAGCCTGAAACCAGCACAGCAGCGTTTCCCTGGGGACTCCAATTTTCTGGGTCATGAACATCTCTTCATAAGAAACTTGACTGAGGCCATCAAGTTCATGTTAAAATAAAACACTTCAACCCTCACAGAATCATAGAATTGTTTCAGTTGGAAAAAACTCTTAAGATTGTTGAGTTCAACCTAAGACCACAGCCATTAAACCACATCCCAAAGTGCCATGTCCACATGTTTCTTGAACACCTCCAGCAGCAGTGACTCCACCACCTCTTTGGGCAGCCTGTTCCAATGCCTCAACACACTTTCTGGTATCTTACTATCCAGCCTAAAATTCCCATAGTGAAACTTGAGGTAATTTCTTCTTTTTCAGTCACTTGTTTCTTGGTTGGACAGATTATACAACCTCTTTTAAGGTAGTTGTGGAAAGTAAAGAGATCTCTTTCCAAGGAAATAAAAAGCTGGGCTTACCTAATGAAATGATAGAAGATAGATGTCTAGCTCCACTGCACATCAGTGGGAACAAACTGCCTATTTCCTTTGAGCACCTAAGTCCCTTAGCATCCTTGAAACCCCTAGCCCACGTAGAAGAATAATGAAGGGATTGGAACATATGTCTGATGTGGAAATGTGAAGACTTGGCTTTTTTTTAGCCTGGAGAAGAGAAGGCTGAGAGGAGATCTGATCAATGTTTCCAAATATGTAGAAGGATGGTGTCAAGAAGTAGGGGCCAGACTGATTTCAGTGGTATTCTGTAATAGCATAAGAGGCAATAAGCACAAACTGTAATACAGGAAGTTCCACCTCAGCATGAGGAGAAACTTATTTACTGTGAGGATGCTAGAGCCCTGGAACAGGCTGCCCAGAGAGGTTGTGGAGTTTCCTTCTCTGGAGACTTTCCAAGCCCATCTGGGCACACTACTGTGTGACCTGCCCTAGGTGATGCCACTTTGACAGAGAGATTTGCCTCAATGATCTTCAGAGATCCCTTCCAATTCCTACAATTCTGTAATACTGTGAAATTGCCTCCACGACACTATTCAGCTATATTGAATGTGGTGAGCAAGCAGTCCTCTCTAAGATCTGTCTCCATATAAAGAGAGGCTGGAAATCTGTCCCCCAGCTCTGCTAATCTTGCTGGAATCAATTTGTTGAGATGTAAATGGCTGCTGTTCATCAGATGGTTTTGTACTGAAGCCCCCCAGTCCCTGTCACTAATAAGGATGCTCAAAGGAAACACACTGTGCTTTTATTTGTACATCTTAATCTTGTTACTCATTATAAGTAACAGTTTTACTGAGTGTTTCAGTGCCTAATCACATTGTCATGGGGTGGTTGTTTTCTTTTGTTTTGTTGGTTTTTTTTCCCTTTCCAATCCATAGTTGTGGTTTAATATACCATTAGAATTTAAAACCCTTGTAAAGAAAAAGTGGTTCTTATGGTTGCAGAAATGACTTTCATTAAGCACATTCCAACAGCATGTGGGAGCATGGAGGTACTCCAGGAGAAGCTGTAAATTGCAATGCTGTTAGCTGCAACCATGCTCAGATGTCACAGAAAACTCAACAGCTTCAGGAACACTAGATTCATAGAATGGTTTGGGTTGAAGAGACCTTAAATATCACCTAGTTCCAACTCCTCTGCCGTGGGCAGGGACACTTTCCACCAAACCAGGTTGCTCAAGGCCTTATCCAACCTGGCCTTGAGCCCCTCCAGGAAGGAGGCATCCGTGACCTCCCTGGGCAACCTGCTCCAGTGTCTTACAACCCTTACTGCAAAGAATTTCTTTCTAGTGTGCAGTCTCAATCTCCACTTTTCCAACTGAAAGCTGTTCCCCCTCATCCACTCCAGCTGTCCCTTGGTCCCTTCCAGATACTGGAAGGCTGCTATTGCGTCTTCCTGGAGCCTGCTCTTCCCCACACTGAACACCCCCAGCACTCTCAGCCTCTCTCCATAGAGGAGCTGCTCTAGCCCTCTGATCATTTTTGTGTCCTCTTAACCCTCTCCAGCAGTTTCATGCCCTCATACAGTTGGGGGCCCCAGAACTGCACACAGTACTCTGGGTGGGGTCTTGCAGAGTAGAGGGGAAGAATCACCTCCCTCATGCTTCTGGTTACACTTCTTTCTAATGCAGCCCAGGACACGGTTGTCTTCTGGACTGTCAGTGACCATTGCCAGCTCAAGTTGAGTTTTTCATCAGCTGGCATCCCTAAGTCCTCCTCAAGACTGCTCTCAAGCCACTCCTTTCCCAGCCTGTTGTTGCTTTGAATTGTCTTATCCCAGGTGTAGGACCTTGCACCTACTGACAAAAGTTGTGTGAGGTTTTTTGTTGTTTTAAAGCTGATTACAAATACAGGCTGCAGTGTTTTCATATTGGCACTTGACTCCTGATCAGCTTTGATCAGACTCTTGATAGGTGCCTGTCTCAGAGACAACAGGGCTCTTCTCCAAGGAAAGCATGTCCCAAAGCTAGGAAAGACACATGCACTGTGACAGCATACATCTAGCAAACTGCAGCCTGAATCCCTTTGGGTGTTGTGCAGTTTGTTACCTTCTGTTCCACGACAGTTTCTGTGCTATGGAGATCATTGAATCATAAAATTGTTTCAGTTGGAAGAGAAAAGAGAAATCACTTTCCTGAAAGAGTGGTCAGGCACTGGAACAGAAACACATGGACGTGGCACTTGGGGACATGTGGTGGTTGACAGTTGGACTCAATGATCTTAGGGGTCTTTTCCAGCCTAAACAATTCTATGATTGGAACTCTGCATGCACTCTGTGTTAACACTTACTTGATTTAGTTAATTTCTTTGTTACTTCATAGTGCTTTAATACTCAAGACAAGACTACAGGTTGTCATTTAAAAATACATAGCAGATCAGGGTTTGCAAATGTTTCTCAAAGGGCTAGAGAACCTCCTTTGTGGGGACAGGTTGAGGGAGCTGGGGTTGTTCAGCCTGGAGTAGGCTACAGAAAAGTTAGGGAGATCCTTTTTACAAGGAATTGTACTGATAGGACGAGGAAAACTGACTTTAAACTGGAAGAGGGTAGATTGAGACTGAATATTAGGAAGCAATTCTTTCCTGTGAGGGTGGTGAGACACTGGAGCAGGTTTCCCAAGGAGGTCATGAATGCTGTCTCCCTGGAGATACTCAAGGCGATTGGATGAGGCCTTGAGCAGCCTAGTCTGGTGGGAGATGTCTCTACCCATGGCAGGGGACTTGAAACTAGATGATCTTGAAGGTCCCTTCCAACCCAAGCCATTCTATGAAACTATGATTTTGTGCAGGATTGGAGAATGTCTGTGTATGCTTCTTCGGTTAATGAAAACATCACAGGTTGACTGTGGATCTCATAGTGAGTACTTGCATATCTTCCTCTTTCTTGCCTCAAAACTCAGTCCCTTTATTTTCTTCAGAATAGCATAAAAGAGAAGCTTTGATTTTGCTGGTCCCTGTAGAATTGCAGGGGGAATGTGTGTGTCTCCTAAGGCAATGCTTAAGGTTGTTCCGGCAATTACAGCTTCCAACGGATTGCTGCCTTAGGTAACAGTTTCAAAGGAAAAGCAAAACAAAACAGAAACACCAAAACATAAGCCCACTCAACTTCTTTGTATATCTTTGTCTCTCAAGATGGATTTGTGATTCATTACACCTGTAGTCAATTATCCATTCAAAAACAATTGCTATTTCCCAGCGATTAACCCACTTGCCAGAGTGAGAGGCAGTTGGGTTTTTCATGGCCAAGTATTGAAGCACAAAGCAATGGAATCTTCTGAGTCCAGACTCTTCTCTTTGTAAAGCACACAGAGAAATAATCTGTTTGCTTCAAAATAAGACTTCCTTCCTGGATGAAAGTAGCATTATTGCAGGTTTTAAATAGGGAGTCATAGAATCATAAGGCTGCTGACGCTGGAAGAAACCTTTGAGATCATCAAGTCCAACTGCTTGTCTAGAGCTTGTGATCCCACCACTACTGCTAAGATGCTACCACTAAACTGCATCCCTCAGGACCCCATTCATGTGTCTCTTAAACACCTCCAGGGATGGTGGCCCCACCAGAGACCTAGGCAGTCTATTGCAATAACTGAGAACCTTTTCTGTGAAGAAATGTTTTCCTAATATCCAGCGTGAACTTCTCTTGATACAATATGCATCCATTTCCTCTTGTCCTGTCACTTGTTGCATTTGAGGAGACACCAACCCCCATTTTGCTCTAGTCTCCTTTCAGGGATTGTAGAGAGCAGTGATGCCTTGCCTCCTGTCGTGGTAGGCCTAAACGTGCCTAAATAGGCTGGTACATGTCCTGGCTTGCCCAGACACCTTTTTCTGCTCTCCCTCTCTCTGTATGGGGAGAAGCAACCAGAGGAAAGAGAATAAAGAACCTGGAGCCACTGAATCTAAGAACTCTGGCTTACCCAGACTTGCTTTGCTCCTGCTTGCATTCTGTGGTAAACAAGGTACATATGCTTGGCATGTGCCTGCCTCATGCAAGGCCTGTGCTTTTCCCAAATTTGGGTAAAGCAAGCTATGGCTTCACTTAATGTGGTCAAGCTCAGCTAACTGCCATTGTGATTGGCTGTTCTACATCCAAAGGCCCATTAGTCTAGGGCTGTATTGATAAAAAAACACGAGCAGGTAGCACAACGTGCTCTGCTGTTGTATATGTGGTTGCCTGCTGCTGCCCCACACCATTGCACTCTGCTTCTGGCAATGCTCTGCCTCACTGTCTTATTGCATCCTGAACTGCCTGGAAACTGCCTGCCTTGAGTTTGTCAGGAATGGGCTCTAAATGCCTGCATAGCCAGAGTGATGTTGTGCTGAAACTGCACATTGAAAGGCATCCTGAAAGTCTCCTGCCAAGACAGGAAGTCCTGGAGTTACACAGATCATCCAGAGGAGCCAGGACCAGACCAGAGACAGTCTGCCTCCTTCCCCTAGCACTCTGTGAATCCTGAGAAGAATTGCAAGCCTCAGAGGCTAAGAAGATGCCAGTAGAACCCTTTGCAAGTGTTTGGGTACTGTCTGAATCTGTAGCTAGCCCCATGAGTCAGGAGATAATTTTTTTGTGAGTAAATACTTAAAGCCTCTTGTAATTCAATAACTGCCTTCTGCCATAAGCAGAAAGAACCTTCTTGGGTCTAGTGGACAAGCAGTGTAATTAACCACAAAAACCTTCTCTTCCAGTTCAATTAATGTTATATTATTGCTAGTTATTTGTTCTAGATTCTGTATTATTCATCTGTATAATGTTTCCATGATCATTGCAGAGGAACCTGACTATTATTAAAATTAGTGGTCAGGGGTGGTGAGAGTTCTGAGTATCAAAATTAACAAACAATATTATTTTTTAAAATACCACCTTGCAATCAATTAATTACCCTTCCATTACACCTCCTCCTCCTCTCCAGGCTAAACAGCCTCAGTTCCTTCAGTCACAGCTCACTAGATTTGTGTTCAGGGCACTTTATCACCTTTGTTGCTCTCCTCTGGACTTTCTCCAGCACCTCAATGGCCTTCTTGGAGTGAGAGGCTCAAAACTGAACAAAGTGCTCAAAGTGTGGCCTCACCAGTGCTGAGGGAGAGAATCACATCCCTAGACCTGCTGGCCACACCATTCCTGATTCAGGCCAGGATGCTGTTGGCCTTCTTGGCCATCTGAGCACACTGCTGCTTCATGTTCAGACAGCCATCGGTCAAGTCAAGAGCTGTCATTCTGGAGGGTTTGGATATAAAAAGATTGCACTGAACAGATGTTTTCAGTGGGGGCTAATTGTTTTACTCTTTCTAATGGACAATATTAACAGCTTTGTGATGACATACCATATGTCCCAAGATGCTGTGACACAGCTCTTGGTCCCTGGCTTTTGTAGCTTTGTCATTGCTGTCATGCCAAACTTTATCTGTCCTTGCAGAGCTCTTCAGAGCTTTGGCTTTTTCTCTCAGCTAGTGAGGCTGATTGCTTAGTTGTCAAAATCTGAGGAACTTGTAGTTTTATACATCATATAAAATTTATGTTGAAAAAAAAATAAGTTTAAGGAACTGTTTGCCATCTCATATGGGTTTTATGCATCATATAACATTTACACTGAAAAATCACACATTTAAGGAAATAACTCAGCCCTACTTCCACCTTTGCTTGTACTGATATGTAATGAAGTGAACAGCACTAGGTCAACAGTATTGTGCTGAAGTAGAATGTGTGACAATAACTTAGGAGAATGTATAAGGAATAAACTGTAGTGTTTAGATACTTTTCTTTTTAAGAAGTGTAGAGTAATTCACTACAGAAGTATTTGATGGAGTTATGGCTCATAAATGTGGTTCTCCTCCATCAGCTCCTTCTGGATTCATTCTATGCATGGAGATCCACTCTTATTGAAGCTGAGCAGGGACGTTGTAAAGGACAGTTAACAGAGAAATCAGCTTCTCCCTCTGCTTGCTTTAACACCTTGATGCAGTTGTAACAGTGACCTGCACTTTGGAGACAGATTTCCAGAAATTGTCACTACTTTTCAGTAGTGAAGCTTTAACCTTCTCCTATTTCTTAAGTGTTTGAGAATTATCAAACCAGCTTATCCTGTTATAATGGAAGATAGTAACTGCATGGGAACCTCCCTGTGGGCTCTTGGAGCCCATGAGTACTCTTTGCCTGTTGTACTTGGAAGAAAAATAATTGTTGTCTGATACTTGGCCCTCAAATCACCTACCTAAGGGTAGGCATCTTGTGCTGTTTGAGGCACCACAAGGTATCCAAGATGACTTGATAGGACTAGCAGATTTGATACGAACCCCCAAACTCTCTGCATCTTCACATATATCTGTAGCAGAAGCTGGAAATGAGAGAGGACACACTGAGGAATGAGCATATACTATAATACCCTAAGATTTCTCGGTGCCCAAGCAGTGAATTTCTAGTCAAATAGCTAGGAATATTACAACTGACCAAACAGGAAAACGTTGAGCTACTTTGATGTCAATCACATTTATTTCAGAACTATGTCAAGAAATATTAAACTGAAAAGCAAAATCTAAGCATCAGTGAAGTGTATAAACTTGAGTGTGAGGCACCATTCAACACATGGTGCCTGACACCACATGAATACCTAAGTCTGATGGTGTTTTCAGACCTAAAGGACTGTCAGGAGTGACTTTTTCTCTATATTTGATAGAATTCTCTCCTGATAGGGTTCTTTTTTATTCCTATTGGTTTTACAATAGTATAGAAGAGATCACTATTAGCAGTGGATATTTTTTAAAGGTTTCTAAAACTGAGCTGGACTCCACAAGAAAATGTTTCCCCATGAGAACAGTTAGACATCAGTGGGTTCCTCTATATTGGACATGTTGAAGATTCAGCTTGACTGGGTGCTGGGCCAGGGATGTGGTCTATCTGGACTTCAGCATGGCCTTTGACACTGTTCCCCACAGCAAACTGCTGGCTAAGATGTCAGTCCGCGGCTTGGATGGTAACACTCTATGCTGGGTTAGGAACTGGCTGGAGGGCCGAGCCCAGAGAGTAGTAGTGAATGGTGTCACATCCAGCTGGCAGCTGTCACTAGTGGTGTCCCTCAGGGATCAGTGCTGGGCCCCATCCTCTTTAACATCTTCATAGATGATCTGGATGAGGGCATCGAGTCAGTCATCAGCAAGTTTGCAGATGACACTAAGCTGGGGGCAGATGTGACTGAGTTGGAGGGCAGAAGGGCTCTGCAGCGGGACCTTGACCGCCTGGACAGATGGGCAGAGTCCAATGGGATGGCATTCAATGGCTCCAAGTGCAGGGTGCTGCACTTTGGCCACAACAACCCCATGCAGAGATACAGGCTGGGGTCGGAGTGGCTGGAGAGCAGCCAGACAGAGAGGGATCTGGGGGTGCTGATTGATACCCGCCTGAACATGAGCCAGCAGTGTGCCCAGGTGGCCAAGAGAGCCAATGGCATCCTGGCCTGCATCAGGAATGGTGTGGCCAGCAGGAGCAGGGAGGTCATTCTGCCCCTGTACTCTGCACTGGTTAGACCACACCTTGAGTACTGTGTCCAGTTCTGGGCCCCCCAGTTTAAGAGGGACATTGAGATGCTTGAGCGTGTCCAGAGAAGGGCAACGAGGCTGGTGAGAGGCCTCGAGCACAGCCCTACGAGGAGAGGCTGAGGGAGCTGGGATTGTTTAGCCTGGAGAAGAGGAGGCTCAGGGGAGACCTTATTGCTGTCTACAACTACCTGAGGGGTGGTTGTAGCCAGGAGGAGGTTGCTCTCTTCTCTCAGGTGGCCAGCGCCAGAACGAGAGGACACAGCCTCAGGCTGCGCCGGGGGAAGTTTAGGCTCGAGGTGAGGAGAAAGTTCTTCACTGAGAGAGTCATTGGATACTGGAATGGGCTGCCCAGGGAGGTGGTGGAGTCGCCGTCCCTGGAGCTGTTCAAGACAGGGTTGGACGTGGCACTTGGTGCCATGGTCTAGCCTTGAGCTCTGTGGTAAAGGGTTGGACTTGATGATCTGTGAGTTCTCTTCCAACCTTGGTGATACTGTGAGACTGTGATACTATTAACTAGAAAGGTTGGACCAGATGAGCCTTGCGGTCTTTGCCAGCTTGACATTGAGTGATTCTGTGATCTCGATTTTGGAGGCTTACTGGAGGAAGGAAAAAGTCCTTCATGAGGAACTGATTACCTTCTAGAATGAAATATTTTAAGAGACCTCTTTCTGATAAATTGGAGTTTTGTGGATTCTGGGATTGGGTTTTTTTTGTTTGTTTGTTTTTGGGTTGTTTGGGTTTGGTTGATTTTGTTTTCCTTAGGAGATTAGAAGTATAGTAACAGTAAAGCATAATTAAAAAAACCTTCACTTTTAAAAAGTCTTGTGGCCTGTGTTTCATATTTGGCTCCTATTTGGTGCAATACAACTACTGTTCTTAAAAGGATCTCTCTCTTTTTCTGCAGCAAGTTAGTTTTTCAGAGAGGTAGTATCAGTTTTTGTCTTTATAAGAGAGATGTAATTACCGCTTGAATCTCTGCATGGCAGAGTCAGTGGGAGGAAAACTCCCCCTGCTATAGCAAGCACAGGATGAGTGGTGCTCTAACAGTTCAAACACCAAAAGTTGCATGGTATAAACAGTAGGAATCTTTCATCAGTGCCAAATTCTCACCACTAGCAAAGGTGACAAACTTAAAAGGACATCTTGCTTTGCTTTCTGTTTTTTCCTAACCAGCCACCTACTTGCTTGTTTCTCTGATCGAGATGTGAAAGAAATCACTTGTTCAAAATCACTTCAAGATACAAGCTAGAAGCAGATCTACATCTGAAGCATTGTATTTGGTGGATGCATTCCTTACAAAGCCAACAAAGGAAAAATTGCACAGGATTTTGCATTTTAAGACTAAAAAGTTCTTACTTCTCTGTAGCAAAAATGACAAGAGCACTTCAGTAGCTAAAAGCTATGCTAATACAGATGACATTTTTTTCTTTGAGATGTCCTTTTTACACTTCAGAATGACAACTTGAACTACTGAATTTCTGCAGGGTTTGATGTGTGTGTTGTCAGTCTCAAATATTCACGAATCATAGAATGGATTGGGTTGGAAGGGACTTTAAAGATCATCTAGCACCCCTGACATGGCAGGACAGCTTCCACTAGACTAGATTACTCAAGGACCCCTTCCAATTTGGCCTCCAACATCTTCAGGGAGGGGGCAACCACAACCTCCCTAGGCAGCCTGTTCCAGTATTTCACTACCCTCACTGTAAAATATGTTTTCTTAATATCCAACCTAAACCTCCCCTGATGCAGCTTTAATCCATTCCCCCTCATTCTATCACTACAAGCCTTTGCAAAAAGTCCCTCCTCAACTTTCCTGTAGCCCACATCAGGTACTGGAAGGCCACTCTAAGGTCTCCCCAGAGCTAGATGACTTTTAAGGTCCCTGCCAACCCAAACCGTCCTGTAATTTTATATCCCTGCCATGCAGACCAAATACAAGAGAAAATCCTAACTCAAATCATCCTTCCTTCTGACTAGATTCTTTTTTCTTGCTACACTAACTGGACTTTGACTTCATATCCATTTAGCATGCAACTGCTGACTTTTCTCCTGTTGCTCTGAAGCTCTTAGAACTATTTGGGCTGAAAAAAACCTCGAAGATCATCAAGTCCAACCATTCTCCTACCACCACGGCCATTAAACCATATCCCAAAGTGCTAAGGCCACATGTTTCTTGCACACCTCCAGGGATGGTGACTCCATGACCTCCCTAGGCAGCTTGTTCCAGTGCCTGTGCAGAATACAAATCTTTGATATTTCCTTTCCCTAATTTTTCCTATTCTTTGCTGCCCAATCTGCCTTATCCTTGAAGGTCATTCATAGCACTCATTGCTTCCCTCCTTGCCTAGTCGAGTCTCTTATCACAGAACATTAATTCAACTTGCCTACAGAGAGTGCAAGCAATAAAAAATAATTGGTTATTTGCAATACTTCTAATCAAGGTTACATTAATGTGTCTTTCTCTTTAGAGCTATCAGCAATGAAAGTTAAAGTAGTTTTCTGTGAAATCTGTTAAATCTATCAAAAGATAAATACTATGCACAAATAATTTTGCTTTTGTTTGGCCAAAAGTGTAGAAATAATAAACTTTATTCCAGGAATGCCCCATCCATAGAAATGTTGAAGACCAGGTTGGATGAGGCCTTGAGCAACCCATTCTAGTGGAAGGTGTCCCTGCCTATGGCAGTGAGGTTGGAACTTGATGATCTTTAAGGTCCCTTCCAATCTAAACCATTCAGGGGATTGACGAATATTAGGATGTCTACTTACTAAAGATGAGTCCTAATTTAGTTTAGAGCAGAGTTGTCAGAAATCAGCATTTGTGGTTAAATGGACATTTCACAGTAGGAATAAAACTTTTGTTTACATTGGAACAGTCCTGACTACTATGAAACATCTACATCTGTTCAGCATCTTTATTGATGATCTGGACGAGGGGATTGAGTCCAGCATCAGTAAGTTTGTAGATGACACCAAGCTAGGAGCAGGTGTTGATCCTTTGGAAGGTAGGAGAAAACTGCAGAGGGACCTGGACAGGCTGTATGGGTGGGCAGAGGCCGATGGGATGAGATTTAACAAGGCCAAGTGCAGGGTTCTGCGCTTTGGCCACAACAACCCCAAGTAGCGCTATAGGCTGGGGACAGAGTGGCTGGAGAGCAGCCAGGAGGAAAGGGACCTGGGGGTACTGGTGGATGGTAGGCTGAAGATGAGCCAGCAGTGTGCCCAGGTGGCCAAGGGGGCCAGTGGCATCCTGGCCTGTATCAGGAACAGTGTGGCCAGTAGGAGGAGGGAGGTTATTCTGCCCCTGTGCTCAATGCTGGTCAGGCCACACCTTGAGTGCTGTGTCCAGTTCTGGGCTCCTCAACTCAAGAGAGATGTTGAGGTTCTGGAAGGTGTCCAGAGAAGGGCAACAAAGCTGATGAGAGGCCTGGAACACAAACCCTATGAGGAGAGGTTGAGGGAGTTGGGGTTGATTAGCCTGGAGAAGAGGAGGCTCAGGGGTGACCTCATTGCTGTCTACAACTACCTGAAGGGAGGCTGTAGCCAGCTGGGAGTTGGTCCCTTCTCTCAGGCAACCAGCAACAGAACAAGGGGACACAGCCTCAAGTTGTGCTGGGGAAAGTCTAGGCTGGATGTTAGAAGGAGGTTCTTCCCAGAGAGGGTGATTGGCATTGGAATGGGCTGCCCAGGGAGGTGGTGGATTCGCTGTCCCTGGAGGTGTTCAAGAGAAGACTGGATGAGGCACTTAGTGCCATGGTCTGGTTGACTGGATAGGGCTGGGTGCTAGGTTGGAGTGGATGATCTTGGAGGTCTCTTCCAACCTGGTTGATTCTATTCTATTCTATACATTTTAATTTCCTGCTTTTGTAACCATTTGAATTGCAACTGGGACACAGCAATGAGAATTATATTGGGTTTAGATGCTGTCTTCTTAGACAAAGACTGTCCTACCAGAGATACATAGTTTAAATTACAGTCAACTTTTACACCAGTTGCCCATCTTGTCCTGAGTTACTCCTTCTGGAAAAGACTGAGTCATTTGTCATCAGAGAATCACAAAATAGTTTTGGTTGGGAAAGACCTCTCTAAGATCAAGTCCAACTGTCAAACTTAGACCACTACAGCCATTAATCCATGTCCCAAAGTGCCATGTGACAGGTTTCTTGGACATCAATCTCCAGGGATGGTGACTCAACCACTGACTCTAGGGGGGTTGGAAAAGACAACCTTTCAGGGTCCCTTACAACTTGATGCATTCTATGATTCTGTGTGACCTTGAGAGACATTGACACCTTGAAAGCTACAAAACTTGTTTTGTCCCTCAAATCAAGTACAGTGGGAAAGTGAGGACTCACAAGACTATACCTAAGTAAACACAAGCAGAGCAGACCCAGTCTGATGTGTGGGCTTTTTTCTGCTGTTGATTCATGTACAACAGGAGAGTTTCCTTATCCTGCCACTGAAATCCTATTTGCACAATGTAACATTTTCCTTCTTGTTTTAGATATAAAGGATGCAAAACCTCAAGGAAGTGAAAATAACTTTTACAAGGTTGTATTTCTTTTTAAAACCCAGGAAAAATACTATCAGAGTTGAAGGATATCTTTCCTTTTCTTTAAGCTATATTGTTAGTCATAAGGAAACTATGTTGGCAACTACATAAATTCATAGATGATTTGAGTTGGAAGGAACCTTAAAGGTCATCTACTTCCATCTTGTGGTCTTTTTTAACTCTTGCTGTAATACCTACAGAGAACCACATCAAACAAGGATGCAGTGATATGCCTCAGAGTTCTCTTTAGCAAGCTTCAGGAGGATGTTTTACAGTAACATAATTTCAAAAAGCAATCCTTCCATGGAATCTTTTTATAATATATTGCAATTTCTGTGGCTGACAGGTCCCAGTATCCCCTCTGCTATTATTTTAGCAGCAGTACATCTTTGAATATAATATTTTGTCCCTCAGATTCTTCTTACAGTCTGGTCACAACCCTGACTTGAAAAGCTCAGACCTCAGGATTGCACCAGAATATACAAGACTGCCTGTCGATGTTCTCAGCCTTGCTCTGCCGTCAACATATATTCACAGAATCATAGAATGCTTTAGGTTAGAAGGGATATTAAAGAGCATTTAGTTCCAGTCCTTCTCCCGTGAGCAGGGACACCTCCCACTACAGCAGGTTGCTCAAGGCCTCATCCAAACTGGCCTTGAACACCTCCAGGGAAGGGGCATCCACAACCTCCCTGAGCAGCCTATTTCAGTAGCTCAAGCAAAGCATAGCACAAACTGCCTGTTTCCCAGTGTCAGTCCTTTTGCTGAGTTATTTTACTGTTCAGACCCCACATGACAGAAGGCTAACTTGTTCCTTTTTAGTGGTGGATGCAAATTACTTCTATTCAGCAAGTTATTTGAGCACAGAATTGGCCATTGCATTAAATGAGTTTAGCTCACCCACTTCAACCTAAACGTGCCCTGCAGGCTGCACATTGTCACTCCGAGATATTAAAAATAGATTAGGGTGCACAGCATTACACGTGTTTAGACCATCCACCATCTGAAGTGCAGAAAGAAGAAGCAAAGGAACAAATCCAGGATGTGATGTTCAATACCTTTAGGCAAGATGGGATAATAAGTAAGTTATTGTTTTCTGAGCATTGGTTTAAGAGATGTTCTTATTGTTAGTGAAATCTTAGTTTTCATGGGAAATACAGACAGACTCTTCCTATGGCTTGCAATGTGTTTGCTAGAAGCAACCATCTGCTTCTCCTGCTTTCTCCTAAGGGGAATAAATTCTTTACATCTGGCCTGAATAAATAGGACTTAGTGCCAGATCCAAGACCCAGTGAAGTTAAATGATGCCTTTCCCTTAGTCAGGAAAAAAAGCAGGATTGTATTGCTTTTATAGCTACCATTGCCTGCTGCTTCTGCTATGTTCTTACTTTGAATCTTATCCACTTCCAGATAAGGGGCAGATGTTGCTGCCCATATATCCTTATATCTAGATTTATGCAGAGGAATACCTCCTATCTACTGGCAAAGATGCTCAGTACTATCCATTTTCTAAAGAGCTTTGAAAAACTTTGAATTGCCTTAGTCTTAGAGACAAAAGTGCTTAGAAAATCACCAATGTGGTAATCTACTCATAATTTCAATCATTCCAGTTTATTTTCCTACTTTCCTTCATGTGCTTGTACAGATTAGGGGTTGACCTGCTGCAAAGCAGCTCCTTGGAGAGGAGCCTTGGAGTCTGGTTGGATAGAAAGTTATCCATGGGACAGAAATGTGTCCTTTTGGCCAAGAAGGCTAATGGCATCCTGGGGTGCATTAAGAAGAGAGTGGCCGGCAGGTCAAGAGAAGTTCTCCTGCCCGTCTACTCTGCCCTGGTGAAACCACATCTAGAGTATTATGTCAAATTCTGGGCTCCCCAGGTCAGAGAAATGACAGCATCCAATGGAGGCTACAAGAACAACAAAGGGACCAGAATGTCTGTTTGACGAGGAAAGGCTGAGAGACCTGGGGCTGTTTATCCACCTTGGGAGGTGGTGGAGTTGTTATCTCTGGAGGTGTTCAAAAAAAGACTGGATGAGGCACTTAGTGCCATGGTCTAGTTGATTGGACAGGGCTGGGTGATAGAGTGGACTGGATGATCTTGAAGGTCTCTTCCAACTTGGTTGATTCTCTCCTCCTGGAGAGGAGACGGCTGAGAGGGGATCTGGTCAGTGTTTTCAGATTCCTTAAGTATAGGTGGCAAGAAGAAGGGGCCAGTCCTCACCATCTGTTCTGCCCTAGTGAGGCCAAATACAGAATACTGTATCCAGTTCTGGGCTCTCCAGTTCAAGAGTGACAGAGATCTACTACCCAGAGTCCAACATGAGGAGAAACTTCTCTGTGAAGATGTTGGAGCCCTGGAACAGGCTGCCCAGAGAGGCTGTGGAGTCTCCTTCTCTGGAGACTTTCAAGATCCACATGAACACATTCCTGTGTGACCTGCCTGAGGTGATCCTGGACTTGATGATCTCCAGAGATCCTTTACAACCCCTACCATTCTATGGTTCTATGATTTTCTGTTCACATAATTATATTTAATTTCTTTCAGCTTAGATGTTTCTGTTACTTTTTTTGTTTGTGCTATTAATCTTGTCTGCGTTTTATCTATTCATCAGTTCTAAAAGCACAGCAGCCACACACAGTTATTTATTCAAAACTGAATTTTTTCTTTGCTGAGACCATGAATTTTCCAGATCATTGCAGACTATGTGCAGGACAGAAATATTCCCTAGTGAGAAAAATCCCTAGGATTTTCCTTTCCACAGGGAGAGAAGTCCGTAGCATTTTCCTCTCTCCTGCAGTACTCTCTGAGCAAGATCCAAGGTATTTATTTTTCTATATTTAGGCCATTAACATTTCTCCTTATTGTTTTTATAGCAGCTGGTGAAAGATGGAGATGAGTCTTCCTTAAGAGAAGGAAAAAAACCCCTCAACACTAGTCCTGCTTATCAAAGAAGATTTTATACTCACGTAGCTGGGAAAATAAAATTGTAGAATCACAGAACAGTTTGGGTTGGAAGGAACCTTAAAGATCACCCAGTTCCAATCCCCTGCCATTCACAGGAGCACCTTGGACTAGATCCAGATTGCTCAAGGCTTTGTCCAAACTGGTCTTGAACACCTGCAGAGAGGGGGCATAGCCATGCGATGTCATACCCGTGGGATGTCAGGGTGGCTGGAAGCTTATATTGCTTCAAAAAGAAATGAGACTTACTCTTGAGCCAAAATTTATTCATAAACTGAGGAAATGGTATGGAAGTGTCATGGTACACATATGCTGTTCCTAAAATATCTGTCTGCTGAGGTACTGGTGACTGTTGGAGGAGTAGTGCTGGGCCAGATGGATCTTTGGTTTGACCTGTTTAAATAGTTTGTATGCTCTTAAATAAAGTGGATGCTAAAGGTTTTGGCAGCTGCTTGTAGCCAGGTAGGGGTTGGTCTCTTCTCCCAGACAACCAGCAACAGAACAAGGGGACACAGCCTCAAGTTGTGCTGGGGGAAGTATAGGCTGGATGTTAGGAGGAAGTTCTTGCCAGAGAGAGTGAGTGGCATTGGAATGGGCTGCCCAGGGAGGTGGTGGAGTCACCATCCCTGGAGGTGTTCAAGAAAAGCCTGGATGAGGCACTTAGTGCCATGGTCTAATTGACTGGCTAGGGCTGGGTGCTAGGTTGGACTGGATGATCTTGGAGGTCTCTTCCAACCTGGTTGATTCTATGATTCTGTGATTCTCTGGTGCAGACTTGGTGTTTTTAATGGGACCTTGGGAAGGAGCCACTTTAGACTCAGCTTTGATCCAGGTGCTTTAATAAAGCAGGTAGAAAATGATGATTCAAAAAGTTATTTGGGAACTTTAGAGGAATTACAGGTGATCAGTGGAGTGGAAATGTGTAGTAAAGAAAATTATCCAAAGGATTTGAGATGAGAAAAATATTTTATTTCTGTGATATTCAGCAAATCAAATTAAGAGCAGACTTCATAATACAATGCAGTGTTTCCTAAGCAGGAAGGCTCCTGCATCTGGTTTATGGAAACAGGTACTGCTAGTGACTTATATGGATAAAACTTCACAGAACCACAGAGAATAACAGAATGCCAGTTTGGAAGTAATCCCCAGCACCATCTGGTCCACTTGTCACTATTTGTCATCTTCCTAGGACTTTCTTATAACTTAGTATGTAATAAATTCTCATCATCTAATGAAATCACCTGAAAATTGTTTATTGAATTTAACATATTCATTCTTAAGTGCTTTGGTGATTCTTTGAAAAGAGTGGTACTTTGTTGTCAGTTCTGATCTAATACACACCCCTAAATGTCCCTTAGGATTATCATTCTGTTCCTTCAAGACAGTCTTCGCTGGCAGGGAATGCAATTATTAGCCCGTAAATGGTAGTTTGCTGTGATGTGAACAGTAATAAGCACCCTCCAGAAGAATATTCTCTACTGTGTTCCTTCCTCTGTGCATAAATTTAACCTTAAAAGCTTCTTACCACCCTTACTTCTGCATTTGCTGACATTGTGGTTTTCTTTAGAAGAACTGATTTATTGTATCTATGACATATAGTTAAGGAAAAAAACTTATTTGGATGGTTTTTTTCTTCTGTTGGCTTTCAAAACTAGTGTATGGCTGGTTGGGCTACATGACCTTAGAGGTCTTCTCCAGCTGGAGCAGTTCTATGATCCTATGATATTGACATTAAATATGTGTGGATGTGTGTTGCTGCCTCCCACATGGAGATTTCTGCTTCTGGTTTTGGCTACTCTTACCCGTACTGCTGTAACTGATGGTGTGTTTAGGAGATTGGTATCAATTCATAGATTCATAAAATGGTTTGGATTGGAAAGCATCTTAAAGATTAAGTTCCAATCTCCCCACCGTGGGGAGGAGATCTCCCAGTAGACCAGGTTGCTCAAGGCTTTCTCCAGCCTGGCCTTGAACACCCCCAAGGAGGGCATCCATGACCTCCCTGGACTACCTTTCCAGTGTCTCATCACCACATGAAGAATTTCTTCTTAATATGTAGTCTCAATCTCCTCCCTTCCAGCTCAAAACCATTCCCCCTCATCCTACCATTACAAGCCCTTGTAAAAAACCCACCTCAGCATTCCTGTACTCAACACTGGTCAGGCCACACCTTGAGTACTGTGTCCAGTTCTGGGCTCCTCAACTCAAGAGAGATGTTGAGGTGCTGGAATGTGTCCAGAGAAGGGCAACAAAGCTGGTGAGGGGCCTAGAACACAAACCCTATGAGGAGAGGCTGAGGGAGCTGGGCTTGTTCAGCCTGGAGAAGAGGAGGCTGAGGGCAGACCTCATTGCTGTCTACAACTACCTGAAGGGTGGTTGTAGCCAGGTGGGGGTTGGTCTCTTCTCCCAGGCAACCAGCAACAGAACAAGGGGAAACAGCCTCAAGTTGTGCCGAGGGAAGTATAAGCTGGATGTTAGGAGGAAGTTCTTCACAGAGAGAGTGATTTGCCCTTGGAATTGGCTGCCCAGGGAGGTGGTGGAGTCACCACCATCCCTGGGGGTGTTCAGGAAAAGCCTGGATGAGGCACTTAGTGCCATGGTTTAGTTGACTGGCTAGGGCTGGGTGTTAGGTTGGACTGGATGATCTTGGAGGTCTCTTCCAACCTGATTGATTCTATTCTATTCTATTCCTGTGGCCCTCTTCAGATCCTGAAAGACAGCTCTAAGTCTCCCTGGATCCTTTTCTTCTCCAGGCTGAACAACCCCAGCTCTCTCAGTTTGTACCCACAGGAGAGGAGCTCCAGCCCCCTGATCATCTTCATGGCCTCCTCTGGACCCACTTCAGCAGTTCAGTGTCCTTCTTGTGATAGTGAGACACTAGAACAGGTTGCCCAGGAAGGTTGTAGATGCTCCCTCCCCGAAGGTGTTCAATGCCAGATTGTACAAGTCCTCAGGTAACCTAATCTAGTGGAAGATGTCCCTGGCTGTGGTAGGAGGATTTGAACTAGATGATTTTTAAGGTCTTTTCCAACCCAAACCATTCTATGATCCTGTGTCATACATTTGTGGGTTTTCTTTCTTTTTTTTTTTTTTCTTTTTTTTTTTTTTTTTTAAGAGAAATGGTATGGATCTAGGATGAGTTTAGCACTGATAATGTTCCATGTGTCCTACAAGTCTAATTTTAGGGATGTGCTTTGGTCATGAGCACCAAAGGATCTTGTGAAGGCTCTTGTCTTGAAACATTAGAATTTGTGTGAAATGTCTTCCTATGATAGACATGTGGAAATGAAAGGCTGCAGTGGAGAGACTCTCACCTCCAAACAAAAAAAAAAGGAATGGAAAAAGGAAGAAAAGCCAAAAGGGAAATAGTAAGTTGAAAAACTTCATGAACTGGTGGGACAACAGTGTGCCTTTGTGGCCAAGAAGGTGAATGGTATCCTGGGATGCATCAAGAAAAGCATGTCCAGCAGGTCTAGGGAGGTTCTCATGTCCCTCTACTCTGCCTGTATTACTCTATTCTGCCTGTAGTATTCTACTCCTAGAATACTGTGTCTAGTTTTGGGCTCCCCAATTCAAAGAAAGAATCTATTGGAGAGAGTCTGACAAAGAGCTATGAGGATGATGAAGTGGCTTGAACATCTGTCCTGTGAAGAAAGGCTAAGCAATCTGGGGCTCTTGAGTCTTGAAAAGAGAAGGCTGAGAGGACATCTTATTAGTGTCTATAAGTATCTGAAGAGTGGGTGTCAAGATGCAGGTGCCATTCTTTTTTCAGTGGTGCCCAATAATAGGACAAGGAGCGACAGGTACATGCTGGAACCTAGGAGGTCACACCTCAACATAAGGAAGAACTTTGCTGTGAGGGTGCTGGAGCCCTGGAGCAGGCTGCCCAGAGAGGCTGTAGAGTCTCCTTCTCTGGAGACTTTCAAAACTCATCTGGATGCATTCTTGTGTGGCCTGCCTTCTTTGGCAGAGGGGTTAGACTAAATGATCTCCAAAGACCTATTCTCACCACTATCACCCTGCGATTCTATGATTCTTTGAAGCAGTGGTTCCCAATAGTCCTTCTCCAACTGACTTTAGCTTGTCAAGAGTTAAAACATTAGGTTCTACCCTCTCCAAATTGTGCTTAGAGATGGCAAACCCTTTCTTCAGTTAAATCATTCTTGTCTTCAAGTGGTACCTCTGCACTACTTCATTATCCTGAGGCAGACTGCAGAAACTTGAACCCCCTGGAAGTCTTTAGTATGCAGGTGAACTGCTTTGCCGAGGCATCAAATTACTAATGCAGAGCTAAGAAGAAGATCTGATTCATTCATCCTTAGTCTTTCTAGCTCTCCACAACTATCTGATCAAGGTGATATTCAAGGAGGATAGTTTTACAATGTAACAATTTTTATGCCTTCCCTCCCCCCCAACATTTAGTATTTTAATGTTGATGCTAATTTTTTGGGGGGAGAAAGTACACGTACTTTGAAAAATTAGATGCTTAAATAAATCACTCACAATTTCTCCTTCACCTCACACAAGTAACAGAAATACTGTCAAAATTTCCAAGGCTGGAAATCAGTTTGATTTCTGCACTTTATTAACATCCTCTATGGGGACAGGTTAGGAGAGATGAGGCTATTCAGCCGGGAGAAGAGAAGGCTCCAGGAAGAACTTATAGCAGCCTTCCCACACCTGAAGAGGGCTGCGGGAAAGGTGGAGCTGGACTTTTTACAAGGGCTTGCAGTGATAGGATGAAGGGGAATGGACTGAAGCTTGAAGATTGGAGATTTAGACTGGATAGTAGAAAAAGTAGACAGTGAGAGTAGTGAGACACTGGAATAGTTGCCCAGGGAGGTTGTGGATGCTGTCTTCCTGGAGGTGTTGAAGGCTAGGTTGGACAAGGCCTTGAGCAACCTGCTCTAGTGGGAGGTGTCTCTGCCCATGGAAGAGGGAGTGAAACTAGATGATCTTTAAGGTCCCTTCCAACCCAAGCTACCTAGGGAGGTGGTATTTAAGAGCTGCATAGATGAGGTGCTTTGACACATGGTTTAGTCAAGGACTTGTTAGTTTCAGGCTAATGGTTGGACTCGATGAACTTAAAAGTCTTTTCTAGTCTAGGCAAGGCTATGATTATGTTCCTGGCATGTGGAATCATAGAGTCTAGAATGACAGAGCACTTACAGTTGGAAGAGTCCTTTAAAGATTATCTAGTCCACTCTCCCTGCATTAAGCAAAGATCAGCTAGATTAACTAGATCAGGTTATTTTAGCAGTTGTACACATTAATGTCAGCCTAGAGATCAGCTGTATTGTTTTTATGATGTCCAGGGAGATGTTAGGTTATGTTTGGACTCGATGATCTTAAGTCTTTTCCTACCAGCTGATTCTGTGATTCTGTGAACTTGGTAGATGATCATTGTGTATGATGAGGTGAAAAAGCAGAGTCAATTCTGCGCAAGAGACACAGGCATCAAGTGCCTCTCTTCAAACATTCTTCTCCTTAAAACACTTCAATGATCTCCAAATCAGCAGGCATCTGAAAAGCTTCTGTTCGTGCAAGTGTGCCTTGCCATTGCTTTTCATTACACTGGACTTTTCCCTGGAGCTGTTTCTTTGTGGTTCTTTTTTCCATTCTGTGCTGAAGGATGCTTTAAGTGTGAATAAAAAGACAGCAGGCAATAAACCCAGTTGTTTTGATGACTGAAAACGTAAAATAAAGAGGAGAACAAGCAGTATCAGCTGGCTGCAATTCTGAACCTTCCGCAAGAACCATCCCATTCAGGCTCGTCTCCTATAAAGAGGGATTCACACTTATTTAAAGCTAATAAAGCAGTCTGATGTGAGTTTTGGACTTTAGGAACTATTGAGTAGAGTTCAAAGTTGGATAGGAAGGCTGAGTCCAACCTTCCTAACAAAGCAGGATGACCTAGGGCAGGCCACACAAGAACATGTCCAGGCTGGTTTTGAAAGTCTCCAGAGGAGACTCCACAACATCTCTGGGCAGCCTGCTCCAGGGCTCCAGCACCCTCAGAGCAAAAATGTTTTTCCTCATGTTGAGGTGGACCTTCCTGGCTTCCAGCTTATACCTATCGTTCCTTGTCCTATTAGCAGGCACCACTGAAAAGAAACTGGCACCCTGTACTCTGCACTGGTTAGACCACACCTTGAGTACTGTGTTCAGTTCTGGGCCCCCCAGTTTAGAAGGGACATTGAGATGCTTGAGCGTGTCCAGAGAAGGGCGACGAGGCTGGTGAGAGGCCTCGAGCACAGCCCTACGAGGAGAGGCTGAGGGAGCTGGGATTGTTTAGCCTGGAGAAGAGGAGGCTCAGGGCAGACCTTATTGCTGTCTACAACTACCTGAGGGGTGGTTGTAGCCAGGAGGAGGTTGCTCTCTTCTCTCAGGTGGCCAGCGCCAGAACGAGAGGACACAGCCTCAGGCTGCGCCGGGGGAAGTTTAGGCTCGAGGTGAGGAGAAAGTTCTTCACTGAGAGAGTCATTGGACACTGGAATGGGCTGCCCAGGGAGGTGGTGGAGTCACCGTCCCTGGAGCTGTTCAAGACAAGGTTGGATGTGGCACTTGGTGCCATGGTCTAGCCTTGAGCTCTGTGGTAAAGGGTTGGACTTGATGATCTGTGAGGTCTCTTCCAACCTTGGTGATACTGTGAGACTGTGATATTGTGACACCCACAGGTATTTATAGACATTGATCTGGTTCCCTCTCAGCCTTTTCTTCTCAAGACCAAACAGCCCCAGGTCTCTCAGTGTCTATTCATAGGAGAGATGTTCCAGTCCCTTCATCACCCTCATAACTCTCTGTTGGACTCTCTCCAGTAGATCACTGACCCTCTTGAACCAGGAAGCTTAAAACTGGACACAATATTCCAGATGTGGTCTCACTAGGGCAGAGCAGAGGTGGGAGAAAACCTCCCTAGACCTGCTGGACACACTTTTTTTGATGCACCCCAGAATACTGTTGTTTGACATTAAATATGACTTTATTTTTCTTTCATTTGACACAGTTCATAGCATTTTCTACACTCAAAGGCATTGCTATTTATACTTTCTTTCTGATTCAGACCAAGAGCTAATGATGAAATAGACTTTCTGAAGGCAGAAACTGGTTTTCTGCAGTCTCCAATTCTGAAAGTCTTAACTGACACTGTCCCACATGCCTTTATTTTCTGAAGTCTCCTATCTCATTTGGTGCAGAAGGGCAGCAGTGAGTGAAACAAGATAGTCTGGTGGAAAAAGGCTTCCATTCCATTGAAAAATGGAACTGAGATCCATTTGCTGAACTCAACATTATTTGTGGTCACCTGTAGAAACCCATATTATGTGTTTCTAATGAAGTTGATCTATTTTCCTCTGTGATCATTACTAGCAGAACTGGCAAGTTTAAACAATTTTAAATTAAAACAGATCAAGAAATAGAATAAATAAAATGTCTTACCCACAAATGCTGATCCTGCTCCTTTGACTAGAGGAGCAGACATTCATTATTCATTCATGCCTGTACAGTCATGACTTATGGAGCTTTTACACACGTGAGAGAAATATAATCCTCACCCTTCATGGGTGAAATATTATCTATGGACTTGGGATTTATTCTCCATTGGTCTCTGTCGTGAAATGCTCCTCTTAAAGGTCTGACAAAAAAGTTTTGTTCAAGGATTAGATTTCTTTACAGATATTAGAATGGTTCATCTTCAGCCCACTGCCAAAATTTGACCAGTTTCTCAGCTCAGGCTGGATGTGACATTTCAAGGCATGGAGGGCAGTCAGCTAAGGATGCTGTACTGAACTATTGCTAAGTCCAGCTGTTACTGAATAGAGTGTTTATAGGTGGATATGAACTGCAGTAGCTCTCTAGGCAACTTGAGGAACCACAGAATGGTAGTAGTTGGAAGGGACTTTTGGACATCATGAAGTCCAACCCCCTTCCTAGGGAAAGATCAGCTTGGGCAGGTCACACAGGAGCATGTCCAGGTGGGTCTTAAATGTCTCCAGAGAGAGAGAGAGACTCCATAACCTCTCTGGGCAGCCTGCTCCAGAGTTCTGGTACCCTCAGAGCAAAAGCATTTTTTCCTAATGTTGAGGTGGAACTTTGTGTATCCCAGTTGGGGCACCACCAAGAAGAGACTGGTCCTTTTTCTTAACACCCACCCTTAAGGTATTTGTAAGCATTGATCAGATTCCCTCTCAGCCTTCTCTTCTCCAGGCTGAACAACCCCAGGTCTCTCAGCCTTGCCTCATCAAACAGAAGATCCAGTTCCTTCATCATTGTCATATCCTCTGTTGGACTTTCTCCAGTAGTTCCCTGTCTCTCTTGAACTGGGGAGCCCAAAACTGGATACAGTATTCCAGTTGTGGTCTCACCAGGACAGAGTAGAGGGGCAGGAGAATCTGCTGGCTGCACTCTCATTAATGTACCCCAGGATGCCATTGACCTTTTTGGCCATAAAAGTACATTGCTGTTCTATGGATGACTTATTGTCTGCTAGGAGACAATAACCCCTAATCTCACCCTAATCTGCAACCCCTAATCTCACAAATAGTTTAGGCCAAAAGTAGGTGCCAGCACCTTGAGCCAACAGTCAGCATTGTTTGGCTAATTTAAAGGATTTCAGAAAGGTTTTTTGAATACACTTTGTGAGAAAAGTAAATATGCTACAAACAATGAGCCACGAAGATGATCAGAGGGCTGGAGCACCTCTGCTATGAGGACAGGCTGAGAGAGTTGGGGCTCTGCAGCCTGGAGAAGAGAAGGCTTCCAGGAGACCTTAGAGTGGCTTTCCAGTATCTGAAGGGAGCCTACAGGAAGGCTGGGGAGGGACTATTGACAAGGTCTGGTAATGTCAGGACGAGGGGGAATGGGTTTAAGCTGGAGGAGGGGAGATTTAGACTGGATGTTAGGAGGAAGTTCTTTACAGTGAGGGTGGTAAGACACTGAAACAGGTTGCCCAGGGAGGTTGTAGATGCTTCCTCCCTGGAGGCATTTAAGGCCAGGCTGGATGAGGCCTTGAGCAACCTGCTCTAGTGGGAGGTGTCCCTGCCTATGGCAGGGGGTTGGAGCTGGATGATCCTTGGGGTCCCTTCCAACCTAAACCATTCTATGATTCTATGTTTCTGTGATTCTAATGCCAAGTGAAGCAGTCACAAGTCTCATCCAACCCTTATCAAATGCCAGTAACATATATTTATAATTAATGTAGTTCATTATTTTACAGTTTGTCTCCATGAATATCTGGGTTTTTTCCCTCCATGAATGTTTGGGATTTCCACATAAATACTGGTTTTCTCAGTAATGTTTAGTTTTCTCCATGAATATTTAGTTGTTGTTCATGAATGTTTGGTTTGCTCCATAAATGTTTTTCTCCATGGATGTTTGGGTTTTCTCCATGATTTTTTTTTCTCCATGAACGTTTGATTTCCTCCATGGATATTAATTTTTCTCCATGTGTTACTGAAAACAATAGACAGTTCCTAAGGAATTCAGTCAGTTTCTTTGTCTCTCAGTTTGCACTTAGGTATCCTAATGTATAAATTGTGGTTTTGGACAGGTGTATGGAGGCTGACAATGTTTGGAGAATCATAGAATGGTAGAGGTTGGAAAGGACCTCTAGAGATCATTCAGTCCAACATCCCTACCACAGCAGGATCACCTAGGGCAGGCCACACAGGATGGGTTTTGAAAGTCTCCAGAGAAGGAGGGTCCACAACCTCGTGTGAAAGTTGGATTTTTTTATCTATTTTAGTTCTGTTTCTCACTGACAAAAAAAAAATGTCACGTGTCAGACCTCATTAGGTAATTAATTACAGTTTAACTTCTTCTGCAGAATCTTCCAGAAGTAATGGTCTTACAGACTAAAGCTTGATGTGAATGGTGTTATTAAGTTACTGTATATTAAACAGATTGTATAGATGTGATGATTTCATTAAACCACCAATTGTTCTTGTGTGTATTAGTACTGGCAAGGAAATAATCAGATAATGGATGCTGAGGCCACCAACTGAGTTGCACACTACTCCTTAGATATCTAACCTGTCATTTCAAAGCAGCATTTTCCCCTCCACTAACACACACTGCACTTATATAAAAATTACAGCTAAATTGCACAAAAGTCAGAAAATTCTGAAATGAGGCCTTAGGTAAAGCTGGCACTTTTTTTCCATCTATACAATTAAATCAATTTTTCCTGTTGGAGAAGGGCTACAAAAAAGGGGAAGAGAGGTGAGAGTGAGCTGATCCCTTTATTTTTGTCTCATGCATCATCAGCAAAAAGACTTAGTAATTTCATAGAACTGTCCAGGTTGGAAGAGACTTTTGAGATCATCAAGCCCAAATCATGACTTCTGCTAAGCTACTAAATCATGTCCCTAAGCACCTCTTATGTCAAGAGAGGGGCTTCTTCCCCTCTACTCCACTCTGGTGAGACTCAACTATGAGTACTGCATCCAGTTCTGGGGTCTCAGTTACAAGGAGATGGACATCCTGGAGTATGTCCAGGGAAGGGCCATGAGGATGATCACAGGGCTGGAACTACTCTGCTATGGAGACAAACTGGGAGAATTGGTGGTGTTCGGTCTGCAGAAGAAGAGGCTCTGAGGAGATCTTATTGTGGCCTTCCAGTAGCTGAAGGGGGCCTATAGGAAAGCTGGTGAGGGACTTTTCAGGATGTCAAGTAGTGATAGGACTAGGGGGAATGGAGTAAAACTAGAAGTGAGTATATTCAGATTGGATGTTAAGAAAAAGTTCTTCATCATGGGGGTAGTGGGACACTGCAACAGATTGCCCAGGGAGGTGGTGGAAGCCTTATCCCTGAAGGTCTTTAAGGGATTAGATTGAATGAGGCTCTGAGCAACCTGATCTAGTGTAAAGTGTCCTTGCCCATGGCACAGGGGTTGGAAATAGATGATCCTTGAGGTCCCTTCCAGCCTTGACAATTCTGCGATTCACTTCCATGTGTTTTTAAAATACCTTCAGAGGTGGTGACTTCACCTCCCTGGGCAGCCTGTTCCAATGCCTGATAACCCCTTCTGTGAAGACATTTTTCCTAATACCCAACCTGAACCTCTGCTGACACTCTTCCTCTTGTCCAAGTATGACATGGAGAAAGTATTGAAAATAAGATACAAGAGAAACACTGGCAACAACTCCCATCGAGGGAGCCACACATGGAGGAGAAAAAAAAGATGAATAAATAAGATGTGCTTATGTGGGAATAATAGAACTGTTGGGCAAAAATAAAACTAACTTTTTTTTTCTGGTCTCTCAATTATCATAGAGTCATAGAATGGCTTGAGGTGGAAATGGCTTGAGGTGGAAAGGGACATCAAGATGCTTGAGCGTATCCAGAGAAGGGCGACGAGGCTGGTGAGAGGCCTCGAGCACAGCCCTACGAGGAGAGGCTGAGGGAGCTGGGGTTGTTTAGCCTGGAGAAGAGGAGGCTCAGGGGTGACCTTATTGCTGTCTACAACTACCTGAGGGGTGGTTGTAGCCAGGAGGAGGTTGCTCTCTTCTCTCAGGTGGCCAGCACCAGAACGAGAGGACACAGCCTCAGGCTACGCCAGGGGAAGTTTAGGCTTGAGGTGAGGAGAAAGTTCTTCAGTGAGAGAGTCATTGGCTACTGGAATGGGCTGCCCAGGGAGGTGGTGGAGTCGCCGTCCCTGGAGCTGTTCAAGGCAGGATTGGACGTGGCACTTGGTGCCATGGTCTAGCCTTGAGCTCTGTGGTAAAGGGTTGGACTTGATGATCTGTGAGGTCTCTTCCAACCTTGGTGATACTGTGACACTGTGATGTCCTTAAAGATCATCTAGTTCCAGCTCCCCTCACATAGGCAGGGAGCTTTCCACTGGACCAGATTGCTCAAAGCCTCACCCATCCTGGTTTTAATCTTTTTTTTCAGAGGGTATAATCCATTCAGGTGTAGTCTTGCCCACAGTCACATACATCAGGGGATAACTAAGAAATATCTTTGATTAAAAGTCCAGCATGGAAAACTGACATTAGTATCAGATTTTTTTGGTTAAAAGTTAAGAGTTTTTGTTAAGCAAACATATTTTGCATCAAGGAAGCCAGGTGGAGACTGGGCTGTGATCTCACCATCCAGATGACAGGCAAAGCAAATTAGTGAGGTGGGAGGAGGAGTAAGGAGGCAGGATGGTGAACCAGCACAGCTACTTCTATTCTTTCTTTTATACCTGTTCCTCTATCAGCATGCTCTAGATAAGTTGAGCATATTGTATCACAGTCTTCCCATTTGACAGTACTCAGAGTCTTTTCTCATTTCTTAAAAATCAGAAACAAGCAGTCTGGGGAAAAAAAAAAAAAAAGAAAGATCTGAGCCTTCTTTCCTTCTTTCAGACACAATTTTTTTTTTCCTTTAAAATGTGCATCTATTGAACTTAGTTACTGCTGAAGGCAGGGAATGAAGAAAACACAATCTAGTGACAGCTGCTTACACTTTGGTTCTCACAAAGTGCTCCTCATCCTTGCAACAGCAGTGAGAAGTATGCATGAAATAAATGGACTGTATGCTATGCAGGGCTAGTGACTGAAGCTGAGATTGCTCAGTACTTCTCTTTTTTATGATAATAATAGCTTTTATTTCCCTAATTACCTCTAACTTCAAATTCAAATGCAATTCTGTGGATTGACACTTGTCATGTTAAGTATATACATCATCTGGAGTTACTGAGCTGAGATTTTCAGTAACAACAGTTTAGTCATTTCCAAGAATAAGATTAGGGGATGAAATTTGCTCAGAGCTGTTTAAAAGTTTTATGGCACCTCCCTTTTCAGAATGAGCAGATACATCAAAAGGAATCCAACTGAGGCTGCCCTTGTAACCCTTATTTTGGCTTTTTCCAGCTGCTGAGCATTTGACTTTCAACCCTGACATTGTTGTCTGGTACTTCATGTTGGTAATGCTTTGTAATTTCACAGTGAGTTCCCACAAAAGCTTAGATTTGATCTGAATGTGCAGAACGTGAATTGCAGAGAGATAAAAAGTGGCCAGTGCTTTTAAAGAGAACCTTGGTTTTATTTCTGCAGTTCTCCTAATGAACATTGATTTCTTAACACACAGATCTTTGCATTAAAATCTGATTCTTTTTACTACAGTGTTGTGCCTATGCAGCTGTTCCTGCAGTTTCTTGACCCAGTTTTGGTTGACATCTGTATATTAGATCTTTGGAGAAAGAGCAAAATAAATTGACTGCAGCTGCTTTTTTAAAATATTAGATTATCTCAAGAAAATATCTGCTCCTTTTCCTCCTTCCTTCTCCTTCCATTGCCTTCTCATCCTTTCTTCTTCCTTCTTCTTGCTCTCTCCTGGAGTGGAGGACACTCCTTAACTCTGAGTCTTTTCTTCCTCACTAAGTTTTCTCTTGCCATAGCTTGATACAATGGTTTGGGTTGGAAAGGACCTTCCAGATCATCAAGTTCCAACCCCCCCACCAGGATGTGGGGGCAGGTTGCTGAAGCCTCATCCAACCTGGCCTTGAACATCTCCAGGGAGGGGACATCCACAACCTCCCTGGGCAACATATTCCAGTGTCTCACCACCCTCATTGTCAAGAATTTCTTCATAATACTGTCTTAATCTACCCTCTTCGAGATCAAAACCATTTCCCCTCTTCCTGTCATTACTAGCCCTTGTAAAAAGTTCCTCCACAGCTTTCCTGTAGAGTGCCCTAGAGTCTCAAAATGTTCATCTTTTATATCATTTATGGAATCTTATTCACTTCCTGTCTGAAAAGGGAGAGATTGAAACATTTTGATTTTTTAATCATTATTATCTTTAATTGTCAGTGATGTTGGAGATACTCTCATGGCCCTGGGAATAGAAGTCATCTATTGCAGCACTGAGTTGAGAGGCGGGAGGAGAAAGTACTTGAGTGATCCGGCCCTACCCATGAATGCTTTGCAGAGCTGCTGTTTTCTCAGTTGTGCAGAGAGCTCGTTAAAAAGTGATGATTTGATATGAAAGAGAGCTTTGTGTTTTAGGATCTGGATTAAGATCACCAATTTATTTCTGTGCTGGGTATTCACCAAACCTCAGAATCTCAGTGTGATGATTTAGTCCTATCTGAACTTCCCCATGCCACCTGGTCACCCTTCCTGTCCCTATAGAATAGACCTCATTTAAATTTCATCCATTTTCTTTTTACTGCAGACTTTGATTAGCTTCCTCTTTATCTGCCCTGAAATGTGTAATGATAATGGTGTTGCTTATATAGCTCCTTTCACTTTCAAAGCATTTGACAAATATTAACTAATTTATGGAGAAGGCAGAGCATCAGACAATGAATTTCTCCATCTATTTGGTATAGACAGATAATATGATTTGTTCACTACCTGAGTGGTTCAGAGGTGGACTTTAATTTAAATTGCTGGACAATTTGATTGTCACTGCTGATGACAGAGAGGAAAAAAAAAAATCAGTTGATGTTTCTCCTACTTCAGGCACTTTTTTTTTTTCAGTTGGATTCCTGCTTCAAACCTTGATTTAAAATTAGTTCCATTGAATGGAATGCCAGAAGCACAATAGACTGATTTTCACAGGAAACAAAGAAATTAAGATCCACACAATTATTTCTAAATCATCCAAATCTATTAATTTGACAGTTTAGTTGAAGAAATAATTTCATACAATTCTGAAAGCTGCTTTTGTGCAATTTCATGCTCTACAAAAAATCCATTTGGATATAGGCTTGTGACACTTTGTGCAAACATCTTACTTATTGGTTAATAATCATAGTTCCATTTTTCCATCTTTGCTTTCACTGACCACCTACCACCATTTTCTGCTGAGAAGCAAGCAAAACTGCCAATTTATAACCAAAGTTGGAGATGAGTGAAAAAAAAAAGTAAATTAAGAAGAATCTGTTGGTAATGTAATAGAACAGCAAAAGAGTAGCCTCCAAATTTCCCTTTCAGAATGTTTCTTCTCTGATTTGTGATGTAGTAGGAGGAAGAATGAAAGATTATCATAGAATCATTGAATGGCAAGGATTGGAAGGCATCTCTAGAGATCACTGAGTCCAACCCTCCTTCCAAAGCAGGATAACCTAGGGTAGGTCACACAGAATGTGTCCAGGAGGGTTTAAAAAGTCTCAAGAAAAGGAGAATCCACAACCTCTCTGGGCAGCCTATTCCAGTGCTCTGGCACCCTCACAGCAAAAAAGTTTCTCCTCATGTTGAGATAGAACTTCCTGGTTCCAGCTTATACCCATTTTTTTCTTCTCCTATCACAGGACACAAATGACAAGAGACTGGTCCCTTCTTCTTGATACCCACACCTCAGACCTTTATAGACATTAAGATGCCCTCTGAGCCTTTTCTTCTCCAGGCTAAACAACCCCTGGTTCTCTCAGCCTTTCCTCATCAGTAGATGTTCCAGTCCCTTCATCATCCTTATAGCCTCTGTTGGACTCTCTCCAGTAGATCTCTGTGCCTCTTGAAATGGGGAGCCCAAGACTGGATAGAGTATTCCAGGTGTTATCTTACAGAGCAGAGTAGAGGTGAAGGAAAACCTCTCTAGATATGTTGAACACAGTTTTCTTGCTGTGTTTAAATGTGTTTAGGAAAATCTGAAGAACCTAAGTGACCAGCACTGGAATATGCATCATTTTGTCTCCCAGATCTAGGGCATCGTTTGTGCTTGTTAACCAAACTATGTAAGCATTTGTTAGTGGTGAAGTCATCTTCTCAATTCAGAAGTAATTCAATGGGGAATAGTTTTTTTCACTCATTTCAAATGTCTGGCCACAACAGCCAAAATTTGAGTAGATTATCAATAAGAAATTAATCATTTTGATGCCATGAAAATAATAGGAAGGGTATTAAGGTAGAGACCAGGTAGAGAGAAGGACAACAAATCTGGTGAGCAGTTTGGAGAGGACATCTTATGAGGAGAGGAGGCTGAGAGGAAACCTTTTTGCTCTCTATAGCTACCTGAAATAAAGCATGAATAAGGCTGGTGTTGGCCTCTTCTGCCAAGTAACTAACGACAGGATGAGAGGAAATGGCCTCAGGCTGCACCAGGAGAGGTTTAGGTTGGGTATTGGGAAGAAATTCTTTAAAGTAAGCATGGTGTGACACTGCAACAGGTTGTGAGGTTGTGAATGCCATATTGGACAGAGCCTTGAGCAACCTGATTTAGTGGAAGGTGTCCCTGCCCATTGCAGGGAGTTTGGAACTAGATGATCTTTAAGGTCCCTTCCAACCCAAACCATTCCACAATTCTGTGATCTCTTTGGTAAGCAATTTAGTCATGTTGAGTTCTCTCCATAGAGGTAGTCTCTATAGAAGGGTGTTGAGGTCTGTAAAGAGCTATCATTGCATATTTGAAATAGCAGATTTCATTCTCCAGGGCCGTACATCAGCAGACTTTAGATGCAGGCAAAAATGAGCTTTAGAAATAAAACTTTCTACTGTCTCAGAGTTCCTGTGACAAAGAAGAGAATTTTGAAACAGTTACAAGCTTGAGTCAAATTTTGATTGTTTGAAAACTTTACCCAGAAATTCTATTTAATCCAGACAGGGAAGGAGAGGGAAGGAAGAAGGAAGAGGCTTCTGTATTTAATTTAATTCTTGATTCATTTGCAAATTGCTTGGCAAACAATTTTATGCATATTAATTATATTTCTGATGAAAAATGTTTGCAAATGCACCTGTTTCCATAGCAAAGTATAGGCTGGGCTTGCAAAGCTAATATCTATCATTTAATAGCTGTTTACACCACCATTTTGAAAGAATATTTGTTTCTGGAGGAGCAAATGGGGACAGAGTGGCTGGAGAGCAGCCAGGAAGAAAGGGACCTGGGGTTACTGGTAGATAGTTGCTGAACATGAGCCAGCAGTGTGCCCAGGTGGCCAGGAGAGCCAATGGCATCCTGGCCTGGATCAGGAACAGTGTGGCCAGCAGGACAAAGGAGGTTCTTCTTCCCCTGTACTCAGCACTGGTGAGGCCACACCTTGAGTCCTGTGTCCAGTTCTGAGCTCCTCAATTCAAGAGAGATGCTGAGATACTGGAACGTGTCCACAGGAGGGTGACAAAGCTGGTGAGGGGCCTGGAACACAAACCCTATGAGGAGAGGCTGAGGGAGCTGGGGTTGATTAGCCTGGAGAAGAGCAAGCTCAGGGGTGACCTCATTGCTGAAGGGAGGCTGTAGCCAGGTGGGGGTTGGTCTCTTTTGCCAGGCAACCAGCAACAGAACAAGGGAACAGAGTCTCAAGCTGTGCTGGGGAAGGTATAGGCTGGATATTAGGATGAAGCTCTTCATAGAGATAGTGATTTGCCATTGGAATGGGCTGCCCAGGGAGGTGGCAGAGTCACTGTCCCTGGAGGTGTTCAAGCAAAGCCTGGATGAGGCATTTAATGTCATGGTCTAGTTGATTGGACAGGGCTGAGTGATAGGTTGGAGTGGATGATCTTGGAGGTCTCTTCCAACCTGGTTGATTCTATGATTCTAAATACTGTCATACTTTTTTTTTCCCCCTGGTGTCACAGGACTGTAGGGCTGGGACTGGTTGGTAGTGGGGACCCTGAGATCAGGCTTGTGGCAGACTGGCTGGAAAGCCGCCTAGCAGAAAAGGGCCTTGAGATGATGGTCATGAGCCAACAGTGTCCTCAGGTGACAGAGAAAGCCAGCAGCATCCTGGCCTGGATCAGCAATAGTTTGGCCAGAAGGAGTAGGGAGATGATTGTGCTCCTGTACTGGGCATTGGTGAGGCCGTACCTCAATTCCTGGATTAAGTTTTGAGCCCCTCACTACAAGAAGGACATTGAGGTAATAGGACAGATCCACAGAAAGGTGGCGAAACTGGTGAAGGGTCTGGAGAACAGGTCTGTCGAGGGCCAGATGAAGGATCTGAGGTTGTTTAGTCTGGAGAAAAGAAGGCTGAGGGGGTTGGAGTGAGGTGGGGATTGGTCTTTTCTCCATTCCGTGAGAGAAAATGGCTTGAAATTGTGCCAGGGAGGTTGAGGTTGGATATTAGGAAACATTTTTTTGCTACAAGAGTGGTCAGGCATTGGAATAGGCTGCCCAGGGAGGTGGTGGAGTCACCACCCCTGAAGGCATTTAAGAGAAACACAGATGTGGTGTTGATGATAGTGACTTAGCAGGTAATGGTGGGACTGTGAGCTCTAGGTGAACAGCTGAACTTGGTCTTAACGGTCTCTTCCAACCTCAAACGTCCAGTGGTTCTGTGATTTGAAGTAAAATGCATAAATTACCATTGACTGTTTATTTCTGCTTCTTTATTTAAAGTGTTTACTCTGCACCACAATTTAGTCTTCACTGATCTTATAATGCATCTCGTCTAGAATTGCCCATACTATAACATAGCATTAGCAAATCTATTGCTAAATGGTGCCTGTTGATGGATGAAATTATAGTTTAGATCCTGAGAGCATAAAAGCATCATGAGATCTTTTGCACAGGGATATGAGTTTTGGAATTCATATTCATGTTGCTGATATTTATGCTGGAGGATCTGGGAGAAAATAATGCTCTGTGAAGCTGAATGTCTCATAGCTGTGCTCCACCACAATGCCTGCTGCTGAAACCATCCCCGCCTCTTGCAAGCCGCACACAAGGCACAGCAATTACAGTAATTAATAGCACTGCAAAGCTCTACTTATTTTTTGTAGGTGTAATTGCCAAGGATGCTTCTTTTCAAAATGCTTTGAAATGTGTTCTCTGTCACTAAGCACAGAGCCTGTCAGGTATTTTATTTCTTTTTTTTTTTTTCTAATTGAGAAAAACAGCTGTCAAAGTCAGAATTCTTAGCTACAGTGCAGCTGTAGGTTCTGTGGAGAAGGGACTTGCTCCCTTAGCAGTGACATTGAGTGATTTTTAATGTAGCTGCTCGTGAACTAAGATCTGAATGAGGCTGTGGCAAGGATGACCTTATTGCTGTCTACAGCTACCTGGGGGGTGGTTGTGGCCAGGGGGAGGTTGCTCTCTTCTCTCAGGCAGCCAGCACCAGAACAAGAGGACACAGCCTCAAGCTGCGCCAGGGGAAGTTTAGGCTCGAGGTGAGGAGAAAGTTCTTCACTGAGAGAGTCATTGGACACTGGAATGGGCTGCCCAGGGAGGTGGTGGAGTCGCCGTCCCTGGAGCTGTTCAAGGCAAGATTGGATGTGGCACTTGGTGCCATGGTCTAGCCTTGAGCTCTGTGGTGAAGGGTTGGACTTGATGATCTGTGAGGTCTCTTCCAACCCTGATGATATTATGATACTATGATGTACCAAGCTGATATACTCAAAGCCTTGACCAACCTGGTACTGTGAACACCTCCAGGGAGGGGGCATCCACAACCTCCCTGGGCAACCTGGGAGATTGGCAGGTTTGTTGGAGAACAACTTCCTACATGATAGGATCTCTAATACAGTGTCCACTTGTTCAGAGCGTTGTGTCCAGTTCTGGGGTCCTCGGTTCAAGAGAGACAGGGAACTGCCAGAAAGATTCCAAGAGAGGCTAGGAGGATGGTGAAGGAATTGGAACATCTGTCTGATGAGGAAAGGCTGAGAGACCTTGGGCTGTTTAACCTGAGAAGAGAAGGCTGAGAGATCTGATCAGTGTTTACAAACACCTTAAGGTTGTGTGTCAAGAGAAAGGGGTCAGTCTCTTTTCAGTCCCTTGACAATGGACACAAACTGGAACACAGGAAGTTCCACCTCAACATTGGGAAAAACTGTGTCAGTGATGGAACAGGCTGCCCAGAGAGTTTGTGCAGTGTCTCTCTCTTGATACTTTCAACTAATCTGGACACATTCCTGTGTGACCTGCTCAAGGTGCTCCTGCTTTGGCAGGGAGGTTGGACTGGATGATGTCCAGAGGTTCCTTCCAACTCCTCCCATTCTATGATTCTGTGATCTAGAATAAGGGCAACTTCAGGTTGTGTTACAGCTACATTGGTTGGAACATTTCTAATTGATTTACTAAAAGCTATCACTCCAAGCTCAAAGCACCAGATGGGTGTTCTTTAATTGCTGAAGCAGGACCACTGATATATTTACATATAGAAAACAAAGGAAGCAGAATATTCATTCTGACCATGTCCCATTCTTTAATCCACCAGTCAAAATGAAAATGTGTCTAGCAGTGTGCTTTTGAATCACATCACAAAACACTGAAATCACTTTTATAGCCTTTTCATGCTGAAAGAGTGTGTGACAGCACTAGGCTTCCACATTTCAAGTGTTTCAACTAAGGAGAAAGTCGTATGAAAGGCTCTCAAAAATGCTACTTTATCTCCATATTCACCATTCAGGCTTGAAAGCAAACTTATTTTTGGCTGCCACACAGTGAAATATTTCAAGGCACTCTGTTGATTACTTAAATGAGAAAACAAAAGCACTGTTTTTAGGAAGCTAAATCACTTTTTACTCTCATACTTCGTTAAGCTCACCAGAGACTTCCATCCATCTCAATTTCAAAGCGTTGCAAGAGGTTTTAGTTCTGCAGTTCCTCTTTGACCAAGTCCCTTATTCCCTACTTGGAAATGCTGGAAAGATGAAATGTCAGTTCTATGATAGCTGGCAATATTCCTGTGGTTTGGGGTTTTCCTCCACAAAACGAGTGTACATGTAGCTAATGGAACTGTGAGCACAGGCTGTGCTTCCTGCTTGCTTTTGTCATTCCAAGGTGAGTTGGGTAATAGTCGATCTTCAGAGTCAGGTGCATTAAGGATTGGACTCCATGATCTTGAAGGTCTTCTCCAACTTAAATGATTCTATGATTCTATAATCTTGAAGTACCCTTAATATGTAGATATGTAGCTGTTGCCTGAAGTGAAGCTTTTTTTTTTTTTGGGGGGGGGGGAGTACTTATTTTTACCAAAGTGGAACTGTCTTCAGTTCCTGTTCATTCAGTGATAAAACTGACCTGTAGACAGGGTAGCAGGGTGGTGTGAATGGACACCTGCACTATGACTAGAGAAGAGGATCCCTGAGTGGCAGAAAGCTCAGGTCAGTATTTTACCTACATGATCTCACAGATTCATAGATTGCATTGATTTGAAAGGGGGCTCAAAGGTCACCTTATCCAAACCCCCTGCAGTCAGCAGGGACATCTCCAAGTAGATCAGGCTGCCCAGGGCCACAAGTCTGATCTTGAATATCTCCAGAGATGGGGCCTCAACCACATCCTTGGGAAACCTGTTCCAGTGTTTTGCCATTCTCATTGTGACCAACTCTGTCCTAGTGTTTGACCTAAATTTACCCTGCTCCAGTTTCGAACCACTGCCTCTTGTCCTATCACTGCAAGCTCCTTTAACAGTTCCTCTCCAGCCTTCCTGTAGGTCTCTTTCGGATACTGAAATGTGGGGCTCCCCAGAGCCTTCTCTAGGCTGAACAGACCAAATTGTTTCACCCTGTCCCCAAAAGAGAGGTGCTTCAGTCCTCTGATCATCTTTGTGGCCTTCTCTGGACCCACTCCTGCAGGTCCATGTCTCTTGTGTTGGGAGTCCCATAGCTGGACACAGTACTCCAGGTGAGGTTTCAGCAGAGCAGAGTAGAGGGGCAGAATCACCTCTTAACCTGCTGACCCTGTTTCTCTTGGTGAAGCTCAGAACTCATCAAAACTTTCTGGTTTTCTGTTCTTGGACAGTAACTCATCTAGACCTTACCCTGTGCTCCACCTCCTGTCATCCAAATGCATCCTGGTGTTAAGATATGATGTGTGGACACAAACTATTAATTTATCTAAGCAGTCAATCCTGAAACTGTTAAAACATCTTTCCTTTTATGTACTCTTATCTGAAATTTCCAGGTTAAAAAAAAGTAAGGTTAGAGAACCTCAAGGTCCAAGACAACTGCAGATATTCTGAATGCTGCAGTTTTTGCATCTGTTTTGATTAAAACTCATCAACATTTTCGAAGTTATTACACTCACCTGCAACACGAAAAAACTTGGCACACCAGGATCTGCTCTGAGGAGGAAAGAGTTGACCAAGAATAGACTTCAACCTTCAAAAGTGGGGGAAACTTCTCCCCACCATGAGACATGCTAAAATAATAACTACATGGAAGTGATGTGCAAATGATCATGTCTGATTGAATGCCTCCTTTACTGGAGATTCAACTACTATGGTAACAGACAAAAAGCCTAATATATTCTGACTAATCAGGATTGATGTTAATTAAAGAAGAGTTCAAGATAATGACTTCTCATTACGACGTGATAGCTAGAAATAGATTGTTCTACCTCTAGGTAAAATAAGCAATTAGATAACTTCTGGATTTAAGGAATATTCTTTCTGAGTAGTCTTATTCTCTGTTCTTTATTTTTTTGTTGTCAAAATATTAATATACACATGTCTGATTTTTAATGCTGCTCATCTCAATGCCCTTTTTTGATGCTTCTCAGGCTGCATTATTCTTTCACTTCAATGGAATTGTTTTCCTTGTTGCTATAAGGAAATAGAGTCATAGAATCATAGAATGGTTTAGGTTGGAAGGGACCTCAAGGATCATCCAGCTCCAACCCCCTGCCATAGGCAGGGACACCTCCCACTAGAGCAGGCTGCTCAAGGCCTCATCCAGCCTGGCTTTAAACGCCTCCAGGGAGGAAGCATCCACAACCTCCCTGGGCAACCTGTGCCAGTGTCTTACCACCTTCACTGTAAAGAACTTCCTCCTAACATCCAGTCTAAATCTCCCCTCTTCCAGCTTAAACCCATTCCCCCTTGTCCTAACATTACTAGACCGTGTAAATAGTCCCTCCCCAGCCTTCCTGTAGGCTCCCTTCAGATACTGGAAATCACAGATTATTGGTTAAAAATTAAGTAAATAGAGAGGCTAAGAATAAAGCCTTGTATTATACATTGCAAAACACAAAGTGGAGGCAGAGATGAAAACCTGATGAAAGCAGGAGAGTTTTCTTTGGAAAAGGAAAAAACTAAAGCCTTCAGTTTTGTCTTCCTAGTCATTCAGCTGCCTTAATGGGAGAATACTGGAGTGGTAAAACACTCATTTGGAAGATGCCTCTTGTTTCTGTAGATAGGAAACAAGTAAGAAGGCAAAAGGTCTATGAAATCCTAATGGCTTTCCAATCCTTTCCTCAAAGCACCATAAGTGGTTCAGTATCATCATTTGCATTCCTCAAGTATGACAGTATAAGAAAACCAACAGTCTGTCCAGCTCCTAGGTGTTTCTGAACCTGCTACCAGCACATGAGGTTTCATTTCACAGACAGAATGGTGGCACCATATTTCTTTTTTATAGGCCAGAAATAATCTTCCCTATACATTAAGAAAGCCTATAATGCTGATGCTGCTTCAGCAGGGAGGTTGGACTTGATCTTCAGCAGAGTTGGACTCAATGATGTCTGGAGGTCTCTTTCAACCTTCTATCATTCTTCAGAGGTCACTGAAGGCCAACCAGGTTCAGAGGCCAACCCCCACCATTCTGTAATTCTTCTGGTTTTCCTTTCTTGTTTTGCTGTTTGTTTGTTTGTTTGTTTAACTATTCAAAAATTGAAGTTCTGAGTAATGTGGGCTGTGTCATCATGATCTTGCAATCACTGTCAGTAAAAGACATTGACTTCTATTCTGCTTTTCTATGTGCCATTCATCAGAGTGGTTACCCAGGTCTGCTACTGATACAAGGATGGACCTGGAATCATAGAATCACAGAATTGTTTTGGTTGGAAAAGACCTTCAAGATCATCAAGTTCAGCCATCAACACAACACCACCATGGCCAGTAAACCATGTCCCAGAGTGCCATGTCTTCTGGTGTCCAAGAGATGTTGGCCTCTTCTCCCAAGTAATTTGCAATAGAATGAAAGGAAATGGCCTCAAGCTGCACCAAGAGAGGTTTAGGTAGGATGTTAAGAAGAATATCTTTGCTGCAAGAGTGGTCAGACATTGGAACAGGCTGCCCAGGGAGGTGGTGGAGTCACTGTCCCTGGAGGTGTTTAAGAAACATATGGACATGGCACTTTGGGACATGGTCTAAAGACAATGGTGGTGATAGCTTGACAGTCAGACTTGGTGATCTTAAGGTCTTTTCCAATTCAAACAATTCTAGTAGTCTGTTTTTTGAACAGGAAGGTTTTGGTGGAGATTTAGGGCGCTGGTCTTTTTTCTTCAACATCCTCTTGCCTCAGTTGCAGTTTCCTAGAAGCAAGCATATTCCTCACAACATTTTCATGAAAAAAGACTTGTAATCTCCCTTTTCACATTATTGATTCCAAGTATTTCTTGAAAACATCTGTAGACATTATTGAAAGCATTGAAATCAATATCAAGCTTGGACAATAGAACAGACCACAGATTAACTATAAAGGATTGCAAACAAACTCTGATGCTGGTCTTTCAAACCAAGAACTAGAGCACAGCTATAAAGCAATTCCTCATCTGAAAGCAATTAATGAAAGCAGTATAAAAGTAAATCTCCTGTAGCTTGTGGTCAGCCAAATATGCAGTAAAATGCTTGTTAAAATCAACAATAACTACTTGAAGTTGGCCAAGAAGCACACTACTTTGGAAGGACTTGAGGGTCATGTGTAAAGAACAAGAGCAGAATGTTGTATTGCAGGGAAAACAGAGGAAGGAAAAGCAGCAGGGCTTTGGCTGTGACTTTTAGCTATGATTTTTTTATGTGGAAGGCAGGAAGTATCTCTGTAATTACTGCCATGATCTCAGGCAAAACACCATCTGTAGTTTTGGTGTTCTTACCTGCAAACTCTGAGGAGCACCTGGCATTTCAGAAGGGAGAAGTGTTACGTGTAATGTCTAGTTGCTGCCGTTCAGAAGGGCTGTACCTATAGGCAATATGGGATTCTTCATTCATTCGCCTCGCTCCTTCAGATATTAAAGATTAAATTAAAGCCAGCAGCTCAGATGTTAGTCCCTCAGAATTGCAAGGGTCAGGAAGCTTTACAGTTGAACATGCAGCTGCATTTAGAGCTAGAGGGAAGGCACAGGAAAAATAAATCCTTTGAATTAACAAGTCATGGAGATGTCATCTGGCTGTGATTTGGTCTGCTCTCTGAGGTATGCAGAGTGCACAGAGTACGATCTGCTCTCCTAGGGAACAGCTGTGAAATTGAGGAGAAGATCACATAATTGCTTGATTGGAAAATACCTTTGAGATCATGGAGTCCAGCCATTTTCTACTTCTACCGAGTCTGATGCTAAACCATGTCCCTCAGCACCACATCTCTGCCTCTTTTAAACACCTCCAGGGATGGAGATTCAGCCACCTCCCTGGGCAGCCTTTTCCAGGGTTTGAGAATCCTTTCAGTGAAGAAGACTCGTCTCATATGCAACCCAAACCTCTCCTGCTGCAACTTGAGGCTGTTTCCTCTTGTGCTGGGTTGCAATCACCCCAAAATAAATCCCCTGACTAGCTGAGAAGGTTTGGAAGCAAAATGAAGCTATATTTACAACTAGGCTAGAGTGTTATTTTAAACTACCACACCTCCCATCCAATCATTTGTTATTAAGAAGATGAGACCAACACCCATCTGGCTCAAACCTCCTTTCAGAGAGCTGTAGAGAATGACATGTAGAGAGTGACAAGGTCTTCCCTCAGCCTCCCTCTTCTCCATACTAAATAACCCTAGCTCCCCCAGCCACTCCTGATAAAAGCTGTTCTCCAGACCCTTCACTAGCTTTAAGATTCTGCAGCAACTCATGATGGAAACATTTGCCATAGTCTCTCTACTTTTGGTTTGGCCATCTTTAGCTACTTCCATTGTTTAGAGGAACAGAAAAGACACCCTGAAATCATAGGATCATAGAATGGTTTAGGTTGGAAGGGACCTCAAAGATCATCTCGTTCTAACTCCCCCACCATAGGCAGGGACATCTCCCACTAGAAATGCCGATGCTTACATTTCTTTGTCCAAACCTTGCAGCACTGAGCAGGAACAGTATCACAGAGCTCTTTCCCTGTCATCCACTATTGCGCTTCCCAGCTCTCAAAACACAGGAGCAGGGATTGACCATCTACTGCTATCAAGTGTCCCTTATTAGAGGCATCTGCTACCACACTGCAAAGTTGAGGAAAATCGAGATACAGGATATGGCAGCTATCTAAACCAGAGTCCTGCATAATGCCTTACTCTAGCCATGTGGCAACCGTGCTGCCTGTGGGTGCAAGACACTGGAAGAGTTTAGCACCAAAAAAGGAGATTGAGTTGCTGGACCATGTCCAGAAAAGGACAACGAAGCTGTCCTTTTGGGTCCAGAAAAGGACAATGAAGACGGTAAAGGGTCGAGAGAACACGTCTGGTGAGGAGCAGCTGAGGGAACTGGGATTCATTAGTTTGGATAAAAGGAAGCTGAGGAGAGACCTCACTGCTCTCTACAACTCCCTGAAAGGAGGTTACTTTGGGAATTCAGCAGTCCATTTGGTGGTATTGGGTTCACCAACACCACTCTATGACAGTGTTAACAGTTGGACTCAGTAATCCTGGAGGACTTTTCCAACCGATGCTATGATTGTATGATTTATCCAGCTGAATTAAACAACTGAAGCTCTGTCGATTTCATGACGTTCAGTGAAGATGTGACAATTTGCCTTGGCTGACGAGGTGGCCTGGCCTAACACTTGGAGTGCCCAGTGGGAACTCAGTCTGCTGACAAAGAGCTGTCAGCATGTTGTAGTATTAGTAAGATTTGCTGTATAATGTCACTTAAAGAGCTGGTAAGGGGAAAAAGAGACACAGTAATGTAGTGGCTGTGGGCAGAAGGCCAGGAGCAATCATTTCACTGCCATAGCCATTAAAAAAAGGGGGGGGGAGGGGGGAAAGAAAGGAAACATCTGTGGCAGCTAAATTGCTATAATGATGTCAGCAGATGAAAGCAGAAAGATCAGAAGAAACACAAAACATAGAAAAATGAAACTGGAGAAGTCAAAACGTGCTTTTTGTTTCCAGAAGTTTGCAATAGAAGAGGAGGGAGAGGAAAACATATAATTAAAAAAATGTGAAGTGTTGAGCTTCTTTCTTCTTCACTGAAGGAAGAAGGGTTGTAGCATGGGTTGTATTTTCCTGTGCACTCCTTGCCATGAAGGAGAATAAAACAATAATAGAATTGTTTCAGTTGGAAAAGACCTCTAATATCATTGAGCCTAACTGGCAACCCAACACCACCATGGCCATTAAACCATCTACCCAAGCGCCATGCCCACATGTTTCCTGAACACCTCCAGGGATGGTGACTCCACCACCTCCCTGGGCAGCCTGTTCCTCTCCTTTCACCTGATACTAAGGAGAAGACATTGACCAGCACCTCACTCCAGCCTCCTTTCAGAGAGGTGCAGAGAGCCCATCACAAGTGAGACCAGGATACAGCTGGTGCTGGAAAATCTCTAGGATGGTGCCATGATTTCCAGCAGTTCTGTTTCTTTTGCCTTTAGGGTGACACTTGTTTAAAATGAGCTTCCAACTACTTTTTGTGAACAACTTCATGGCACATTTCACAAATATGTTGCTCCTCTTTTCCTGGCCAGAATCCAGTTTGGGTAATTGCATCTGCATTGGGTAATTACATCTGCATAAGCTCAGCTAGAGATATCATCCAGAGCACAGGAAGAATCCTGCATACAAGCTGGTGACATAAAATTTTGAAGTTTGTGTGTCATACAAACATTTTTCCCCCAAAGATGGAAAAGAAATTCTTCCTAGTGTTTAGATCAGACATTAGGAAGAAGCTCTTTCCTAGGATGGTGGTGAGACACCAGAACAGGTTTCCCAGAGAAACTATGGTTGCCTCATCCCTGGAAGTGTCGAAGACCAAGCCAGATGAGGCTTTGAGCAACCAGTTACAGTGGGAGGTGTCCCTGGCCATAGCAGGGGGCTTGGAAGTAGACAACCTTCAAGGTCTCTTCCAACCCCTTCTTTGGTTTTATAGTTCTATTAGGGAAAGAAGAGACAAAAGAAGTAGGAAAGGTTAAAGATATGCAGAAGAGAGAGAGAGAGAAGAAAAAAGAAAAAAAGAAAAATTCCAAGGAACAAAAAATTATTGCACACATTCAGTGTCACATCCAAACTACTACTAATAGTCTGTGGTGTTTCTGTTACAAGAAAATGTTTTTTAAAATGCTCAAAGCTCACATAATATTTAGTTTTTCTATCTTATTTGAAGGCTGTTAGCCATAGAATCATTGAATGGTAGCTGTTGGAAGGGACATGTGGAGATCAAGTCTAACCTCCCTACCAAAGCATGTTCACCTAGAGAAGGTCACATAGGAATGCATGAAGGTGGCTTTTCAAAGTCTCCAGAGATAGAGACTCCACTACTTCTCTGGTCAGCCTTTTCCAATGGTCTACCACCCTCAAACTAAAGAAATTCCTCCTCATGTTTAGGTGAAGCTTCTTCTGTTCAAGTTTATGCCTGTTACTCCTTATCTTGTCACTGGCCACCACCAGAAAAAGACTGGTCCCAACCTCGTGACATCCAGTCTTTGAATACTGATCAGCATTGATGTGGTCCCCCCTCAGTCTGATCTTTTCCAGATTTGAAGGACTGGCTGATGTGAAGTTCCAGTTTGTATTCTTCTGTAATGTGACATTTGAACACTCAAGACCTCATTGAAGTTCAGTCCAGATGATGCTGAGAGTTTCCCTGAGTATTTGTAGATGCCTAGGGCTTGTGAATCCATTTATCTACAATGTTGTGGAGGAGTAGTTATGAAATGCTAAGAGTTTGTTTGTAAACAGCTAATTGTGAATTGACAACTGGCATCATCAATGGAAAAGAGACATTTTGGTCAGTAGAACTGGTACTGCTCACTGTCAGTTTAATTACTGGATCATTGACATGCTGTTGTACAATTATGTTAGCAAAAGAAACATAGGGAATGAAGAAGTAATTAGTTCTGGAGTAATTTGCTTTGGGTTTGTTTTTTTTTTTTTAAAGAGCATTTATTGTACAGAATTCTTTTTTTAGGAGGATTGGTGAAGAATGGGACTGTGTATCAAAAGAGTGTGGCAGGAAGGTCGAGGGAGGTTCTGCTCCCCCTTTAGTCTGCCTCTCTGAGGGCACATCTGGAATATTGTGTCCAGTTCTGGGCTTCCCGATTCGAGAAAGACAGGAAGTTGCTGGAGAGGGTACAGAAAAAGGCTACAAAGATGCTGAGGGGACTGGAACATCTCCCTTATGAGAACAGGTAGAGAAAATGTGGCCCTTTTAGTCTGGAAAAGAAAAGAGTGAGGGAGGATCTCATTGTCAACATTTAAGGTTTCAGGGCAGAAACCCACAGGACAGAATTTGGATTACCTCCCACTCCCTCTCTCTCTCCTCATTCAGAGCTAAGATAGGCAGAGGAAGTAAGGGGTTAAAAAAAAGGGCTTGCTCAGAACTGGAAGTTAAGAAAGCCATTTTAACAGATGATAAAAAATATTAAGAAAAAGAGGTGTAGAAAGAGATTGAGGGAAGGGATATAGATATATAGATACAGATGATATAGATACAGAGATAGAGATATATAGATTATATAGATATAGGTATAAATATAGATATAGAGATAGAGAGAGAGGGGGAGATGGATAGATAAGGAAACAGAGATATACAACACCCAGTCGTGGATGGCAATGGATTTCCCCACAACAGATGGATGCAGGCCTGACCACACCGAGGGTTCCAGCAATGAGCAACAGCTCCCAGACAGGCAGGAAGGTGAAAGGGAAGAGGGTGAAGGAACAAAACTGGTGAAGTGTCTGGGGAACAGGTCCAGTGATGAACAGCTGAGGCAACTCGGATTGTTTAGTCTGGAGAAGAGGAGACCAAGGGGAGACCTCATTGCTCTCTACTCCCTGAAAGGAGGTTGGAGTGACGTGGGGATTGATCTCTTCTCTCTAGTATCAGGTCATAGAATGAGAGGAAATGACCTGAGTCTGTGCCAGGAGAGGGTTAGGTTGGACATTAGGAAACAATTCTTTCCTGCAAGAGTGTTCAGCCATTGGAACAGGCTGCCCAGGGAGGTCACTGTTCTTGGAGACGTTCAAAAAACATGTAGACTTGGCGCTTTGGGGTATGGTTTAATGGCCATGGCGGTGTTAGGCTGAAGGCTGAACTTGAAGTCTTTTCCAACCAAAACATTTCTGTGATTCATGTTTTCATGGCTTTAGCCACCAATTTATTGTTTAAAACAAAGAAAGGGCAGAACAACTAATATTTATATCCAGTCCTGTTCAACATCTTTATCAGTGACATTGATGAGGGCACAGAGTATCTGCTCAGCAAGTTTGCTGATGACACCAAACAGGGAGGCTTGGCTGATAGAGCTGAAGGCTGTGAGGCCAGGACAGACTGGAGAGCTGGGCACAGAGGAACCTAATGAGGTTCAACAAGGACAAGTGCAGAGTTCTGCATTTGGGGTGGAATAATAAACTGCACCATTACAGGCTGGGAGGTGATCTGCTGGAGAGCAGCCGTGTGGAGAGGGCCCTGGGGGTGCTGGTGGCTAACAAGTTACCCATGGCACAGCAATGTGCCCTTGTGGCCAAGAAGACCAATGGGTTCTCGGGGTGTATTAAGAAGAGTGTGTCCAGCAGATCAAAGGAGGTTCTTCTCACCCTCTACTCTGCCCTGGTGAGACCTCATCGTGAATACTGTGTTCAGTTTTAGGCTCCCCAGTTTAAGAGGGACAGGGATCTGCTGGAGATCTGCTGGAGAGGGTCCAGTGGAGGACTACAAAGGGGGACTGGAGCAATGCTTTATGAGGAGAGGCTGAGGGACCTGGGGCTTTTTAGTCTGGAGAAGAAAGACTGAGAGGGGTTTTAATAAATGTTTATAAACATCTGATGGCTGGTCAGGAGCAGGGGGACAGGCTCTGCTCACTTGCTTCTTGTGATAGGACAAGGAACAAAGGGTATAAGTTGCAGCACAAGAGGTTCCACCTCAACACAGGGGGAAACTTCTTTACTGTAAGGGTCACAGAGCACTGGAACAGGCTCCCCAGAAAGGTTGTGGAGTCTCCTTCCCTGGAGACTTTCAAGGCCTGTCTGGATGTGTTCCTCTGTGATTTGTGCTAGATTGTGTGATCCTGTTCTGGCAAGGGGGCTGGACTCAATGATCTCCTTGGGTCCCTTTCACCCCCTAATATCCTGTGCTCCTGTGATTCGCCCCCCGCCTTTTATCCTTCTGCTATAAAATGTTAGTGACAGCGTGGGTTTTGTTTTGAGTAACTACAATTAATCATACTCAGAGCATCCCTAACTTCATCAGGTGGGTAGAAATATGTTTTAAGGACCCTGTTGTGTGACCACATTGGCCAGAAGCAGTTTCTGAGCAAGTTAGCATTCCCAAAGCTGAGGAAGTTTTGGAAATGTGTGGAAGGAGACTTACAGATGCATTAAAACACCACCAGGCCGGATTGTATGCACCTGGGAACATCCTTTTGGAGGTTTAGCATCCAAAAAGTTTTTTTTTTATCCCAGCCTAATTAGTCAGCAGTCCATCCTATTGATCATAAACAGCAGACATACAGAAAGGGTCCTAATGGAGTAGACTGAGCAGTGCTTAATTAAGATCAAGCCTTTGATGTAGCGTGTGGATCATAGACCCAAATGCATCCTGCTTAAGTGTAAATAACTCAGTGCTGTCTGTCTTTTCAGTAGACACTCTTAAATATAATTCATGCCTTAATGGGGCTCAGACATGCCCTGAAGGTGCCTATGACCTTCAACAATGGAGAGGTCCTCCCGCGATTACATACTTCATAGATTCCTAGGATGGTTTGGGTTGGAAGAGATCTTAAAGATCTATTTCACTGGACTAGGTTGCTCAAGCCTCCATCCAACCTGTTCTTCAGCACCTCCAGGGCAGTGCTATCTACAACCTCCCTGGGCAACCTGTTCCAGTGCCTCACCACCATCCCACTGTCAAGAATATCTTCCTTATATCCAGACTAAATTTCCCCTCTTCCAGCTTAAATTCATTGCTCCTCATCCTACCACTACAGGCCCTTGTAAAATTTCCCTCCCCAGCTTTCTTGTAGCCCCCTTCAGGTACTGGAAGGCCACTATAAGATCTCCCTGGAGCACCTCCCCTATGGGGACAGGCTAGGAGAATTGGGGCTACTCAACCTGGAGAAGATAAGGCTCTAGGGAGACCTTATAGTGGCCTTCCAGTACCTGGAGAGGGCTGCAGGAAAGCTGGGGAGGGACTATTTACAAGTGCTTGTAGTGATAGGATTAGGGGCAATGGATTGAAGCTGGAAGAGATGAGATTTAGACTGGATATAAGGAAGAAATTCTTTACAGCGAGAGTGGTGAGAATGAGACAAGTTTCCCAGGGAGCTCATGGATACCCCTTCCCTGGATATGTTCAAGGCCAGGCTGGACAAGGCCTTCAGCAAGCTGGTCTAGTGGAAGGTGTCCCTGCCCATGAAATAGTGCTTGGAACTAGATGATCTTTAAGGTTTCTTCCAACCTAAACCGTTCTGTGAATCTATGAATGAAGCTAAAATTAATCCTGGGCTGTCCAATGTGCTCCAGGAGGCATTTAAGTCAAAAATTTGGGATTGAAATCGAGTGAAAATGTTGATTAGCTAATTAAACACAAGTGGTATTCATGAGATCAGTTGTACACTTCATCTGAAGTCTGCCATCCACCCCATAATTTTTCAGGGTATAATGAAGTTTCTCATTCAGTACTTGCCAGTAATTCTTCCAGGACCCTGCAGCTTTTTAAGCTTGGTTTGGTTTGGTTTTTCTTTCATTTTTTTGGAAGTTCTTGATTCTAAACCTAGCCCTGTCCCATTGCCTTTTGCACATGGGTAACATCTCAGCTTCCAGTAACACTGTGCTGGAATTGCTCTTTCTTTGTGCTGCAGGTCTGCTGCTGCCATAGCAGTAACCAACCATTTATCATGTAATCAGATCCTTGCTGGACGCTGTGCCATCTGTGATCAAATGAAGGATGAAATAAATGCAGAATGCAAGAGTAGTCAGACTGGGGCTTTGTTCTGTTGTTCATATTTTTGTTTGAGATTTGAGTCTTTTTGACCTCATGAGAAATGGCTGCATTTGAACTAAAAATGTGTTTTATTTCTGGATAATGGACTATGCCAACTTCCATTTCTTTTGAAATTCAGTTGAAGCTGTTTGGTGTATCAGGACATTTTCTACATCCTTATTTACTTCTTCCTTTCAGACTATACTCTGAAAGGAAGCTAAAACTCCAATCTTGTCTTATATCTCCTGGCTCCAGTAATTCTCTTTCTTTTTTCTTTTTTTCTTCTTGTTTAAATTTCCATTGTTTTCTGTGTGTCAGGAACTCTTGCTATCAAGCATTACATTTAGTTTTCCACTCATGTAACTACGAGCTAACAAATTGCACCAATTTCTTGAGGCCTTCTGAGCTAAGTGAATTTGGCTCAATCTTTCTCAGCTCTCAGCCTTTCCATTATTGTTAGGGAATGCTTCAGTGGTATTTATTTGTCATTCTGGTAATGCAAGTTCTTCTGCTTTGATGCACACACTTTGAAACCTGTATGCCTGACAACACAGCACCTCATCCACACACAACAAAAAATATTAACAAATGTCTAATTAAAATGTGCTAATGCAGTGACCCTCGGTCACTTTTAACTGCTGAAGACATCTTCTGCAGATATTGGGGTTTGTTGCATGGCAGCTTTCAGCTAAACAGAAAAAAGAAGGCTTGGATTTACTCCCAGTGTTGGCTGAAGGATGATGTGAGGCTTTACAGAAGGCAAAACCACAGAATCATAGAATTGTTTGGCTTGGAAAAGACCTCTAAGTTCAGTAAATCCAACTGTCAACCTAAGACCATTATGACCATTATACCGTGTCCTGAAGTGCCATGTCCACATGTTTCTTGAACACCACCAGGGTCAGGGGCTCCACCACCTCCCTAGGCAGCCTGTTCCAATACCTGACCACTCTTGCAGCAAAGAAATTTTTCCTAATCTTTAACCTAAACTTCCCCTGGCACAGTTTTGGGACATTTCCTCTTGTTCTATGACCTGATACAAGAGAGAAGACACCAATTCCTGCCTCACTCCAACCTCCTTTCAGGTGGTTGTAGAGAGCAATGAGGTCTTCCCTCAGCCTTCTGTTCTCTGGACTAAACAAGCCAAGTTGCCTCAGCTGCTCCTTTAAAGATTTGCTTTCACCAGCTTTGTTGACCTTCTCTGGACACTCTTCTGCACCTCAGTGTCCTTCTTGAAGTGAGGGGCCCAAAACTGAAGCCAGGATTCAAGATGTGGGCTCACCAGTGCTGAGCAGAGGGGCACAATCTCTTCCCTACTCCTGTTGGCTGCACTACTCCTGATTCAGACCAAGGATGCTGTTGGCCTTCTTGGCTCCCTGAGCACACTACTGGCTCATGTTCAGCTGCTGTCAGTCACTCCCCCATTTTTTTTCTGCTGGGAAGTTTCCAAACACTCTGCCCCAAGCCTGGAGTGTTTATGGGATTGTTGTAACCCAAGCGCAGGACCCAGCACTTGGCCTTGTTAAACCTCATGTAACTGACCTCAGCCCATGGATCCAGGCAGATCTTCTTGCAGAGCCTTCCTACCTTCCAGCAGATAAACACTTTCACCCAATTTAGTGTCATCTGCAAACTTACTGCAGACCATCCCTTCCAAAGCATCTTGGGAACAGTGGCTCTTGGACAGATAGAGACTTCTCCTTCACCATAATGTGGCCATTGAGCTTAGTGCAACTTCTTCTGAGACATTTTGTGCAGCTTCTTTAATGATATGATTTGCATATTTACCTGTCCTGTGTGCACAGCCAGCAGCACCGGTTTTACTAGACTGTATTTTGGCAGAAAGGAACAGCATCAGATGAAGACTCAAAATGCTTGACAGAATTCCCTGGGGCAGAAACAGCAGATGCAGGCTGGCAGAAATTGCAGCAAGCCTCATAAGAAGACTGGGAAAGGACCTTTGGGAGGACAGAGTCAGTGTGAACTAACCAGGGAAACCTCAGATGGATCCAGTTGCTTAGCAGAAGGGAACCCTCCTACCAGTTTCACAGAATCACAGAAACATTCTGGTTGGAAAAGACCCTCAGGATCATCAAGTTCATCTGTTATATTTGCTCTACAAAGTTCAGCCTTAAACCATATCCTCAAGCACCACATCGAAATGACTTTTAAACACATCCAGGGTTGGTGACTCAACCCCCTCCCTGGGCAGCCCATTCCAATCCCTGACCACTCTTGCCATGAAAAAATGTTTCCTAATGTCCACTCTAAACCTACCCAGTGGCAGCTTGAGGCCATTCTCTCTCGTTCTATCACTGTCTACCTGTGAGAAGAGACCAGCAGCAGCCTCTCCACAATGTCCTTTCAGGTAGCTGTAGACAGCAATGAGGTCTCCCCTCAGCCTCCTCTTTTTCAAACTTACCATCCCCATCTCTCTCAGTCACTCTTCATAAGATGCATTCTCCAGGCCCTTCCCCAGCTTCATTGCCCTCTGCACTTGTTCCAGCACCTCCACATCCCTCTTGTATTGTGGTACCCAAATCTGAACACAATACTTGAGGTGTGGCCTCAACCAGAGCTTGAGTAGAAGGGGATAATCACCTCCTACTCCTGCTGGCCACAGCATTTCTAACACAAGCCAGAATGTCATTGGCTTTCTTTGCCACCTGTGCACACTGCTGGCTCATGTTGAATTGTTTGTCTATTACAAACCCCAGGTCCCTTTCTGCCAGACAGCTTTCCAGCCACACTTCCCCAAGTTCTTGGGGTTGTTGTGGCCCAAGTGCAGGACCTGGCATTTGGCCTGCATGTAGGTTGCCATTAGCTTCAGTAACTCCTGACTTCCCTGTTCATCCCTGTCATCCCATTCTGTTCCTCTCAATTGATGCTTTTCTCTAGATCTTCTCATTTAGTTCCCACAAATATTGTAATTTCTGTTTTTTTTCAGCACAAGGTCTCACCACATTTCTTCTTTTCACCTCTGGTACTCCCTATTGCCACTGTTTCCCCCACTTTGTTCTTACATAATTCCTGTCTTTTCAGTTCCTCACCACAGTTTTTGCTCTGCTGAGGTGTGATACTGTTCATGTCTCAACCCTTCCAGTATTGATGGAAGCCCACAGAGTGTTTGGTGCCTGGTTTGAACTTCAGTGGAAATATACACACTTTCTAGAACCTCAGTCAAATGCAGAGTAGATAGAAAGTAGTTAAGAGCTGTCAGAGGGAGAGCAGGAGCAGTGAGCATCAGTTTGAGTGCCCAACAAGCCACATAACAATCGCTAGACCTTTGGTAGGCTTTGAACATAGGATTCCAGGTAGCTGCAGCTTTGGTCACACCTTCAGTGAATATTTTTCATTGATAAAGATGGACATACAACTCCTTCACAGTTGTATCAAACAGAAGATGTAGAGATAACAGAAACTATTCTGCTGAAGCAATTCTATGATACAAAACAGCAGAATAAGTACTAAATCACTTCTCCATCTCATAAGCACAGAGGAGAGAAGCATCTTTAGATGATTCAGGGTGGCAACACCATCATGGGAAATTAAAGGACCATTTAGGCCACTCTGTAGACTGTTTGTACCTCATGATGCTGAGCCTCAGTCACAGGGCTTTGCAAGATTAAAGGTGACTCACTGACACCTTAAGCTGCTGAGTACAAGCTGTATCAAGGCAAGAGAACTGAACTAAAGTCAAAAGACAAAGACATGCACTGTCTGACCACTTAGTGTAGCCCTGAATTGGATGCCAGTGAGGCCACACCTCGAATCATGATTTCAGTTTTGGGCTCTTTACTACAAGAAAAGGATTGAGGTGCTGGAACAAGGCCAGTTGTGTTCCACACAGTATCAAAAGAAGCATGGACAGCAGATCAAGAGAGTTGGTTCGGACACTGTGCTCTGATGAGACCTTGGTGGCCAAGAAAGCCAATGGCATCCTGGCCTGTATCAGGAACAGTGTGGCCAGTAGGACAAGGGAGGTTATTCTGCCCCTGTACTCAACACTGGTCAGGCCACACCTTGAGTGCTGTGTCCAGTTCTGGGCTCCTCAATTCAAGAGAGATGTTGAGGTTCTGGAAGGTGTCCAGAGAAGGGCAACAAAGCTGGTGAGGGGCCTGGAACACAAATGCTATGAGGAGAGGCTGAGGGAGCTGGGGGTGTTTAGCCTGGAGAAGAGGAGGCTCAGGGGTGACCTCACTGCTGTCTACAACTACCTGAAGGGAGGCTGTAGCCAGGTGGGGCTTGGTCTCTTCTCCCAGGAAACCAGCAACAGGACAAGGGGACACAGTCTCTAGGTGTGCCGGGGGAGGTCTAGGCTGGATGTTAGGAGGAAGTTGTTGGCAGAGAGAGTGATTGGCATTGGAATGGGCTGCCCAGGGAGGTGGTGGAGTCACCGTCTCTGGGGGTGTTCAGGAAAAGCCTGGATAAGGCACTTAGTGCTATGGTCTGGTTGACTGGATAGGGCTGGGTGCTAGGTTGGACTGGATGATCTTGGAGGTGTCTTCCAACTTGGTTGATTTTAGATACTATCTGGAGTGCTGTGGCCAGCTATGGGACCCCCACACAAGAAAAACATGGACCTGCTGGAGTAGGTCCAGAAGAGGGCCACAAAGATGATCAGAGGACTAGAGCACCTCTCCTATAGATACAGACTGAGAGAGTACAAGTTGTTCAGCCTGGAGAAGAGAGGGCTCAAAGGGGACCTTAGGGCAGCATTTCAGTATCTGAAGGGAACCTACAGAAAGGCTGGGGAGAGACTGTTTAGAAGGGCTTGCAGTGATAGGACAAGGGGCAATGCTTTGAAACTGGAGCAGGGTAGATTCACGTTGGGTATTAGCAGGAAGTTCTTCCAAATGAGATTGGTGAAATACTGGAACAGCTTGCCCAGGAATGTGATTGAGGCCCAGTCCCTGAAGACATACAGTGTCAAACTTGATGGGGCCCTGGGCAGCCTGATCTACCTGGAGATGTCCCTGCTGACTGCAAAGATGTTGGCCAGGATGACCTTGGAGGGTCCCTTTCAATCTGATGCATTCTGTGATTCTGAATTTCCGAAAGAGTGACTTGTGCAAAACAGCAGGAGTATAGATCAAATGGTTGGACTGAACAACAAATGAGATGTTGTGTTTTACAATTGCACAATGGTATCATAGCAGGGAGTTGCCAAGAGCTCTTTGGAAAGTGATTTCAGATGTTTTCTACCCAGAACAACACAGATATTGGAGCATTTATTTGAAAGCAATCACAAGGCAAAAAGGTCACCGTGCAAGCTGACTAATTGGTCACCAGCCAGATGGAAACCTGTGCTCAGTTCACTCCAAGGACAAGTTGCTGCTGGCTAATGTTTGGCAGATAGGGAGCCAGGGGAGTGTATTTTCATGAGTCATGGTGATGCAAGGGCTACATAACATTTTCACTGGGGATTAAATCTTGTTTTTCTCTTACAAAGGATAGCCTTTGATGCTGCATGTGAAAACAAGAAGATAGGTATGACTCAGAATTATAGAGTCATAGAATTTTTTCAGTTGAGAGAGGCCTGCAAAATCATAGAGTCCAAACTTCAGCCTGACACCACCATGGCCCTTAAACCATGTCCCAAAGTGCCATGGCCACATGTTTCTTGAACACCTTCAGGGACAGTGACTCCACCACCTCCCAAGGCAGTCTGTTCCAATGCCTGACCACTCTTGCAGCAAAGAAATGTTTTCCTAATCTTCAACCTAAACCTCTCTGGGTACAATTTCAGGCCATTTCCTCTCTTTATATCACTGGATACTAGGGAAAAGAGACTGACCCCCATCTCACTTCAGCCTGCTTTCAGGGAATTGTAGAAAGCAACAAGGGCTCTCCTTACCCTCCTCTTCTGAAGACTGAACAACCCCAGTTGTACTCTTCATTCTCCTGTGTCCCGTTTGGAATGCTTTCTGCATGACATGTGGCATCCATCTTCATTCACCCTTTTGTCATTGTTTCCATAATGCAGTATAGCAGTGAAAACATCTTAACAAAGGAAATCTATGAGATGATCTCCTTCTCTGATTCTTCCCAAAGACTCACTCACACTAGGAAATTTGCCAGGACCTACACAGCCTCTTCTCCCGAGTATCAGGCAATAGGACGAGAGGAAATTGCCTTAGATTGTGCCAGGGGAGATGTAGGTTGGAGATTAGGAAAAAAATATTTTCTGAAAGAACGGTCAGGAACTGGAAGAGTTTGCCAAGGGAGGTGGTGGAGTCATCATCCCTGGAGGTGTTCAAGAAATGTGTAGATATCACAGTCTCACAGTATCACCAAGGTTGGAAGAGACCTCACACATCATCAAGTCCAACCCTTTACCGCAGAGCTCAAGGCTAGACCATGGCACCAAGTGCCACGTCCAATCCTGCCTTGAACAGCTCCAGGGACGGCGACTCCACCACCTCCCTGGGCAGCCCATTCCAGTGTCCAATGACTCTCTCAGTGAAGAACTTTCTCCTCACCTCNACATGGGTCAATGATGGTGGTGTTAATTTGATAGCTGGATGTGATGATCTTAGAGGTCTTTTCCAACTGAAACAATTGTAGGATTCTATGGTAGTTTACTCAGGAACGAACCTTGTATGACTATTATATTCCAAGCGCTCAGAGAAGAGTGGAGTAGACCTCTCTGAAGCAACTGGTACCTGTGTGTGAGCACAGGTGTCCTCCTGGCAGTGTTTGTGTTGGTGCTGATCTCTGCACACAAGAATCTGACCGTAGTTTGCAGCATAGCAGTATGAACCTTAGCTAAATGTGCTACACCTGCACAGCATGTAAAACCTCTGCTGATCTGTCTTTGGTGACATTGCCAGTCTGATCGGGAACTTTCCATGTTGGGCTCTGCAAGAAGGTCTATGCCCTCCATTTGTTCTGTATCAGAGCAGAACAGGGAAAGGAAATTGATGTCCTGAACAGTAAACTAGCTTTACAGTGCTTTAAAAGCCAGCTTTCATCATGTGAGGGGCTCCTTTGGCTCCATATTGATTTGATTGGGTTATCTTCAGCTAAGCATCTGTTTTAATTTACAGCTAATGCGCCAAAAGCTTGAATCCTGAGTCAGAAATTTTGCCCCCACCCCCCTCAAAATGAACAAAAGTAACATTAATCTCAAACACATCAAGCCAAGAGTGAATGGAAAAAAAAACATACATGCAACAGCTCTTCAGTTTGAAGATACATCAAGAAATCCAAAAGTGTTTCTTTGCTATTGGCTTTAGGTCTTTGATGTCTCACTGCTCTTTTACCAAGAGCTGAAGATTTTGATCTGGCTTGGAAGAAAGTTTACTGGGGAACAATCCAACAGTGTATCTGGAAATTCAATTTTGTAGCAGACAAAATTCATTTGAATCTGTTAGAGAACAGTTTGGGCCAGAAATGCAGAGGGAGAGTCAGAGAGCTGAAAGTTTCCTTTTTTATCTTTTTCCTTTTTTTCTTTTTCTCTTTTTCTTTTTCTTTTTCTTTTTCCTTTTTTCTTTTTTCTTTTTCTTCTATTTTTTTTCCCAAAAGAAAAGTGCTGCTGTTTTGTAAGGAGCTATTTGTTCCAAGTGAAAAGAGAAAATATTAACAACAATGCAACAGATTAGAAGCCCAAAGCACACAATGCTATAAGCCAAACAAAATGTTTTATTCAATAGAATCACAGAATGCTAGGGATTAGAAAGGACCTCTGGAAAACATCTGATTTAACCCCCATGCCAAGGCAGGCTCACCTAAAGAAGGTCACACAGAAACAAGTCCAGGCAGGTTTTGAATGTCTCTAGAGACAGAGGCTCCACCACCTCTCTGGGCAGACTATTCCAGGGGTATAGCACCCTTAAATCCTCATGTTTAGATGGAACTTCTTATATTCAAGTCTGTGCCCATTACCTCTTGGTCTGTCACTGGGCACCACTGAAAAAAGCCTGGTCTCATCCTCCTGACACCCACCCTCTAAGTATTGATCAACACTGATGAAGTTCCCCTCAGTCTTCTCTCTTTCCCAGACTAAAAAGACACAGTTCTCTCAGTATTTCCTCCTCAGAGAGATGTTCCAGTCTACTCAGCATCCTTGTAGCCCTATTCTGTACCCTCTCTAGCAAGCCCCTGTCCTTTTGGAATCAGGGAGCACAAGAACTGGACTCCAGATGTGTCTTCACCAGGAAAAAGTAGAGGAGAAGGAGAACATCCCTTGCCCTGCTTGCCACACTGCTCTGGAGGCAGCGAAGGGGACATTTTCCGGGTTGTGTTTTTGTTGTTGCTGTTGAAGAAAGTAGTGATCATTTCTCTTTTAGGCCAAGCCAAAGAAAAATGAATTTGAGATACTTCAGCTTAGCAGCAAACCCAGCAAACCCATTTTTGCCATGGATGATATGTTTTTCTTGACTGTTATTATAGTAATAAGTTTTATCTGTCCAGTATGCAAGCTGCTATTCTAATCACTGTTGTTATGCCTGAAAACACCTTGCTCATCTCCCTTCTGAAATTGTTGTATGCAGAGAAAATTGCTGTTTTCATAGCTTAGCTTTGCTTTGCAATGTGATCTACCTTCTGCTGCTGACTGGCTTTAGATTTTCAGGCTAATTTCACTTTTAACTTTGAGTTCATTGGGCCCAGGAAAAGGAATGGAAGACAAATATCTGAATCTGGCCATAGCAGTCTTAGGTGGATGGTTGGATTCAGTGATTTTAGAAGTCTTTTCCAACTGAAACAATTGTTTGATTCTACTTGTTCAAAACAGCCCCTGTGAGCGCATTGCTACCCATGGCTACAGAGCCTTCAGCAGCACTGCAGATTCCAAAGCTTTCATGAACCTAAAAGATCTACAAACCCAAACCCAAAGAATCTACAACTTCCTAAAAGGAGGCTTGAGTGAGGTGGGAGTTTGGTCTCTTCTCCCTAGCATCAGGTGGTAGAAAGAGAGGAAATGGTGTGAAATTGTGCTAGGAGAGGTTTAGGTTGGAGATTAGGAAATGTTTCTTTCCTGCAAGAGTAATAAGACACTGGAACAGGCTGCCCAGGGAGGTGGTGGGGTTCCTGGAGGTGCTCAAGAAAAATGTGGACATGGTACTTCAGGACACAGTTTAGTGGCCATGATGGTATTAGGCTGAAGTCTGGACTCAATGACCCTAGAGGTCTTTTCCAACCAAAACAATTCTAGAATTCTATGGGCATTTCAAGAAATGTTTTCCCAGTACTCAGATAGGTCACTGGCCCTCCAACTGGTCTCTAGTCTTGGGAAGATGAGCACAGTGAAGCTGTCAGAAACAGAAAGACAAAGTTTAAGCCACATGTGTGACACTGAGGCAAGGTGAACACATAAGAGCCCCAAAAATGGGCATTCTGAGCTAATTTGCAGCATTCAAGTTGACCAAGAGCATGACTGGATCAAAGATTTCACTTCCTTAAAAGGCCATTGAGGTGCTAGAGCACGTCCAGAGAAGAGCAAAGAATCTGGTAAAGGGCCTTGAACACAAATCTTATGAGGAACAGATGAGGGAATGAAGGCTGCTTAGTCTTCAGAAGAGGAGACTGAGAGAAAACCTCATTGCTGTCTCAAACTCCCTTGAAAAGGAGATTTGAGTGAGGTGGGGGTTGGTCTCATCTCATCAAGTGGCAACACAAGAGCAAACAGCCTCAAGTCATACCCACGGAGGTTCAGATTGGATATTAGGAAATATTTCTACACAGAAATGGTTCTCAGGCATTGGAACAGGCTACCCAAGAAGGTGGTGGAGTCACTATCCCTGGAGGTATTTCAAAGATGTGTGGATGGGGTACTGAGGAACTTGGTTTAGTGCTAGTGGCTTAGCAGTAGTGGTGGGATTGTGAGCTCTAGGTGAGCAGTTGGACTTGAGGATCTCAAAGGACTCTTGCAACATCAAAAGTTCTATGGTTCTAAAATTCTATGACTGGTGTTGAAAGAAACAGAGGAAGAGAGATAGTGGGAGAGAGGGGCTCAAGTAAACTTCTGCCAGCTAGCTATGGCTGGGCTGTCCTGTCACAGGATCACAGAATGGTAAGGGTTGGAAGGGACCTCTGAAGATCATCCAATCCAACCCCCACTGCCAAAGCAGGATTCGTAAAGCAGATCACAGAGGAACAGGTGCAGGCAGGCCTTGAGAGAGTCTCCAGTCAGTAAAGTCATCTCGGTTGCAGGCAATTTCTGTCACCTTCCAAAATGTCAGACTAATGAAAAAAACAGTGTTTCTTTCCTGCTACTGGTGTTCTGTCAAAATTGCAAAGGTGTTCTGAAAGTGCTGAGGCAGGAGATCACAATCAGCTGCAGCTGTTGACAACTCTTTTCCCAAGTCAGGAAGTCTAACAAAGGCAGTGCCTGCTGCTGCCTGGAGCCACATTGCTGCCACCACTTAGCACAGCTAAAATCTGCACAGCACCTTTTTTTATGCCACACCGAACAAGCCAGAACACTTCCAGCAAGGGAACAAGGGAGTAAAATATTGCGCTAGGTACAGAGAAATAGTCAGACAAGGCGGGCTGCATCTCTCTTCAAACTGCCAATCTGCCATCTGCTCCCCTTCCACTTTCCCTCACCCCACTGATGCAAGGAATGTCCAAACTCCAGCACATATTTTGCAAACAGCAGTGCCCAATGGCCTGATGCTGTAGGGTCTGCCAGCAGCAGCAGTCCTGTTCCAACCTGCTTAACCATCTAATGTGGTATCTGTCAAGATGGTCTCTTTGTTCTTCAGCACCATATGCTATCTGATTAAAAGTCACTCAGGTTTCTCTTAGCTCCTCTTTCTTGCAGAAAGATCATTGGCAGCTGACAGCCTTCAAGGGAAATTTTAGGTAAAGAGTTCTGAAAGTGCTGCTGTTATTTCATAGAATGGTAGCAGATGGAAGAGATCTCTGAAGATCAAATCCAACCCTCTTGCCAAAGCAAGATCACCTAGAGAACATCACAGAGGAACATATCCAACTGGGTTTCGATGTTTCCGCCTCTCTGGACAGACTGTTTAAGTGCTCCATCACTCTTAGATTAAAGAAATTCCTTCTCATGTTTAGATGGAACTTCCTATGTTCAAGTTTGTTCCCTTGTCCTGTCACTGGGGACCACTGAAAAAAAGACTGATTCCACCATCCTGACACCCACCCTTGAAGTATTGTTCTGCATTGATGAGATCTGCCCTCAGTCTGTTTTTTTGTAGACTAAAAAGACACAATTCTCTCAGTCTTTCTTCACAGGAAATGTTCAGTACCTCCATCATCTTTGTAACCCTTTTCTGGATTTGAAAAGCCTCCAAAGGAGACTCCACAACCTCTGTGGGCAGCCTGCTCCAGGACCCCAACAGCCTCATAGCAAAGAAGTTTACCCTCATTGTGAGGAGCAAAGAAGTTTACCCTCATCGTGAGGTGGAACTTTCTGTGTTCCAGTTTGTATCCATTGCCTCTTGTTCTATGACAGGACAGAAACCAGACTGGCACCTTCTTCTTGACACACAAACTTCAGATATTCATAAACATTAATAAGATCCCATATCAGCCTTCTCTTCTCCAGGTTAAACAGCCTCAGGTCTCTAAACCTTTCTTCATCAGACAGATGTTCCAGTCCCTTCATCATCCTTATAGCCTCTGTTGGACTCTCTCCAGTAGTTTCCTGTCCCTCTTGGTCTGGATAGTGCAGAATTGGATACAATACCCCAGATGTGGTTTCTCTAGGACAGAGTAGAAGGACAGAAAAATGTTCTTTGACCTGGTGGATACCCTGTCAGTCTTGTCTAGTCCCCTTCCCTTTCCCTTCCCTTCCTTTCCCTT
>WAAF01013577.1:214504-241312 GCA_013400475.1 Tricholaema leucomelas
TCCCTTCCCTTCCCTTCCCTTCCCTTCCCTTCCCTTCCCTTCCCTTCCCTTCCCTTCCCTTTTTTTCGTAGACATTGCAGTACTGCTTCAGAAACACAGCCATGAAGTGGGGCATGGTTGCACAACTCATGCTACAAACACTGGACAGCAGCCTGTGCTTGCCCCAAAAGACAGCAAGGAAGAGGTTTCACAGTTAAGATAGAAAGTAGGAGAGTGGGTAGAAACCTGTGGAGCTTCCTGATAGATCAGTTATTAGAAAAGACACTAAACTTGCTCATGAAACAGCACTTAAGAGTTCTATCATTTTCTCTTCATACCTGAATCAAAGGAGCGACATGAAAGAACTTTGATTGGGCAAAAGTCCAAGGTTAATGAAGATGATTGGCAAAAAGGGCAGAACAGAAGAAAGATAAATACTCCCTAATAGATCTCACCATCGTGATCTTGGAGACCTTACCCACAAATACTCAGGGTGGAAATCTCCATTTTACAAATTCTGCATTGCTTTGCTCCTCTCTCTCAGACAAATGCTCTGAGCACATACTTGTTCTTTGAGGGCCACTCATTTATCTCCTCTTCTTCATGATCCTCTGGATCAGCTACTTCATGTTTTTAAGGAGAACTAGGCAGAGGAACATACAAGCCAGGGAAAGGCAAGGTTTGTTTGTTGGATGGACAGAGTGATTCGTTTGAAAGAATATTAGGCTTCAAAAGCTGAAGAAAAATCTCATTCTTCTTTCCTAACAGAGGTGTCTTACACACAGGAAGTTCCACCTCAACATGAGGAAAGGCTTTGCTGTGAGGATACTGGAGCCCTGGAGCAGGCTGCCCAGAGAGCTTGTGGAGTCTCCTTCCCAAACCCACCTGGACACACTCCTGTGTGGTCTGCCCTAGGTGATCCTGCTTTAGCAGGACGGTTGGACTTGATCTCCTGAGATGCCTTCCAACTCCTTCCTTTCTATGACTCTGTGATGCTGTGATTCTCTGATTTGTCTGAAGTAACCAAAATCCTGTGTGGTAGGAAAATGAGCATTTCACCTTTTGAATGTTGAGCAAGCCCACGAGAGGGACTTCTCTTTTACAGCTGCCATGGTGCTTGCATTTCAGAGCTGAGTTAGATTAATGCGGCACTGCAGAAGAGCATTGCATTCCCTTTCAGCCATGTGCCAGCCACATGTGGAAGGAAGATGGATTGCAATTTCAGAGCTGTCACTGACATCACTCACCAGTGTCTCCCTCACTTCAGGGAGATGAAGAGTATTGCCTTCTGCTTCCTGCAATGACTGTTGGCTCTGATTTCAAATATATTCTTGCCCGCTTGGTAGCTAATGTAAATTGAGGAGCTAAGGAGAGCAGAGTGACTGAAAAGGCCAGGAGACAGGATTAAGCAGCCTGTTTTCTCTGTGAATGGATTGAGTGTGAAATCAGTGCCCCAGCTATCCTGTTGGAGCAGAACATCCATGCAGCATGCATCGAGCTGCTCTTCCTTTCTCAAAATTAATTGCTTCCTCCTGACCAACCTCAATTACACCCTCTGGCCTTTGATGAAGAGAGGTGCTGTGGTTTGTGCTAAAAATACTCCAGTTTGGCTGAAATGGGAGGAGAAGACTAGATAATCACAGAATGCAACATTAACCAGCCAGACAAAAATGAATAGTCAATTCGGTCCAAACCTTGCTGGTTCATTATTTCATATCACCAGGCTCTTCAAAAGAAATTACAGTATGGAAAACAGAGCTTGTCTGGTTGCAGCACTCTCCTAGATAGTGGAGTGTTTGTGCATTTTGCTTTGACAAATAAGGCAAATTGAATGCCCTGAGGGATCAATAGATTTTGCTAGTTTATACACACTTCAGAAAAACTCATTCAGTATAGAGTCACATAATTGTTTCAGTTGGAAAAGACCTCTAAGATTGTTGAGTCCAACCATCAACCTAAGGCCATGGCTATTAAACTATGCCCTGAAGTGCCATGTCCATGCATTTTCCTGAACACCTCCATGGATGGTGACTCCACCACCTCCCTGGGCAGCCTGTTCCAATGCCTGACCACTCTCGCAGCAGAGAAAATTTTCCTGGTCCTCAATCTAAACTTCCCCTCTCACAACTTCAGGCCATTTCCTCTCATTCTGCTACCTGACATAGGAAGAAGAGACCAACCCTCACCTCACTTCAACTTCCTTCCCTTTTCAGGAAGTTGGAAATAGAAATGAGGCAGCTAATGGAGAAGACTGCAAACACCTCAGAACTTAGGGACATGACTACCTCGTGTCTAAGTTAAAGACAGTTATCAGACACATAATATTCAAATGTAACCCAAGAGGAAAGAATGCCTTGAGCTTGAAGCCAAGAGCTGAGGTTTCTCTCAGCCTCTCCTTACTGTGCACAGCCTTTTTACACTTTCCTAGGAGTATAAAAGAGGCAGCAAACCTAGGAAAAATGACAAATAGTTTGCTTTAAGGGAGTGACTTAAGAGGCATCCTCAGAAATATGAAAGCAGCATGAGGCATTCACCTTATCACCACCTGACAGGTGCCTGATCATAGAATCACAGAATCATAGAATCATAGAATCATAGAATGGTTTAGGTTGGAAGGGACCTCAAGGATCATCCAGCTCCAACCCCCTGCCATAGGCAAGTTGGAAGGAACCTCTGGAGATCATTCAGTCCAACCTCCCTGACAAAGCAGCATCACCTAGGACAAGCCACACAGGAACTCTTCCAGGTGGGTTAGGAAAAGCTCCACAGAAGGAGACTCCACACCCTCTCTGGGCAGCCTGCTCCAGTGCTCCAGCACTCACAGCAAAGAAGATTTTACTCATCTTGAGGTGGAACTGCCTGTGTTTCAGTTTGTGTCCATTGCCCCATGTCTCATCACTGGGTGCTGATGAGAAGAGACTGGCACCTTCTTGACACCCACCCTTGAGGTATTTGTAAGCACTGATTAGATCCCCTCTCAGCCTTTTCTTCAGGTTAAATAACCCCAGGTCTCTCAGTTTTTCCTCATCAGACAGAAGTTCAAGTCTCTTCATCATCTTCACAGCCTTCACTGGACTCTCTCTGGTAGTTCCCTGTCCCTTTTGAACTAGGGAGCCCAGAAGTGGAGTAGACTTGAGCAGAGCATGCCCTGGCTAACACCCACTGCTCAACTCAGAGGAAAATCTCATCTACTCCACTCTTTTCATTCTTCCTACCCCATCCCTGCATTAATGTCATTTGGAAAGGTCATATTCTTTGCTAGGACATAAAATGAGAGGAGACAAAGAAGGAAGAGAGATGGTATGGAAGGCCACTTCTCCAGAACTTGTCTGTTTCTGTAGAGTGGCTCTAATGGACCATAAGAGTCTCAATTTCTTTCTTCGGTAAATGTAGAGACTTCACATTTTTAAGGCAAAATGATACAGCTGACTGTGCCTATAAATTAGTTTTCCCCCAGTCAATAGAAACTGAGCAGTAATCACCTTAATTAACATTTGCATAATTGTGATTAGTAACTTACAAAAGAACTGTTGTAGTAACATTAGAAGAGATTATTTAGCAGTTATTGAATTATGCTTTCTTTATTTAATTTCAAGTCGCAGCGAGCAGCAAACAGGATGTGTCTCGTTGGTTATCTAATTAAACGTATTAAGTAGCTGTAAGCTGCAGTAATTAAGAAAAGTTTGAGTACTTTCTAGGGCAAGGAAGATCTACAAGAAAGCTTAGTGCTTCCAAAAGAGCCCAGCTACAATATCAAGGTTGTCTAGCTCAAAACTCAATTCCAGGCTGTTTGTGGCTCTTCACTGATGCCTTTTTCTCAAGGAGCGCTCCCTGAGCGCTGGTGCCTGATTCAGGTAGAAGGTTCATGCTTGAATAGATTTAGTTCCATCTAAACATGAAGAAAAACTTCTTTAGTTTAAGGGTGACAGAGCCCTGGAGCAGGTTACATAGAGACGTGGTGGAGTCTCTGTCTCTGGAGATATTTCACACCCTCCTGGACAGGACCTTCTGTAGATGATCCTGCCTTGGCAGCCGAGTTGGGCTTGATGATCTCTAGACATCCCTTCCAACTCCCTACCATACTGTAATAGTGTGAGACACTTCTTTAGTTACTGCTCAGCTTCAGCAGCACTGCTTGTGATGGGGCACAGGGTAACTCTTCATTGTCGGTTGTGACGAATCCAAGACTAACTTTGGACCAAGATTAAAGCTCCATGATTTTGCCCTGTCTGTCATTTGGATTTTTTATTGTGGATGCTCAGAAAGTAGCCAGCAAAGGGGATTCATGGAATCATAGAACTATGGAGCCATAGGACTGTTGAGGTTGGAAAAGACCTTTGAGATGACCAAGTCAAACCATTCTAGAGCTCCCAATCCCACCACTACTGCTAAACCACTACTACTAAACCACATCCCTCAGCACCATATCTGCATGGCTTTGAAATACTTCCAGGAATGATGACTTGGCACCTCTATGTCTTTCCTGTAATGAGAGGTGAAAAATCCAGAGGGAGAAGCTGGAGGAAGAAATCCTCTGCTTTTCTTTGTTCTCAGCCATTTTGAGCAGTTTTGGGAGAGATTTACCATTCCTGTCCCAACCTGTTAAATTATTTGGGGTTTTGTTAAGTTGGAAGTGACCACAGGTGTGTGTTTTCAATTCATTTTTAAGACTCATTCTTTCTGAGGTTGCACATCTCTAAACTTGAACTTCCTTTGTCCTTTATCAGCAAGCTGCAGATGAGGCAGCTTAATTGAGAAGGGAATTATCAATCCTCTCAAATGCTAAGAGCTACAGCTAATGAAAAGTCTGTATTTTGGAGATCTGTGAGAAGTACAGTAGATAGTTTACAGGATCCACAAGGAAGGTGACTGAACTATAAACTAGAAACACAGAATGTTTCTTGTAGAGGACAGGGGTATACCAGAGAGAGTCCAATGAAGATCCATCTGAAGAATGATGAAGAGACTGGAACATTTGTCTGATGAGAAAAAGCTGAGAAACCTGGGGCTGGTTAGTCTCTAGAAGTGAAGACTGAGAGCAGATCTGGTCAGTGTTTTCCAATTCCTTAATGCTGGGTGTCAAGAAGAGAGTGCCCTGTGATAGGACAAGGGGCAACAGACAAAAAATGGAACACAGGAAGTTCCACTTCAATGTGACTAAAATCTTGTTCAATGTGAGCCCTGGGACAAGCTACCCAGAGAGGTTGTGGAGTCTCCTTTGCAAACTTTTAAGACCCTTCTGGTTGTGTTCTTGTGTGACCTTCCCTAAGTGACCCTGCTTTGGCAGGGGGGTTGGACTGGACGATCTCCAGAGGTCCCTCCCTAACCCTACCGTTCTGTGCTTCTGTGGTCTGCAGCTTACACTACAAGTCTCCTGTAATCAGATACCCTTCAGAGATTCTTCCTTTGGTAGCACCAGTCAATTCAGTGTTTACTGAGCCAGACATCCCAGACAAAACAGACAGAATAAGGCTTTCTGCTTTAAGTGAGTTCTGCTTTTTGAGCTGAGGAAGTTGGTTCAGTATTTCATAGACTCACCTGGCTGGAAAATACCTTAAGTTCATAGAGTCCAGCTATAACCTAATATCTCCCTGCGTGCAACTGTTAGACCGAGTCCTCATCCACACATCTCTCAAACACCTTCAGGGATGATGATTCCACCACCTCCCTGGGCAGCCTTTTTCAGTGCCTGATGACCTTTTCAGTGAAGTAATTCTTCCTAATATCCAACCTAACCCTTCTCTGGCACAATTTCAGCCCATCTTCTCTCATTCTATCACCTGATACAGAAGAGACACCAACACCCATCTGTCTACAGCCTGCTTTCAGGGAGTTGTACAGAGCAATAAGGTCTCATCTTCCAAAGCCTCCTCTTCCAAAGACTAAACAACCCTAGTTCCCTCAGCTGCTTCTCACAGGACTTGCGTTCAAGACCCTTCACCAGCTTCATTTCCCCTCTCTGGACACACTCCAGCACTTCAGTGTCCTTCTCGTAGTGACGGCCTCAAAAGTCTCTCTTGTAAGAGACAGGAGCTAAACAAGTCATCAGCATCCTGCAGCCAGAGCGAGGGTTTGGCAATGTCACCATCTCCAAACCATGATGATGCAGGAGATGTTTCCCATGCAGCTCACTGAGTCTGGAAGACTGACGAACAAGAAAAGACAGCGCCTGGTGCAGCTTCCTCAGCTCTCCACACCCATGCTCATAGATCCATGCTCATAAATCTATCTCAGTCTATTTACTGGGGCTGTGGAGCTTGCTACTGGTGGTGATTGCTCATTAGCTTATAATCATGACAATTATCCCCAAGGAAAAGGGGTGCTGGAGCCTCTGCTTTTAGCATGCAAATTAAGCCAAGTTTGGAGTCACAAGGCAAAATCGCCAGATTCTCATTATTGCAGCAGGGTTGTCAGAATACAGTTTTAATTGAACTAATTATCACAGACTTCCACAGGTATTTTGAGGCTTTAATGAAACACTTTATTGGAATTTTAATCACACTGCCATTGAAGGCAATGAGAATAAAAACTGCTTCAGTGGCACTGAATTAGAGTACACACAGCACTGATTAGTTACTTTTTCTTGTACAACTAAATAATGACAGAGACTCGCAGCTGGTTCAGTGGGAAGCTTTACACTCAGGTACTTGTGATTCCTTCTGTTTGGAATATTTAGACAAGTTGAGACTCAAATCAGAAGGAAATTCAGCACTGATAGAGGATGTTACCAAGAACAAGTATAAGACATGAAAGGTAGAAGAACTGTGTTTCATACTCATATCAAATGAGCTCTGCTGCTGAAAAATCCCCCTGACACAGTATCCAGGACAAAGGCAAAGAGAGAGACTCTGTCCTGCATTCACTCATTGTGTGACTAACTTGCTGCCCAGTTCAACAGAGGCAGGAAACTACTGAAGAGAGTCCAAGAGAGGGCTGTGAGGATGATGAAGGGATTGCAATATGTCTGATGGGGAAAGGGGGTCCAGTCAATGTTTACAAACACCAAGGGGCAGTGGACACAAACCAAAGCACAGGAGGTTCCACCTCAACATCAGTAAAAACTCCTTTTCTGTGAGGGTGTCAGAGCACTGGACCAGGCTTCCCAGAGAGCTTGTGGAATCTCCTTCTCTGAAGACTTTTAAAACCTACCTGGATGCGATCCTGTGTGACCTGCCCTAGACGATCCTGCTCTAGCAGGGAGGTTGGGCTCGATGATCTCCAGAAGTTCCTTCCAACCCCTACCTTTCTGTGATTCTATGATTCTCTGGTTTGGCTGAAGTAGCCACAGTCTTATGAGGTACAAAAGGAGGTTTTGACCTGAATGTTGAGCAATCCCAAGAAAGGAACTTCCCTTTTACAGCTACCATGGTCCTTGCAGTCCAGAGCTGAGTTAAATTGACTGAGTGTGAGCAACAAAAATGGTTAGACTGGTTTCCTACACAGTTTTGTTTCAAGCAGTCATTTACACCTATAGAGAGGTGCATGTAGCCTGCTCCCTTTTTTGACTCAGGCAAGTGTTCCCTTCAGCCTGCTCTGCACACTGAGTGTCATTGCTCAGTGTGCTACGTGGTCAGAATATGTGTAGGACTGGAGCTGTTGCTCTAGAGGAGAAGTTCTAGAAAGAAGGTTGTAGTGAGGTGGGGGTTGGTCTTTTATCCCAGTATCAGGTGATAGAACAAGAGGTAATTGTGCCAGGGGAGGTTTAGGGTTGCTGCAAGAGTGGCCAGTGGCCATGGTGGTGTTAGGCTGATGTTTTCCAACTGAAACAGTTCAATGATTCTATAAATGTGTAGCAGGTAATCTAGTGAAGGGATACAACGGCCAGAGTCAATACAGATATAGGAACACAGAACAAGACAGCTAAAAGCAGTCACCTGGTCCTTCTCACAGCCTCACCAGAATCAAATTCCTAACAGATGTTGGCATCGCCTGTCCTTTATAAACAGCTTTCACGCTGACAGAGTCCTCATTCTTGCTGAGTCAGTCATTCAACTGTCTCTCTACCCTTAGCATTCAAAGGCATTCTCTCTCTATTTAACAGAAGGTGTCCCTGTCCATGGTAGGGGTTTGCAACTAGATGAGCTTTAACGTCCCTTCCAACCCAAACCATTCTATGATTAACCTCCTTTGCTGTAGTTTAATCTTACTATTTCTTGTCTTAGCCCCACTGGCAGTAGCTTTTTAAGTGTTTGAAGAGTTGTTGTGACCTCTTCTAACTGTTGTAGTTGCTGAAATTGTGCCATTTCCTATTATTCGATCCCACACACACTAGATAATGTTTTCTAGACTTATGATGACCCTTAGAGCTTTCATCTGGCTGCTGTCCAACTGCAGAAGACCTGACTCTTCTCAGTCTTATCTCATCTTTTACTGAATCCTTTGTGAAATACATGAAGCTGGTCCAGCCCATAGTGCCTCCATCAAATGTATGAGTGGTATCAACCAGTCAGATATTAGCTGTGTGGCTGATGCTGGCTGTCCTAATAGTTTCATATGATGATTGCCTTCAAGGAAAAAGGCCCTCACAAGAGAGATGAAGTGATGAAAGCAGGACAGAAATTAGAACTAATGCTGGAGTAATGAACATTTTTCCTTTTGCACATTGTGTGTCACCGCTGATAGCAAAGTTCAGATTTGGGACTTGACATTGAACTTCAAAAGGTATGCACTTTTTTCCAGTGTGAAAGGAAGCCTTCCAAGGTTTCATGTAGTTTCACTCAAAGAAAATCCTTCTTTTCTCATTCATCAGTTCAGTATTTTACTCTTTTTTGGTTGACCTTGTGTTTAGTTCTTAGTGAAACAGTAGAGCAGCAGGGAGCTGTAAAATCACTACATGGTTTCTTCTCCCTCTCCTTGAAATTAGACATAACTGTCAACTCATTTCTAGTGCTCTCACCTCTAGGGGGACATCAGTTTCTGACAATTTTAATTCTCCACACTCTAAAACCCAAGCATTTCAGTGCAAAGGAAACCTCTCTCAGAAGGAGTGCAACACTGTCTTGCACAGAAAAGCAGACACACAGAGTAGCTCAAAGAGTGAACTACTCTTATTTTACTCAACCTGCCACTGGCAACAAGAAGTCAAAATTCAAGATGAGATTGTGTAGAAGTTCTCTGAGTAGGAGGAAGGAAGAGCAGGAGGAAGGACTATTGCAATCCCAGGCAAATCTGGATTAATAGGCTGGCATTGAGTCAGCAATGTGCCCTTGTGGCCAGGAATGCCAAAGGCATGCTGAGGCACATCAAGAAGAGCATAGCAAGAAGGTCAAGGAAGGTTCTCCTCCCCTTTTACTCTGTCCTGGTAAGGCTACATCTGGAGTGTTGTGTCCAGTTCTGGGCTTCCCAGTTCAAAAGAGACAGGAAAATGCTGGGGAGGGTACAGCAAAGGGCTACAAAGATGAAAAAGGGACCAAAGCATCTCTCTGATGAGGAAAGAGTGAGAGAGCTGGGTTTTTTAGTCTGGAAAAGAGCAGACTGAGGGGGACCTCTTCAATGCTGATCAGTACTTAAAGGCAGGTGTCAGGAGGATGGGATAAGTCTTTTTTCAGTTGTGCCCTGGAGCCAGGACAAGTGGTGACAGGCATAGAATTGAACATAGGAAGTTCTATCTAAAGATGAGGGAGAACTTCTTTAATTTAAGGGTGCTGGAGTCCTGAAACAGGCTGCCCAGAGAGGTGGTGGAGTCATCTTCCAAACCTGCCCTGACGTGTTCCTACGTGACCTTCTGAGGTGACCCTGCCTTGGAAGGGATGTCAGACTGGATGATCTCCAGAGGTCACTTCCAACCTCTACTACTCTGTGATTCTGTGATCATTAAATAATTTGTCCATGATCTCTCATAGAAGACAACAGTATTCAAAGCCATCAATCTCCCTGGTCATCAGCTTCCAAGATGGATGGGTAGGAAAATTCTCTAAATGGATTACTCCAGAGAGTGTTTAATTACAAAGATTTATTTCTGTCCTACACATGTAATTAGTGTGTTGGAGCTGCATCATGAGAATCATGGAATCATAGAATTGTCTTTACATTGAAGGTGGTGAGGCACTGGAACAGATTCCCCAGTGAGACTATGGATGCTGTCTCCCTGGAGGTGTTCAAGGCCAGGTTGGACAGGACATTGCACAACCTCATCTACTGGAAGGTGCCCCTGCCATTGGAACAAGATGATCTTTAAGGTCCGTTCCAAGCCAAACTGTTCTATGAATCTATGAATCTATCCCATGATCTTCACAGGTCTCTTTTCCAGGTACCCTTCCCATGGTAATGCTTAAGAACTTTGTTTAAAAACAACTTTATTTTACCAGAAGGTTTCAAAGCTGGTGAAGCTGGTGGTTTCTTTAACTCTGTGCAAAGAAAGTGCTCCATACTAAAATAAAGTGCCTCACATGTAGAGGTATCGGTAGATATTGAAAGGAAGATAAATGTCTTCAGCATTTATTCACTGTCAGAGATTCAACTGGTGGGAGAGATGCTGGAAATGGGATGTGATTACTTCCACATCTGAGGAGATGCAGTCACTGCTGTCTTTTACAGTTGGCATCAGTGTCATTTCAGTGGAAAGCTGATTAAGCCTGGGATGTTCCAGCCAGTGACGTGTTTTTCAGCTGGCATCTGGTGGCACAGTGTAATAGACTATGTTATTTGCTACATCACTGCTCATGAAATATTGTTAGTGGGGTACAGATCATTCAGCCATTAACACCTCTTGAAGTCACCTTGAATCCCATGTCTCCAGAACAGCGGAAAAGACTTCTATTTCACAGCTGAAAAAGAAGCCCATTTGAATACTTTTAAAGGGCCTAGTACAGAATTCAGCTATATTCACAAAACCCTTTGACCTATCACTATTTTTCAGCTTTAAGACCTCATCTGGAAGAGATTCAGATACCACTCTGGTTGGTCTGAACAACAGGTGCATCCAGAAGTTGTGCTGGGGGGGATTTAATTAGATATTAGGAAGAATTTCTTCGCTGTGAGAGTGGTCAGGCTTTGAAACAGGCTGCCCAGGGAGGTGGTGGAGTCACCATCCCTAGAGGTGTTTAAGGAACATGTGGATGTGGCTCTTTGGTACACGGTTTAACAGCTATGGTAATGTTAGGTGAATGGTTGGACATGATGAAGTCTTTTCCAGCCAAAACAATTCCATGGTTCTATGGTAAGCTGTCCTGAAGAAGAGCAGTTGTCATTGCATATATGGTTTCATGTTAAATCCTGCTCAAGCTTCTCCCAAGGGCTTATGAATTATTTTTTCGAGAAGAGAGGCACATTAGGACATGAAAGGAATTTTCTCCCAAATAGATTGACTGCTGATCTCTTCGAGGTTTGAAATATGTCCCAAAAAGTCAAGATCTTCCTGTTTGTCACAGAGTCACTGAATAGCTTCGATTGGAAGGGCTCCTAGCCATCATCTACTCCTCCAGTCTCCCTGCCAGGGCCTCTCAACTAGACCTGGTTGCTCAAAGCTTCATTCAATTTGGCCTCAAACAGCTCCAGGGAGAGGCCATCCACAACCACTTTGGGCAACCTGTTTAATGTCTCACCACCCTCCTACCTGTGAACTTCTTCCTAAGATCCAGTCTAAACCTACTTTCTCTCAGGTTAAAACCATGGCCCCTGCTATCAATAGACACTCTTACACTCTTAAGAAAAGCTCCTCCCTAAGGTCTATGAGGTTCCCTTCAGATATTGGAAGGCAGCTATAAGGTCCCCCCAGAGTCTTCTGCAGGCTGAACAACTCCAGCTCCTTCAGCCTATCTTTATAGCAGAAGTGCTCCAGCCCTTGGATGGTCTTTGTGGCTGTGCTGGTTTGAGGCTAATTGGAATATTTTACTGAGAGAAATTAGATCATTGGTTGTGAAAAGCAAACAGTGATGAAGTCTATATCATTCATTGGCTTGCTGAGAGGGATAAAAAGCCAAAAAGGTAAATAATTTGTCCCACTTCATTCTGGGACACTGCTTCCTTTTGCTTCTCCTTCACTCTGCTCTAATCAGTCCACTAACAAATAACAGCGTAAGCTTTGCTGTTTTTTTTAGAATAGAATAGAATCAACCAGGTTGGAAGAGACCTCCAAGATCAGCCAGTCCAACCTAGCACCCAGCCCTAGCCAGTCAACCAGACCATGGCACTAAGTGCCTCATCCAGGCTTTTCTTGAACACCCCCAGGGACGGTGACTCCCCCACCTCCCTGGGCAGCCCATTCCAATGCCAATCACTCTCTGGGAAGAACTTCCTCCTAACATCCAGCCTATACTTCCCCTGGCACAACTTGAGACTGTGTCCCCTTGTTCTGTTGCTGCTTGCCTGGGAGAAGAGACCAACCCCACCTGGCTACAGCCTCCCTTCAGGTAGTTGTAGACAGCAATGAGGTCACCCCTGAGCCTCCTCTTCTCCAGGCTTTTGTTTGCCTGTCTAGAAAAGTAGAGAAAGAAAGAGAAGGTAGCTTTGAATCCCTTCTGGGTAGTTTCTTTGTTTGGGAGGGAGTTTGGATTTCTATCATATCATAGTATCATAGTATCATCAGGGTTGGAAGAGACCTCACAGATCATCAAGTCCAACCCTTCACCACAGAGCTCAAGGCTAGACCATGGCACCAAGTGCCATGTCCAACCTTGCCTTGAACAGCTCCAGGGACGGCGACTCCACCACCTCCCTGGGCAGCCCATTCCAGTTTGTAATTTCATAGAATCATAGAACGTATCAGGTTGGAAGAGACCTCCAAGATCATCTAGTCCACCCTATTACCAAGCCCTATCCAGTCAACTAGACCTTGGCACTCATCCAGTCCTTTCTTATAGTTGTAAATACTTGTAAGTTTTGTGTAGATATGCTTGTGAATTTTGCTTTGCTGTAAATACAGCTTCATCTTACTTCCAAGTCATCTGAGCTAGTCTGGTAAGATTCAATAGCAGTGGGGGGCAAAAGCTCCTAACCCACCACAGTGTCCCTCCTCTGGACTAGCTCTATTTTGTCTCACAATTGCCTGCTGTCAGTACCTTCCATCAAAATATTTTTTTTCAGCCAGCATTAGGAAAAATATCTCCTGTAATCCCTACTCAAACTGGCTCAGGGGAAAACTCATTAAGAGTCCAAGCTCTCCACTTAGACGCTGCCTAGGGTGAGTGTTACACAGAAAATAACAAACTTTAATGACATTTTCATGGAAGAAAATGGAAATTTATCTCTGATCTTGTGCAGTTCAGCCATTGGTAACTGGTGTAATTGTATTTTTTTTGAAGCTGTATCACATCAAGATGAGTAAAAAAGAGATTTAAGTTGCCCTGAGCTATCTGGCAGTAGGTAATGCAAGTAAGAGTGCCAATAGTAGTTCCTGATGATGGGCAGAAATTAATAGAAACTCAGGAAAGAAGAGCTGAGGAGAATAACTGGGGAGGATGCAACTGTAAGCAATTTGTAGACCCTGAATTACAGCTTACAGAGAAGAGTGGATATGGGGAGCATTTTCTGCTCCTTTTTTGTTCCTCCTTTTCTTTATCATTTATATATATAAAAAATTAAGAGAATACATAATCAAGATAATACATGACTATATAATAAAAACATAGCTTTATTTTTATCTATATATTTTGAGTGGATGCAATCCCAAATCCAGGCTGGGTGGCAAATGGCTGGAGGAAGAGCAGCCCTGAGGAGAAGGACCTGGGGGCCTGGGTTGACAAAAAGCTCAACATGAGCCTGCAGTGTGCACATGCAGCCCAGACAGCAACCCTGTGCTGGGCTGCAGCAAGAGCAGTGTGGCCAGCAGGGCAAGGGAGGGGATTCTCCCCCTTTACTCTGCTCTCCTCAGACCCCACCTGGAGTACTGTGTGCAGTTCTGGAGCCCCCAGCACAAGAAGGACATGGAACTGCTGGAGCCAGTCCAGAGGAGAGCCACGAAGATGCTCAGAGGGCTGCAGCAGCTCTGCTATGAGGACAGGCTGAGAGAGTTGGGGCTCTGCAGCCTGGAGAAGAGAAGGCTTCGAGGGGACCTTAGAGTGGCTTTGCAGTATCTGAAGGGAGCCTACAGGAAGGCTGGGGAGGGACTATTGACAAGGTCTGGTAATGTCAGGATGAGGGGGAATGGGTTTAAGCTGGCAGAGGAGAGATTGAAACTAGATGTTAGGAAAGAGTTCTTTACAGTGAGGGTGGTAAGACACTGGCACAGGTTGCCCAGGGAGGTTGTGGATGCTTCCTCCCTGGAGGTGTTCAAGGCCAGGCTGGATGAGGCCTCAAGTGACCTGTTCTAGTGGGAGGTGTCCCTGCCTATGGCAGGGGGTTGGAGCTGGATGATCCTTGAGGTTCCTTCCAACCTAAACCATTCTATGGTTCTATGATTCTATGATTCTATATATGTATATGTGTGTGTATGTATATATATATATCTATACAAACATGGTTTTGATTTTAAAAGGTGTCTTTGGACAGAAGGAAGTTCTAGAACCCTAGAATCATAGAATAGTAGGGGTTGGAAAGGACCTCTGGAGATCCTAGAATCATAAAACTGCTTTGATTGGAAAGACCTCTAAGATCATCCAGTCCAACCTACCCTGACAAAGCAGGGCCACCTAAGGCAGGCCACAAAGGAACACATTCAGATGGGTCTTGAAAGTCTCCAGAGAAGGAGACTCCACCACCTCTCTGGGCAGCCTGTTCCAGTGCTCTGTCACCCTCAGAGCGAAGAAGTTTTTCCTCATGTTGAGGTGGAACCAATTTGGTGACCACTCTCTTTCCATGTGGAGCAGAAAGCTGGCTGACCACTCAGGATTTCTTCTACATCTTGTGGTTCTCTGCAAATTTCCACACTCATGCAGTTATCTTCTCATCAGTGATAAAATCCAGCATGAAGATTTCCAGAAGCAGCCAGGAAGGCAATATTTTCCCTGCTCGAGTAAATTTCATTTGACACTTCTGTTGGCTGCTCCTTGCCTTGCCCAGGCAGCCTGTTCCCCTGCAGGGCTCAGCATGAGCAGAAGCCTGCAGATGCAGAATCACAGCACTTAGTCTTCAGCAGGAGCTCTCAGTACTTGGTACTATTCCTAACACTTGACTGGGAAAATTGGCTGGGGAACCAGAGACCTGAGTCAAAGAGGCAATACAAAGTATGAGCAGCAACATTCTTGTTTGAACACCTGGAGGCAAAGCACAGGAAAGGAACAGAGGGAGTAATTGAAAGACTTCTCTCAGAGTGTTTTTGCCCCATCCTGACCTTTTCCTCTTGCCTTACACTTAAGTTCTGTATTGTCATTCTCTCTCCTGTGAAATTACAGTGACTTGTCATGTAGTAAGAGCAGCAGCATTCCTCTGGGAAAAGAGAAGGAATGAAGCTGCACAGCAGGTCCTGCCTGGCAGGAGGTCATTTCCATCTGCAGCTGGATAGCATCACCAATTGCTGCTAGCTACTATCATTTCTTTCAGGTTGGCATCCTAGTAGGCGCTGGGCAAATTATTCCAGTTCCTGAGTTTCCATGTCTGTAAAGAATCCTGGAATCATAGAATTGTTTTGATTGGGAGAGACCTCTAAGATCATCAAGTCCAATGATTGACCTAACACCACCGTGACCATTAAACCATATCCTAAAACATAGGACAGCTGTGCTCTCTCCTTGGAAGTGTGTTGTAAGGATTAATTAGCTCCTGTTTGGAAAGAAGATGTCTGGGAAGGTGAAGCACAGTACACTGATGTTACTGAATTGGTATCAATGTTTAAGCTGATAGCTTGTTTGATAACAGAGGAAATAGAAGAGGCAAGTCACCAGTTCACCACTTTGAATCCAAAGCTACTTCATTCACAGATTCCTAGATTCAGATTACATCAGCTTGGAAGGCACTCTCTAAGGTCATCCTGTCCAGTATCACAGTCTCACAGTATCACCAAGGTTGGAAGAGACCTCTTAGATCATCAAGTCCAAGCCGTTAGCACAGAGCTCAAGGCTAGACCATGGCACCAAGTGCCACGTCCAATCCTGCCTTGAACAGCTCCAGGGACGGTGACTCCACCACCTCCCTGGGCAGCCCATTCCAGTAGCCAATGACTCTCTCAGTGAAGAACTTTCTCCTCACCTCAAGCCTAAATTTCCCCTGGCGCAGCTTGAGGCTGTGTCCTCTTGTTCTGGTGCTGGCTGCCTGAGAGAAGAGAGCAACCTCCTCCTGGCTACAACCACCCCTCAGGTAGTTGTAGACAGCAATAAGGTCTCCCCTGAGCCTTCTCTTCTCCAAGCTAAACGATCCCAGTGATCAGGGGCACCTCCAACTAGATCAGGCTGCCCAGGGCCACATCAAGTTAGATCATGAATGTTTCCAGGGATGGGTCCTCAACCACATCCCTGGGCAACCTGTTCTAATATTTCACCACTCTCATTGTGAAGAGCTTCCTCCTGGTGTTCAACCTAAATCTGCCCTGCCCCAGCTTCAAATCCTTATGATCTGTATTTGTGAAAAATAGCTTTATCTGCTGGATGAGCTCTCACTTATTTTCCATCATTCTTCAGAGGTTCCCAAAGGCCACGTTACTGGTGTAATCTGTTACTGCTTAAAGTCACACCAGGTTACATACCAAAGCAGATCCTTTCCTGGAGATCTCTCAGTCCTAGTCCAGCTACAGGACGTTCTGAGGCAGCCAAGATCCATGGGCAGAACCAGACTTACTGTGATCCAGCCTTTCTCCAGACTCAAGCTCAGCACAATTATAGGATCTTAGAATGGCTTGGGTTGGAAGGGACCTTAGAGATCATCTAGTTCCAACCCCCCTGCCATAGGCAGCAAATTTTCCACTAGACCAGTGTGCTCAAGGCTTCATCCAACCTGGCCTTGAACACCTCCATGGAGTGGAGGCAACCCTCTAGAATAGCACACCACCCTCGAAGAATTTGATCCTAGTGTCTAATTTGAATTTGTCATTTTTGCATTTTGAATCCGTAACATTTTGTCCTATCACTACACTCTTAGAGTCCCTCCACATAAGCCACCTTTAGTTACTGGAAGGCTGCTATAAGGTCTCCCCAAGAACTTTCTCTTCTCCAAGGTGAACAACTCCAACTCTCTCAGCCTGTCTTCAACAGCAAAGGTGGGTGCTCCAGCCTTCTGGTCATTTTTGTGACCTCCTCTGGACCCTCTCCAGCAGGTCCATGTCAGTTCTTAGGGTTCTAGTGCTGAACACAGTACTGCCGCTGGGGGTCCTACAAGAGCAGAGGAGGATTATCCTTTAACCTGTTGGCCACCCTCCTTTTAATGCAGCCCAGGGTGCAATTGGCCTTCTGAGCTGCAAGTGCACATTGTCTCCTTATAGTCAGTTTTTCATCCACTGACACCTCCAAGTCCTTCTTCACAGGGCTGCTCTAAATATAGTCATTGTCCAGCCTGGATCTGTGCTTGGCATGGCCCTGGCCCAGGTGCAGGACCTTGAACTTGGTCTTGCTGAACTTCATGAGTTTTGCATAGGCCCACCTCTCAGGCCTGTCAAGGTTCTCTGAGTGGCATCCCATCTTCCTGGATGGCATTCCTTCCTTCTGGATGGCATCCCATTCTTCCAGATGACACCCCTTCTCTCTCAATGCATCCCGTCCTTCTGGATGGCATCCCTTCCCTCCAGCATGTCAACCACACCACGGAGCTTGCTGAGAGGGCACTCAATCCCACTGTCCATGTCAGTGACACATGTTGAACAGTGCCAGTCCCCAGACAAATGAGTGGTACATTTTCTTTTAGCTCTGAACACTTGAAATTCACCCAGCTCTCTTCATCCCCTGTTGCGCTGTGTCTCGCAGTAGGGTCTTTTTAACTCCTGCCTCTAAATGAGGCAGAACTTGCCAGCCACAGGCAGTTCATTTAAATAGAAATGTAAAAAAGCTGTGCTGAAGGAAATGGTTTCTGCTCAGCTATTTGATTATGAAATCAAATAATTTCTCTGCTGTTTTCAAATTGGTGGCTAACAGACAGTAATGGTGAAAAAAAAAAGAGAACTGCAGGGCTGGGTTTACATGAATTAGAGACTCATTCCTCTGCATGCTTTAATCTGTGCTGAGAGCAGTGTGGTTTCAATTATGACCTGAGCCTATGGGATTATTTTTTTTTATCTCTAAAGCAATAGAGAGAAAAGCCTTTAACCCTTAGAAAATTGTTAAATGTAGGGATTATACCCCAATGTCATCAATTATTTCTTATGCTCCCAAATCATAGCAAAGAGATGAATTGGTGGGAAAGATCTCTGCTTCAGGCAACAGGAAACACCAGCTACAAGTTCAATGCATAAAGAAATGGCTAGCTGGGTTTCCCTGAAATGGAGACACAGGGCTGAAAGCACAGGAACCCAGTAGTGATTTCTGATCTCATAGAATCACAGGATGGCAGGGGTTGGAAGGGACCACCAGAGATCATTGAGTCCAACCTCCCTGCCAAAGCAGGATCACCTAGGGCAGGCCACACAGGAACATGGCCAGGAGGGTTTGAAAAGAGAAGGAGACTTCACAACCCCCCTGGGCAGCCTGTGCCAGGGCTTCAGAACCCTCACAGTAAAGTTTTTCCTTCCATCAAAGAGGAATTTCCTGTGTTCCAGTTTCTGTCCACTGCCCTTTGTCCTAACACAGGACACCAATGAAAAGAGACTGGCACCCTTAAGGTATCTGTAAATGCTGATTGGATCCCCTCTCAACCTTCTCTTCTCCAGGCTATACAGCCCCAGGGGTTTCAGCCTTTTCTCATCAGACAGATCAGATGTTTCAGTCCCATTATTATCCTCATAGCTTCTGTTGGACACTCTCCAGTAGTTCCCTGTTCCTACTGAAGTAGGGACCCCAGAACTGGACATAGTACTCCAGATGTTTTATCCTCTCACTAGGGCAGAGTAGAGGGACAGGAGAATCTCCTTTGACCCGCTGGTGACAATTCTTTCGATGCAGCCAATTAGTATCCTGAGCTGTGAGCACACCTTACTGCCTTATATTTATTGTTTCATCCACCAGTATCCCCAGGTCCTTCTCCACAGGGCTATGTCAGTCCACTCATTGTCCAGCCTGCATTTGTGCTTGGCATTGTCCTGACCCATGTGCAGGACTTTGACTTTGGTCTTTATGAACTTCAGGAGGATTCCATGGGCCTGTCTCTCCAGCCTCTTAAAGTCCTCTGAATGGCTTCCCTTCCCTCTGAATGGCTTCCCTTCCCTCTGAATGGCTTCCCTTCTCTCTGGATGCCATCCCTTCCCTCTGGATGGCATCTTGTCCCTCTGGATGGCATCTTGTCCCTCTGGATGGCATTAGCAACCTGGTCTAGTGGAGGGTGTCTCTGCCTATGGGACGAAGGTTGAAACTAGATGATCCTTAAGGTCCCTTCCAATCCAAATCATTCTATGAACCTGAGAAACCTCTGAGACCTATTGTTGTCCAATAGCAGAAGTAGTCTGTGCCTCTGTGCTTACTTATATGAAAGTTGGACTATTTCACCCAGAATTACAGCAGCTAAAAACTGGAGAGTATATTTCTTCTGCGAGAAGAAAAATCTGCATGTTTCATCCTGAGGTTTGTTGGCCTGGGCAAAGGGGATAGACTTAGGAAAACAAATGGCCTGGCTGCCACAAATAACAGTACTGGTAGAGAGTGTCATAATTAATGAGACTGACAGCTGACATGGCAATACAGGCCTGCAATGTCACAAACTGTCTCCAAAACCCAGCTCTTGCACATAACAGCGGAATCTAACACTGCTCCACAGCATTTTGTCACAGATTCCAGCAGAAAGCTGCTATTGTGCACTGCTTGGAGAAAGCAATTCCCTTAAAGAGCAGAGGAGAAAGAAAATGAGCAGTGGGTCCCACAACTCATCTCAGATTTCCTTTGGTGAATGTCTTCCATTTCTTTTTCATGAGGTCTTTGACAAGCAGCAGTTATAAGATTTTCATTTCCTGGAAGATTTCTTGCCTGGCTGAGAGCTAAAGGTTCTTCTTTTTTTTACCCATTTTTCCCCCCCTCCCCCCCTCATTTTCCCCTCTATTTTCCCTTGGTCTTCATTTTCCTCCTTGTTTCCATTTTTTCTTATTTCTTTTGCCATTTTTTTCCTTTTGTTCTTTTTTTATTCTGCTTTTGCTTGCCCTCCATTTTTTTTTCTCTTTTATATTACTTCCCCCTCCCCTTTTTTGTCTTCCCCCCCCACACTTCTATTAGGATAGATGCATATCATAACTGAAGGAGGAATTCATGACTTACTTTTTCCAAGTGGAATAGTGAGCTTTGTGTACTTTCTCATGTTCTGTAAGGCACATCTATTGAATTGGGGGAACAGTAGGGATTCCTCTGGACAGAGCATTGAGTAGCCTAGTCTAGTGGAAGGTGTCCTGCTCATGAGGGAGAAGTTTGGAACTAGATCATCTTTAATGTCCCTTCCAACTCAAACGGTTCTATGATTCTTCTCATGAGAAATCTCCTTGTGCCGCTTTCTATTAGCCTTCCCATGGCAGGACAGCAAGGCAAGGTATAACTCCAGCTGAGGAGGAAATCCTACAGTTGTCCTTGAGGAGTAAGAGACCAGGGTCAGAGAAGAGGGCTGTGTGCCTTCTGCAAATAAATGCAATCCAAATTAAACCAAACACACCGTTTCCTTTCTCAGTCATTTGCCAAAGGGAGTTCAGGTGCATTGCTCAGTCAGGACTAAACAAACAAGGTTTAGGATCATAGGATCATAGGATGTTAGGGGTTGGAAGGGACCCAAAGAGATCATCAAGTCCAACCCCCCTGCCAGAGCAGGACAATACAATCTAACACAGATCACAGAGGAACACATCCAGACAGACCTTGAAAGTCTCCAGAGAAGGAGACTCCACGACCTCCCTGGGGAGCCTGTTTCAGTGCTCTGTGACCCTTACAGTAAAGAAGTTCCCCCTTGTGTTGAGGCAGAACCTCTTTTGCTGCAACTTATACCCATTGCTCCTTGTCCTAGCACAGGGAGCAAGTGAAAAGAACCTGTCCCCCTGCTCCTGGCAGCCTTCAGATACTTATAAACATTTATCAAATCCCCTCTAAGTCTTCTTTTCTGCAGACTAAAAAGCCCCAGGTCCTTCAGCCTCTCCTCATAAGCCATGGCCTCCTGTCCCCTAATCATCCTCCTAGCCCTCCACTGGACCCTCTCCAGCAGATCCCTGTCCCTCTTAAACTGGGGAGCCCAAAACTGAACACAGTACTCAAGATGAGCTCTCACCAGGGCAGAGTAGAGGGGGAGGAAAACCTCCCTTGATCTGCTGGACACACTCCTCCTGATACACCCCAGGATCCCGTTGACCTTCTTGGCCACAAGGTCACATTGCAGTGCCAAAGTTAACTTGCTATCCACCAGGACCCCCAGGTCCCTCTCCACAGGGCTGCTTTCCAGCAGATCACCTCCCAGCCTGAACTGATGGCAGTAGAAGGTATCCAAAATTGGGAGCTGTGGGAAAAGTCGTACGAATGGACTCCATATTAGAGACAGTTAGGACAGTTAGACACTGAGACTAATCATTTTATGGGCACTGACTAACCTCCCTTGCCTTCACTAGCATTTCATCACTTGTGAACCAAGGGCATAACTGATGAAGACCACAGTGTCCCAACAGTTTGGCTGTGCTGTTTAAGGATGTCCCCCACCCAGAGCTGTCCATCAGAGCACTGGCTGGCAGCAGTGACATTTCAGCAGCCATGTTTAATTACGTGGGTGCAGTAGGCCCATCATCAATAGCACTGACATTTCCAAGCGATATCACCTCAGGATAAGCCAGCTCTGAAAGTAATCTCTTTTCTGTCCTTCTCCATCTGTCCTGACAAATAAAGCTGCATGAGTCAGATTTTTAAACAGAGGTAGTACCTAAAGGGAGGTGAGGAGCACAGAGAAATCCATCTGAGAGCCTTCAAGCAGCCAGTTCCTGCTGCAGCCCTTGGTGGCCTGAATGTTTAGTTTCATAGTTTAGAGTAGATAGAAGCAAGACATTTATATTTTTTTAATGAGTGGTGAAACACTGGCTCAGATTATCCAGGGAAGTGGTAGCTGCCCCAGCCCTGGAAAACATTCCAGGCAGGTTGGATGGGGCTCTGGGCAACCTGGGTAGTAGGCAACCTGCTCTTCACTGCAGGAGAGTTGGACTAGATGACCTTTAAAGGTCACTTCCAACCAAAACCTTTCTGTGATTCTGTGATTTCTTTCAGAGCCTGACAGCAGCTCCTTCAGAATTCTCAAAGGAGAAAAGGTGGTCTCATAGAATCATCACAGAATGGGGTTGTGAAGGGAGCTCTGGAGATCATCGAGTCTGTCTCCTGCCAAAGCAGTATCACCTAAGGCAGGTCACACAGAAAGATGTCTGGGCAGCTGCGGGGAGAGCATCTCAGTCTCTACAGCTCCCTAAAAGGAGGTTGTAGTGAAGTGGGTGTTGGCCTCTTCTCCCAAGTCACAGCTGATAGGACAAGAACAAATGGCATTAAGTTAATCCAGGGGAGATTTAGGTTGGATATTAAGAGAAACTTCCCTACTCAAAGGGTTCTCAAAGAGTGGAACAGGCTGCCTAGGGAAGTGGTTGAATCACCATCCCTGAGTGGATTTGAAAGACATCTAGATATGGTGCTCAGGGATGTTGTGAAGCAGAGGCCCTGGTAGAATTAGTAATGGTTGGACTTGCTGATCTTGAAGGTCCTTTCCAATCACAGTGATTCTTTGATCCCTGAAGGAAGACCTGAGGCCACAGCCAGGCTGTGCAGAAACATGCTTTTGAGAATGAACATGCAGTGCAGGCTCACTCAAGCATTCATTTATCTGTGTAGGCATAATGAAAACACACTCAGGAGAAGTTTCCTTACAGCCAGTTGTTGTTCTCACGTTGTTTCTGCTCACACTGACTTCATCCTAAATCCATCCAACATTTTTTTCAATTGCTTTTAAGTGCTCTTTTTGACTCTAAAAAGTTGGGTGGAGACAGCTACTAATTTTAGGTCTTATAGCATCCAGATCCATGTTATATTTCTAAATACTTTTTTATGTCACCCTTCTGGTCTCTCATTTCTTCTTCTTCTTTTTTTTCTTTCAGATCTACAAATGACTGTCTGAAGATTTAAGATTGATGAAGGGCATTTTCTTCCACACTTTGAGCTGCACAGAAAACGGATGGAAAATTAACTTTCTAAAGTAAGCTGAGTTTAATTCCTAATTTGCTGAAAAGGAGGAAATATTTAAGACATTTTGGCCTTGAAGAACTTGGAAAGGCATCACAGTAACCAAATTTCCTGCAGTTTGTCCAGTGCATGAGTACATTTTTGACCCTCACTAAAAAATTGACAGAAGCCTACAAACAGCAATTTATTTATTTATTTATTTTAATTGCAAAACTAGAAACAAAGCTTAGATTTATACATTCACACAGGGTAATGTTGTACAGTGTGCTTTAATTAGGTGGGGTGTGCCCTGAAGAGCACAATGGTTTGCTTAGATGGTGTTGACAGTGACAAGCTTAGTGAGTAAGGAGGGAAGGAAAGTTAGCAAATCAAGTCCAGGAGAAAAGGAACAAATGCTGGATAGATTGAGCATACTCAGTTTGGTCATCAGGTCTGTCCCACTGCTGAGGACAATCTGAAAGGAGGTTGGAGTGAGGTGGGGGTCTGCCAAGTATCAGGTGCTAGAAGAAGAGGAAATAGCCTGAAATTGGACCAGAGAAACTTTGCGTTGGAGATTAGGAAACATTTATTTCCTGCGAGAGTTATCAGACATTGGAACAGGCTGCCCAGGGAGGTGCTGGAGTCAGCATCCCTGGAGGTGTTCAAGAAATGTGTGGACATAGCACTCTGGGACATGGTTTAATGGCCATGGTGTTAGATTGGCAGTTGGACTCTATGATATTAGAGATTTTCCTGACCAGAACAATTCTACAATTCTGCTCTATGATTCTGTGGCACTTCACCTCTTCACTCTTTCTCTGCTCTCCCAGGACCTGATGCAATGTCAGAAGGAGACCTAGTTGCTTTGTTCTCCCAGTGTCTCTTCTGCTTAAGCCCCTTGAGAGGACTTGGACTTCTGAATTTAGATCGGTTCCTGAGACCATAACATTTCTTTTTAGCGTGTTTGCTGCCTCGTTGATTTCCCTGATCACTCACAAATCAATTCTTTTACTCTCTTTCAGCCATCTTGAGTGACTTCTCTGTTCTCCTCCCATTCTCTTGCATCTCTTCCTACTATGATATAGAGAAATTTAGAATGTGAGTCTGATTTTTTTTTCATCCATTTCCATATCTGCTAATTAGAATAGAATAGAATAAACCAGGTTGGAAGAGACCTCCAAGATCATCCAGTCCAACCTAGCACCCAGCCCTAGCCACTCAACTAGACCATGGCACTAAGTGCTTCATCCAGGCTTTTCCTGAACACCCCCAGGGATGGTGACTCCACCACCTCCCTGGGCAGCCCATTCCAATGCCAATCACTCTCTCTGGCAAGAACTTCCTCCTAACATCCAGCCTATACTTCCCCTGGCACAACTTGAGACTGTGTCCCCTTGTTCTGTTGCTGGTTGCCTGGGAGAAGAGACCAATCCCACCTGGCTACAGCCTCCCTTCAGGTAGTTGTAGACAGCAATGAGGTCACCACTGAGCCTCCTCTTCTCCAGGCTAAACAACCCCAGCTCCCAGAGTACATCTAACAGATCAATTAAGAGTAGATCTACTTCAGAGCTTAGGACAATCATGATCAGAGCAGCTGCTGTCTGGCAAGTATCAAACATCTTGTCTGTGCTTGATACAGTCCCACTGCAGCTCGTTGCTGAAATACGCAGTCCTGACATCTTCAGGATGAAAGGTAGGTCCTGCATTCACACAAGACATCTGTCTTTATCTCATGGGCTCAGGAGACATCATGAGTTTATCTCACAGATATTATGACTCCATCATTAAACCTCTACATTCATTCTTTTGGTTTGGGTCGTGATGGGTTTTACAAATCCAAAGCATTTTCCACTGAGTTTGTTTTTTCATTCTGGGTGACTTATGTTCTCCGTGCATACCTTAAATTTTAGGGCAACACAGTGTTTGTCATCATGACTACATGATTTAGGTCACTGCTGACACTGTCACGTTTACATCATTATAAATACTTTGGCTCCAAAGGATTCAGGCTTTGTGATGAACTCCAATAAATCTCTTCCTTAATACTGTCAGGCCTTGAAATGGAAATGTGTGCAGTAAGGAAGAAACAGAATTGTTAAGGTGTCACACTTATCTTTTTGAAATAAATGGAGCATTTTTTAATCTATACCATCAAGGATGATAAACATTTCTGCAGCTGCTTATTGTAGAGCTCCACTGAACCTCTCCTAGATTCTCACTTGGGTTGTGCAGAATTATCAGGCTAGGCTAACGATGAGTATTTCGTATTTTGATGTACAGATCTAAATCTGTGGTAAATAAAGCTGTGCTTGCCAGGCCCAAAGAGTGGTGGGGAATGGAGTCAGTTCATTGGTGGGCAGTCACAAGTAGTGTTCCCCAGGGCTCAGTGCTCTTTAATGACTTTATCAATGATCTGCATGAGAGGATTGAGTGCACCCTCAGTAGGTTTGCAGATGACACTAAATTGTGTGGGAGTGTTGATCTGCTGAGGGATAGGAAGACTTTGCAGAGGTCCAGGCTGAATCAATGGAGCAAGATCAGTTGTATGAGGTGTAACAAGGCCAGGTGCTGCACTTGAGTCACAAAACCCCTGTGAATGCTCCAGGCTCGGAGCAGAATGGCTGAAAATTGTCCTGCAGAAAAGGACCTGGGAATGCTGGTTGGCATCCAGGTAAACATGAGCCAATGAGTGCCCAGGTGGCCAAGAAGGCCTTCAGCATCCTGGCCTACATCAGGAGTAGTGTGGCCAGCAGGAGTAGGGTAGGAATTGTGCTCTTATACTGGGCATTGCTGTACCTTGGATCCTGGGTGAAGGTTTGAGTCCCTCACTCCAATAAGAACATTAAGATGCTGAAGCAGATCCACAGAAGGGCAGCAAATCTGGTGATGGGTCTGGAGAACAGGTCTGGGGAGGAGTAGCTGAGAGAACCAGGGTTGTTTAGTCTGGAGAAGAGGAGGTTGAGGGGAGAATTCATTGCTCTCTACAACTCCCTGAAAGAAGAGTGGAGTGAGGTGAGGTTCAGTCTCTTCTCACTAGTATTAGGTGATAGAACAGGAGGAAACAGCCCAAAACTGTGCTAGGGAAGATTTAGGTTGGTTATTACGAAAAAATGTCTTTGCTGCAAGAGTGGTCAGGCATTGGAACAGGCTGCCCCAGGAGGTAGTGGAGTTCACACCTCAGAGGTGTTCAAGAAAGGTGTAGACGTGGCACCTCAGGACATGATTTAATGGCCATGATGGTGTTAGGTTGATGATTGGAGTCAGTGATCTTAAAGGTCTTTTCCAACCAAAACAATTCTGGATTCTGTTTGTCCTGCCCTCAGCATCCTGAGCCTTTGCAAGAGTAGGGGAAGATACTGATTGAAATACTGACCGTTTCATATGATGCTGACAGGGAAAAGTGCTCTTCAATCCCATCTAAACTGCCTGTGAGTGGTGCTTTCATTTTATTTTACTTTTTAAATACACTCCAAAGAAGCTTAATTTGGCCTCAAGTGAAAAGAGGATGAGATTAAAAGAAATGCCAAAGAAAATCTCTCTGGAGACTTTCGAAACCCAGCTGGGCATATTCCTGTGTGACCTACCATAGGTGATCCTACTTTGGCAGGGAGAATAGAATAGAATAGAATAGAATTAGAATAGAATAGAATAGAATCGACCAGGTTGGAAGAGACCTCCAAGCTCATCCAGTCCAACCTAGCACCCAGCCCTAGCCAGTCAACTAGTCCATGGC
>WAAF01013577.1:241333-274252 GCA_013400475.1 Tricholaema leucomelas
AACACCTCCAGGGACTTGATGATCTCCAGAGGTCTCTTCCAATCCCTACCATTCTATACTGCTATAACACCTCCAGGGACTTGATGATCTCCAGAGGTCTCTTCCAATCCCTACCATTCTATAGCGCTATGATTCCATGGTTCTACTTTTCTATGATTTAAAAGACAGTGTGTATTAAAAAAAAAAGAGACATTTTCTTCTTTTGCTGTGAAATTTGGTGTCTTTCCATCCATTCTTTCAGCATTTGTGAAGGATTTTTAGTAGAAATCAATGAGCATTAGTAATGACAAAGTAATGTAAGAAGCTGCAGTTCATAGAACAAATTTCAGGGGCAAAATATCAATGTGCTGGCTTATAGGACTCACAGCACAGGGCTGCACTAGGGAGGAAAGGAGCTATAAACTCTTCAACCTCACTCATCTCGTGTAATCTACACAGAAATCTGAATGCAGACCACTGACAGCTTTAAAATGGAGCAAAATGCCTTCAGCAGCCTCACGAAGGCAAGAGAAATGTCACATCTAAACCAGGACCATAAAAAGCAGGAAATAAAACACAAAAGAAGCTAGGGGTCTGGTGGGTGTTTTAATAGTGAAGAGAAAAGATGAGGGCTAGTCAGTGTTTTACAGCAGCTTAAAGAGGTGGGGACACATGTAAGGACACTGGCCTCCAGCCCCCTGCCACGGGAGAAACAGCTCCAGGGACTCCAAGCACCACTGGTGTAGACCCCTTTGCACAGAGAGGAGTGACCTGGGTTCTTTCAGCCCCAAAGGCAGGTTTTTCTCCCGTGCTTTTCATTCTGCCAGAGCTTCTCTGTGTAAAGGAGTTGGAAACACAAGCCTCCCTGGGGCAAGCAGCAAGTCTGCCATCTGCATTTCCATCTGAGATATGTCACCTAGTGCTTGCTAAACCAGGCATGAGAACACCATCTAGGGCTGACAGAAAGTATGGGTCTCATGGCATGTTGCTTGAAACTCTGAAATATTTGTCCTCATGTCCTGGTGTTCATAACCTGCTCTAGTGGGAGGTGTCCCTGCCTATGGCAGGGGGTTGGAGCTGGATGATCCTTGAGGTCCCTTCCAACCTAAACCATTCTATGGTTCTATGATTCTATAACCTGAGAGATATTTGACAGTCAAAACCACCAACATGGCAACCTAATCTGACCATCTGAAGAATACAAGCCAGAAACACTGAGTGAGACATGTGAATTGCTGTTCCTTGCAGGAACATGGTGCAAACCCACCAGAATCTGAAAATTCCTTGTCTCCTTGTCTAAATAAAAGCATGTCTAGAACTGAAACACCTCACTTTTACCATCTATATGCCAATAAGCACAACCCTAAATGCTGCCATAGGCATCAAACCTTTGCATAGAATCATAAACTTACAGATTCCTAGAACAGTTTGGTTTGGAAGGAACTAAATTTAAAGATGATCTAGTTCCAACATCTCTGCCATAGGCAGGCACAACTTCCACTAGACCAGGTTCCTCAAGGCCCTGTCCAGCCTGGCCTTGAACACCTCCAGGGGGCATGTACAAGCTCCTTGGGCAACTCTTTCCAGTGTTTCACCACCCTCACTGACAAGAATTTCTGCCTAATAGCCAGCCTAAACCTACTCTCCTCCAGCTTAACGTCAGCTCTCTCTGTATAGGAAGCCAGGTAATGGATGGAACAGTGTGATGGTTTGGGTATCCCCTGCCCCCCCACACTTTTAGAAATCACCCAGACTAGACTCAGCCAGCTCTGGAAATGTGAATGAAGCTTATATTTACAGCTGGCACAATTTACAAGCAGATAGTTACAGTATATACAGTGATAGACAGAAATAGACAAGGTAAAAAAGGTAATACAGACACAACTNCTAGCTAGGCTCAAACTAGCACAAACAGTGCAAAGTTTTAGTCAATGCTATGTAATTCCAAATGGTGGAAAGTTTTATTCAAGAATCTGTCATCCTAGGGAAGTGTTCTTCAAATCCACCTGGATGTGTTCCTGTATGGCCTGGCCTAGGTCATCCTGTGTATTGAGTTTGGGCTGAGCTGGGGTTAATCTTCCTCAAAGCATCTTTCTAGTGCTATGCTTTGCAGTGCTACAGCTGAGTGTTGATAACACAGCAGCGTTTTGGCTGCTGCCAAGCTGAGCACCCAGGCTGAGTTTTTCCAACATCTCCCCACACCTCTCCCCACAGGGGAAGAGGGGAAATGAAATCTTACTAACTTTATTGAATGTCTCTATTCAAATATCTTGCATAAGCAGACATGTCACTTTAATCAGATAAAACCCACCAGGGAGGGTGGTAATTGTTTGTATTACTTCTTGACAGCTATAAAAAGCTAAACTGTTACTGTGCAAACTCTGTCTGAACTATTTAAACAATTGAAAAATGTGATTTAGCAGCTAAAACAAACTTGATGCAGGCTGAGCTCTCATTGACATGTGTGAGGTGAGCTTGCTCTTTCCATGGGGAATACAAATTACCTGCACAGTTCAAAAATCAACTGGGTGGTTGAACCCCAGTGCCAAACAAACACCTCAGAAGACCTTGTATTACCACCAGGTAAACAGGAGGTGATGGCTGTTTCTGCACTGAGGCCTGCTACCTTAACACCTCAGTTGACATTTTGCCTTGGAAATTCCCACTGGAGAAGACACATACAGAGGATGCAAGGAAAGGCAGGAATGAGGTTTTGCAGTAATCACAGAATCACTATGGTTGGAAAAGACCTTCAAGATCAGCAAGACCAACCAAGACCAACCATTATCTAACTCTACCAGGGCCACTGCTGCAGCATATCTAGATGGCTTTTTAAGACCAACAGGTTTGGTGATTCAAGCACTTCTCTAGGCAGCCTGTTCCAGTCTGTCAGAACCCTTTGAGTAGAGAAGTTTTTCCTAATGTCAAACATAAACCTCCTCTGGTGTAACTTCAGGCTATTTCTTCTTGTCCTATCTTGTCCTGTCTTCTTGTCCTTCTTGTCTTGTGAGAAGAGACCAACACTCACCTCCCTACAACCTTCTTTCAGAGAATTCTAGAGAGCAATGAGGTTTACACTCAGTCACCTACAGATGAAACAATTCTTTCAGCTCCTCCTCACCAGACTTCTCCAGACACTTCATCAGCTTTGCTGCCTTTTTTTTTGCCTGCTCCAGCACCTCTTTGTTAGATAGTGTTTGGACTTAGTGATCTTTTCCAACCATAGTGATTTTTCCAACCATAGTGACTCTGTGATTCTATAAGCAGTTAGCTTTTGTAGATGCTCACAGAGAGCCTCACTTAGAGTAAACCTTATGCATCAGGCACTTTCCAGGATAGAGGAAACCCCCCTGAGACATTGTGTTTCTCTGTGACTAATGGAGGTGTAGTGCTCTTGGAGGACCTACAACTTGACTGGGAGATGCATCTTCTAGTAAATGCTTTTGCCTGCCTGGAGAAGCCCCAGGAGTGCCTGGCAGGAGTTTAGGTTAGGACTGCTGGCACTGATTGGGCTGCATCAAAAGCAACATGGCCAGCAGATTGAGCAAGATGATTCTGTCTCTCTGCTCTCTCTGCTCTGGTGAGATCTTCCCTGGAGTACTGTGTCCAGCTATGGGACCCTCCACACAAGTGAGGTATGAAGCTGCTGGAGAAGGCCCAGAGAAGGGTCACAGAAATTATCAGAGGCTTGGAGAACCTCTCCTGGTGGGAGAGGCTGAAAGACTTGGGACTGTTCAGCCTGGAGAAGAGAAGGCTCTGAAAAGACTTTATAGCAGCATTTCAGTGTCTGAAGGGGACCTGCAGGAAGGTTGGGGAAGGGCTGTTTAGAAGAGCTTGTGGTGACAGGACAAGGGGCATTGGTTTGAAACTGGAGCAGAGTAGATTTAGGTTGGACCTTAGGAGCAAGTTCACAGTCTCACAGTCTCACAGTATCACCAAGGTTGGAAGAGACCTCACAGACCATCAAGTCCAACCCTTTACCACAGAGCTCAAGGCTAGACCATGGCACCAAGTGCCACGTCCAATCCTGCCTTGAACAGCTCCAGGGACGGCGACTCCACCACCTCCCTGGGCAGCCCATTCCAGTGTCCAATGACTCTCTCAGTGAAGAACTTTCTCCTCACCTCAAGCCTAAACTTCCTCCGGCGCAGCCTGAGGCTGTGTCCTCTCGTTCTGGCACTGGCCACCTGAGAGAAGAGAGCAACCTCCCCCTGGCCACAACCACCCTTCAGGTAGTTGTTCTTCACAATGAGAGTTGTGTGTAATAGTGGAACAGGTTGCCCAGGGATGTGACTGAGGCCCCATCCCTGAAGATGTTCAAGGTCATACAAGATGTGCTCTTGGACAGTCTGATCTAGTTGGAGGTGTTTCTGCTGACTGTAGGGCAGGTTGGATGAGATGCCCTTTGAGGGTCCCTTCCAACTCAATGCAGTCTGTGAATGTGATTGGCCTATCTGCAGAAAACTGAAGAGTTGAGTTTGTTTTTTTTTCTGTCTGCTGGCAGCTGTTACCTTTAAATAGTTTTAGATTTCTTCTGACAGTCAGCATGGTGCAACAGGGACAGATTCTGTGTCAAGTTCCACCAGTGCAGTGCAATGAACATGGCCTATTTTGGAAGTTTGTGGGGCTTTTTTGATAATTCTTTTCATTTTGCAGCTCCTAGCCACATACTTGCAGCTCTGAAATCAACCTACCAACCTCCACCACCTTTACCTAAATTAAATCTCTGCTTTTTGATGTGTTGTCTATTTCCTGTAAATGTTCCACTACGTTGGCTCCTTCTAATGACTTGCTTTTTGCCTTTGAACAACTTCTTCCTTATGTTGATTTCCTGGACCACTTATCATTTATTGATGGATAGTTAATTATCAGCAGGCAATAGATCTTACTCAACTCCCTGCAAGCAGCAGCTGACATTTTGTCTGCCTCGCTACCAATGAGAGCTTTCAGAGTCACACAGATATTCTTTGCAGCAGATAAAACATGAGCCTGCATTTAATCACTTTGAGAGAGTCAAGGATGCTCCTTTGTCTTTGGCTAAATCTCTGCCTTGCTGCAAAACAGCTCTGATCACTTTCCAGCCTTGTCTCTGTTCCTCCAGTGATGGATTGCAGGCACCAGTTCCTCTCCACCAACAAAACATTCAACCATACCATCAAATTACTGACCACAAGTTAGCGTTGCTGTGTGGTTACAACTGCTCATCAAACTTATCTCTTGCCCCTGCCTAGAGGCATAAACATCAAATTCTCTTGCTCTTCTCCTCTAATGCTCTCCTTTATAATACATTGCTCTTCTCTCTCTTCTCCACGTGGGAATCCACGCTCGGTGTTCACAGAATCAAAAAATGCACCAGGTTGGAAGGGACTCTCACAGATCATCTTGTGCAGCCTCCTACAATGATCAGGGACATCTCCAACTAGAAAGGATTGCTCAGAGCCACATCAAGCTTGGCCTTGAACGCCTACAGGCATGGGGTCTCACATCTCTGGGCAGCCTGTAACAGTATTTCAGTATCCCCATCATGAAGAACTTCCTCCTTATGTCTTGGAAGACACCTTAAGATTATCAAGTCTAACCATAACCTGACAACTGCCTGTGCACAACCATTAGACCGAGGCCCTAAGGTCCTCATCCAGTCATCTTCGAAACAACTCCAGGGATGGTGACTGCACTACCTCCCTAGGCAACCTGTTCCAGTGCCTAATGATAATTACCAATGATCCAACATCAGCCATGAAAGACAATATCAAAGTTTTAAAAGGAACTTCAGATCAAAAAGCAATACAAAGAACACAAAGTTGCCAGAGAGCATTTTTTTCTGTCATGCATTTCATCAGTCAGAGCACACACAGCATCAGTTCTGATCAGAAGATTTCTAGCCAAGACCAAACTCTTGGGTTTGATTTTGATGGATAACAAATCTCTCCATGTCTACCTAAAAGGAGACTGGAGTGAGGTGGGGGGTCAGTCTGTTCTCCCAACTAGAACAAGAGGATATGGTCTGAAACTGTGCCAGGAGAGGTTTAGGTTGGATATTAGAAAATATTTCTTTGCTGCAAGAGTGGTCAGGCATTGGAACAGGCTGCCCAGGGAGGAGGTGGAGTCATTGTCCCTGGAGGTGTTCAAGAAACGTGTGGATATGGTGCTTTGGAACATGGTTGTCCAGGAAGGCTGTGGATGCCCCCTCCCTGGGGGTTTCAAGGCCAGGTTGGGTAAGGCCTTGAACAATGTGGTCTAGTGGGAGCTGTCTCTGCCCATGGCAGGGCCTTTGTAATCTTTAAGGTCCCTTCCAATCCAAACCATTTGATGATTCTGTGATTCTGTGGTTTAGTGGCCATGGTGGTCTTAGGCTAAGGGTTTGACTTGATGATCTTAAGAGGTCTTTTCCAAGTAAAACAATTCCATGATTCCACAATAAATAATAAAATAAATATGTCTATGCAGAGACACAAACAAACCACATCTATCAAAATGTATAGACTTTCATCTCTGAAATCCAGACTAAATCCCATCTGCAGCTTTGTAATTTATTTTACAGGGGAAATGAATCACAAAAGCTAACCTCAAGGTCACTTCAGGATGTTTGCAAAGACCATGAAAGCTGTGGTACTTATCTAGCTAAACAGTTAAAGATGTGCTTAAATGCCACATGGAGTGGACACTTCTGTAAGCAGCAGCATAGATGTGGAAGGGTTTTCCTCACTTTTGAAATTTTAACTGGATCTCTCCCTACAAAACTGAGAAGTCTGGGGAGTTTGGGGAGTTTGGGGAGTGGGGGTGCTGGTTGTTTGTTTGGTTTTATTGGGGTTTTGTTTGTTTCTTTTTAATGTCCCTTTGGTCATTCATCACAGAAAAATAGAATGCATTGGGTTGGAAGGGACCCTCAAAGGTCACTTTGTCCAGCCACACTCCAATCAGCAAGGATGCCTCCAACTAGATCAGGCTGCCCAGGATCACATCAAGTCTGATCTTGAATATCTCTTGGGATGGGGGTCTCAAGCAAGTCTTTGGACAGCCTGTTCCAGTGCCTCACCACTCATAACAAAAAACTTCTTCCTAATGTCCAGTTTAAATCTGCTCTGCCCTACATCTTCACCTCATAACCACCATCCTGAAGAACTGCCATCACAACTATTGAAAGATGAGAGCCATATATAGCATCTGTCTGAAAAACCAATGTGGCTGGTAAGCTGATCTTGCCTGCCCATTTTTTTTTTCATTCTGCTTTTATCACAATTTCTGCTCCAGGCAAAGACCTGTTTCAATAAAAACATCAGAATAAATTAAACTGTTCAGACATGAAAACCAGACTGGACCATTGTGCTCAAATTTATAGAATCATAGAATCAGCCAGGTTGGAAGAGACCTCCAAGATCATCCAGTCCAGCCTATTACCCAGCCCTATCCAGTCAACCAGACCATGGCACTAAGTGCCTCATCCAGGCTTTTTTTGAACACCTCCAGGGATGGCAACTCCACCACCTCCCTGGGCAGCCCATTCCAATGCCAATCACTCTCTCTGGCAAGAACTTCCTCCTAACATCCAGCCTAGACCTCCCCCAGCACAACCTGAGGCTGTGTCCCCTTGTCCTGTTGCTGGTTGCCTGGGAGAAGAGACCAACCCCCACCTGGCTTCAGCCTCCCTTCAGGTAGTTGCAGACAGCAATGAGGTCTGCCCTGAGCCTCCTCTTCTCCAGGCAAAACATCCCCAGCTCCCTCAGCCTCTCCTCATAGGGCTGTGCTCCAGGCAGCTCGCCAGCTTCATTACTCTTCTCTGGACATGCTCCAGTATCTCAATATCTCTCTCAAATTGAGGAGCCCAGAACTGGACACAGGACTCAACATATGGCCTGACCAGTACTGAGTACAGGGATGATTTCCTAGGGATGACCCAGATGTTTACTAGAGATGACTGAATGTTGAGGAAGTAAGATTTACAGTGGCTATTAAAAAAAAAATCTTGGCAGTAGGCATGATGAGACAGTGGAACAGGTTGCCTGGGAGGCTTGGGGAAGCCACTCATGGCAGGTGTTCAAGGCCAGGTTGGATGAGGCCTTGAGCAACCTGATACAGTGGAAGGTGTCCCTGCCCTTAGCAAGAGGTTTGAAAACAGATCATCTTGAAGGTCCTTTCCAATCCGAACCATTCTGTGAATCTCTGAATCACAAAATTCAGTCTTGTGCTGAGGCAGAAGGCATGGGTAACAAAATCCAGTGCAGACCCCTTCAGCAAAACCCAGAACAAGATTTCTGTCTTCAATTTTGAGGCCTCCTGTCTCGAGGTATTAAAGGGTGATCCCCTCCACAGTTTAGCAATTACTTCTTTAGATGATAGAAAGAGCTGGCCCTGAAATTTGAATCTCCATACCCAAAATTGCCCTTGCCAGGGCCCTCGAAAGTCATCCTTTGCGCCTCCCCCTGCTGTGAGCAGAGATATCTCTGACTGGATGCAGCACACTGGAGACAGTTATGGATATATTGGAAAAATGTCTTCCTTGAAGAAAGTCAGGCACTGGGACAGGCTGTCCAGAGAGGTGGTGGAGTCACTATCCCTGGAGGTCTTCAGGAGGTGTTCAGGAAATGTGTGGCCATGGCACTTTGGGGCATGGCTTAATTGCCACAGTGGTGTTGGATTGACAGTTGGACTTGATGATCTTAGAGTTTTTTTTTCTAACCAGAACAATTCTGTGGTTTGATTCTATGATTCTATGACACTTGACCTCTTTGCTCTTCCCCAGCTATCAAACTCAGACCAGCATGGCCATTAAACCTTCTCCCAGGGTACCGCATCCACACATTTCTTGAACACCTCCAGGGACAGTGACTCCACCACCTCCCTGGGCAGCCTGTTCCAATGCCTGACCATAAATAATTCTATTCTGTCCAATCATCTCCCTTGGAGGGCTTCAAATTAAAACAATACTTTATCTCCTCCAAGAAGCGAGGAGTGAGTGCCTGAGTTCTAGCCAGGAGAATTTACTTTTCTGTAGTAGGTGAACTAATTACCATTCCATTATCCCTGCTGCCTGCATAATCTGAAGTAAAAATATCTCCACTTCTCCTTTTCCTGCACCTTCTGGGGTCTCAGAAGGATACACTATTTCTTAACTCAAAAAAGAAAAAAAGCTTTTCAAGTCCTATCACACTGATATTCTTCTCTTTCCCTTTTCTCCCACTCCTAGTTTTCAGGTAGAGCTTCCTAAATATTTTATTATGTATTTGAAGAAGAAAGACATTTTTTAAAGCCTTGGCGTAGGCAAAATTGTTTTCTTTATGATCTCTTGATTGCCTCCATCACAGAGCAGTTGTGCCAATGGGCTGCAGTCACTTTCCTGTCCTTGTGGCTCTCTGCAAGGAGCAGGATGTAAATTCACAGATGACACCAAGCTGGGTGGCTGTGTCAGTTTGCTAGAGGGTAGGGAAGCTTTACAGTGGGATCTGGACAGTCAGGACCAATGGGTGTACTTGGTTTGGCTAAGCTGGACTTAATTCTCCCGAGAGCATCTTCCTAGTGCTGTGTTTAGCAGTGCTGTAGCTGGATGTTGATAACACAGCAGTATTTTGGCTACTGCTGAACTGAGTACCCAGACTGTGCTGTTCCAATATTTCCCCACCCCAAAAGCATGCTGAGAGGTGGGCAAGGAAGGACATTGAGGTGCTGGAGCATGTCCATAGAAGGGCAACAAGGCTTATGAAAGGACTGAGCACATGGCCTACAAGGAATGTCTGAGGGAGCTGGGGTTGTTCAGTCTGGAGAAGAGGAGGCTGAGGAGAGACCTCTTCGTGCTCTACAACTACCTGAAGGGAGGTTGGAGCAAGGAGGAGACAGCCTCTTTTTGATGACAAGGGACAGGACTAAAATGCTGTGCCAGGAGAGGTTTAGGCTACCAGTTAGGAAGTATTTCTTCACAGAAAGGGTTATCAAACATTGGAATGGTCTGCCCAGGACACTGCTGGAGTCACCATCCCTGGAGGTGTTCAAGAGGTATGTGGACCTGGTGCTTAGGGATGTGGTTTGGTGTTGACCCTTTGGTGCTGGGTCGAAGGGTGGACTGAAGGATCTTGGAGGTCTCTTCCAACCAGATCTATTGTGTGACTCTGAGAGAAGGCAGCTATGGCTGCTGATTTCACAGAGGGCTGTCACCTGCTGACAGTATCAGAGTATCGCAGTGGGTAGGAGTTGGAAGGGACCTCTGGAGATGACGGAGTACAACCGCCCCTGCCAAGGCAGGTTCACCTAGAGAAGGTCACACAGGAACACGTGTGGGCAAGGTGGAAAAGTCTCCAGAGACTGGTCCCATCCTCCTGACAGCCACCCTTCCAGTGGTGATCATCACTGATGAGATCCCCTCTCAGTCTTCTCTTTTCCAGGCTAAAAAGATTGAGCAACACAAAAGTGAGGTGAAGGTGGATGTTAGATGACTGCAGCTGTAAGCCAAATGTTCCTGTTTAAAATGATCTAATGGCTTACAAAATTCAGCCACAGTCAGTGGATGACTGTTGTTTGGTTCCAGCATCACCTGGAGAGGGTCAGGAGAATGACTTGGTGAGCAGAAGTGTGCTTTCTCCCTTACAGGAATTAATATCCTGCTGTATCATAGCTGAAAGATTAGTTACCCTTTTTTCTGGTCTCTGCATGCACACCCTCAGGAAGATAATTACATTTATTTTGGGAGACCTTTTAGCTGCATTTCAATATCTGAAGGGGACCTGCAGGATAGCTGGGGAGGTACCGTTTAGAAGGGCTTGTGGTGGTAGGACAAGGGGCAATGATTTGAGGCTGGAGCAGAGTAGATTTAGGTTGGGCACTGGGAGGAAGTTCTTTACAATGAGAGTGGTGGAACAATAGAACAGGTTGCCCAGAGATGTGATTTAGATCCCGTCCCTGGAGACATTCAGTGTCAAACTTGATGAGGCCCTGAGCAAGCTGGTTGGATATGTCCCTGCTGACCACAGGGCGGTTGGATAAGATGATTTTTGAGGGTCCCTTGCAACCCAGTGCTTTCTCTAATTCTCTCATTTATGGTCTCCATGCCTAATTGCCTGATTGTGTGATTCCTTTCCTCTTAAAAGAGCATCGAATTACAGCTTTCCACGTATGCCAGAAGTTCTTACCCCTTTCCACGTTCGGTGGTTTCCCTTTGGGAATCGGCAACCAGTAGTGAATGAAGGCCAGCCAAAAGTATTGAAAGAACAGCATTTATTATTCATACAGCAGTGGGAACACAACTGTAAAGAAAAAAGTAGTTCAAAGTAGCAGCTGAGGGAATACAACTCTAACTCTGCCAAAGCCCAGACATCAGTGATGGTAACCAAGAAGTCCCATCTGAATCAGCTATCCCAGTGTACTTCTGTCTCCACCATTCAGAGGTGCCCAAGCATCCAAGTAACTCTTTAAAATGGGACTCAGAAGCATCAAAATCATCCAGAAATATTCTACCCAGAGCAATGACTTCTGCTTTTAACAAAGGCACATTTACAGGTTCCCTCTACTTATTGTGCCTGATCCAAGTTAACATCAAGTTTAAATAATGTCATCGTCTTTTAATCAGTGATTCCACAGAATCACAGGATCATGGAATGGTAGAGGTTGGAAGGGACCTCCAGAGATCACTTGAGTCCAACCCCCCCTGCCAAAGCAGGTGCATTTGGACAGCCTCCAGAAGAGACTCCACAACCTTGTTAGGCATCCTCACAGCAAAGCTTTTCCTTCTGTTGAAGTGGAATGAACACAAGTTTGTGTTCATTGTCCCTTGTCTCATCACTGGGCGCCAGTGAAAAGAGACTGGCCCCTTCTTCTTGACATCCACCCTTAAGGTATTCATCAGCATCAATCAGATCCCCTCTCAGCCTTCTCTGCTCCAGTCTAAACAGCCCCATCTCTCTCGGCCTTTCCTCATCAGACAGATATTTCAGTCCCTTCATCATCCTTGTAGTTTCTGTTGGATACTCTTGAGCAGGTCCCTGTCTTACTTGAACTGGGGAGCCCAGAACTGGACACAATACTACACATGCTTTCTCACCAGGGCAGAGTAGGGGGGCAGGAGAACCTCCTTTGACCTGCTGGCCACATTCTTCTTAATACATCCCAGGATACCATTGGCCTTCTTAGCCCTGTGGACACATTGCTGTGCCATAGATAACTTTTAGTCCACCAGGACTCCAAAGTCCCTGCATGGTTGGATGGTTCCAGACTGAAGTTTTCTCTTCCAAACTGAGCCTATTTAGCTCTGATTCAGCTTCTTTGATATTTAGAGAAAAAATATTTTTGTCCCTATATAAATAATGCAGTTTTGTCTCAGAGGATGCTGCTTTTGACACTGTGTTGACAAAAACTATGCAGCTCTGAGGCTGTAAGCCATCACTGACTGTGGCACTGCACTGCCAGGAAAAGAGATGTCTTGCTGTCAGTCATTTTTCTACTATCTCAGTCTTTGCACATTAATTTTTTTCCCCTGGTATTGCAAATTATTAAGACTTAAAAACAATTAATTTAATACACACTAGTGATCACCCCCATAGTTGGGGCCTAGGGCAAAACATCCACATGAGATTCTGAGCTGCTTCTGATACTTTCTGGTGAATGCTGTGAAATTACCCAGAGCATCCCCAGGACCAGCTGCTCATTTTATCTGTGCCTTTCCAGTCAGACCAGCTCTTAATATGACATTGCTGAGGGGAGCCTCGTTGGTCTCTACAACTCCCTGAAAGGAGGTTGGAATAAAGAGTGAGCTCAGTCTCTTCTCCCAAGTACTGGGTGATGGAATGGCCATTGGAATGGGCTACCCAGGGAGGTGGTGGAGTCACCGTCCCTGGGGGTGTTCAAGAAAAGCCTGGATGAGGCACTTAGTGCCATGGTCTGGTTGACTGGATAGGGCTGGGTGCTAGGTTGGACTGGATGATCTTGGAGGTCTCTTCCAAACTGGTTGATTCTATGATTCTATGATTTAAATGGGAGGAAATGGCCTCAAGTTGCGCCAGGGGAGGGTGAGGTTGGATATTAGGGAAAAAATCTTTCCTGTAAGAGTGGTCAGGCATTGGAACAGGCTGCCTGGAGATGTGATGGAGTCCCTGTCCCTGGAGGTACTTGAAAGGTGGATGTGTTGTTGAAGGGCATGGTTTAGTGGTAGTGGCTCAGCAGTAATAGTGTGATTGTGAGCTCTAGGTGAGCAGTTGGACTTTTTGATCACAAAGGTCTCTTCTAACCTCAACAGTTGTACGATTCCATTCTGTGACTTTCACAAATATCCTCACTAGCATTCCCATTTTAGGATGGCTGCTAGGAAACCCAGAACTGGCTAGCAAGAATGAGTGTAGCATGCAGCAGAGCTGAGCCTGTCTCTTAAGAAATACATTAGCTTTCTCCTTTTTTTACAACCAAATTATTTACAGCTGAAGAGCTCATTTTACTTGTATTTTCCTGTGAAGCAGATAATATTCAGTCACCTGCTGAGTGATAGTCTAAAATACTGTAGGGCTTCATTATCCAGGGTGGTGAACTCAATTCCCTCATGTAGAGTTGAACGCCCATTGACTACAGCAAGTGCTGTTCAGACAATGCTGGGAAATGTCCTTTGTTTTACAAGAACTGAGAAGTGATTAAGTCCTTGACTATTATAATGCATTCACATGAATTAATATCACGCTGCAAATACTCCTTTTGTGAATTACCTCAAATGGAATACCACAGGAACGGCTCAGACGTGGCACAGAAGGCTAACTTTTCATACCTCTTTTCCACATGCTTTAAAACAGTCTACTCAAAAATCCTGGGTAGGATATGTGCTTTCTCAAGAAACATTTTATAAAGACCTTTGCATTCATATTTTCAGTGAATAGTATGTTAGTGGGGAGAGCAGTGAGATAGGAATGCACCTCTCTGCTGCAGAAGGAATGTGACTTTTTCCCTTCTCACAGAATCACATAGAACAGTAGGGGTTGGAAGAGATGTCTGGATATCATACAGTCCAACTCCCCTGCCAAGGCAGGATCACCTAGTGCAGGCCACACAGGAACACATCCAAACAGGTCTTGAAAGCATCCAGAGGAGACTCCAGCACCCTTACAATAAAGAAGTTTCTCCTCATATCGAGGTTGAACTTCTTGTGTTCTTTGTCCTATTACAGGCCACCTGTGAACTGGCCCCTGTCTTCCTGACACCCACCCTTAAGGTAATTGCAAACATTGATCAGAGCTCCTCTCAGCCTTCCCTTCTCCAGGAAGTCTAGACTGGATATCAGGAAAAAAATCTTTACAGTGAGGGTGCTGCAACACTGGAAGAGGCTACACAGGGAGGTTGTGATGCCCTCTCCATGGAGGTGTTCAGGACCAGGCTGGATCAGGCCTTGAACAGTTTTTTCTGGTGGAAGGTGCCCCTGCCCATGGAAAGGGGGTTGGAACTAGGTGATCTTTAAGGGCCTTTCCAACCCAAATGATTCTATAGATCTAGGAACATAACCTGCCTTCATTTTCTTCTCCCCAGCACAATGGGAAAGAAGCAAGTACTGGAGTAATAATCTTTGTCATCTGGAAATACTCTTCCTTCTTTCTCTCCCTCATGTCCTGAAGTTAATCCACATGCTTTGACAGCCCTGCAAATGCTCTCACAGGCTGCAGCAGACTTTGATTCATATTTATTAAGCAATATTAAAGTTTTAGGTTATGTTTTGGTTTTAGAATATCCATAATATAAAGAAGCACTGGACATCAAAGCAATCAACTGATTCTTTTATCCAGAGCTGTTCAGATCAATCAGTAAACCACCACGAGGTTCTGACAGATGCCACCATGACAGATTTCTTTTCCCCTGTGTCGTTTTCATTGCCACAGATATTTTTATTTGGGTCATAATTGCATTTGGGCTTTCAATGGTGTGTAGTCAAACTATCCAAATTTGAATCTCCTGAAAAGAACTGAAATCCACATTTTTAATCTGTGGCAGGTGCTTGGCTGCCACAGCCTCCTCTTGTTGTTGTTGTTGTTGCCACTGTCATAGGAGAGGTGATCCAGTGAAATGTCTGGTTCCTCTGGCTATCTGCCCAACGCTGGCTTTGTTAAACAGCTGCTTTCGCCTAGCCAGGTTTGGAATGTTTGCAATCACTTACTGACAGTGCTGCTCATTGCCTGCCACCATTTCATCAGGCAGCAGCTCCCTGGCACTTTCAGCCTAGCCTTGTTAGCCCTGGGTCTGGAGACAACCCACCCTGTGGAGTACTGTGTCCTGATGAGGCTTCCCCAAAACGTTCCCTGAAGCATGGTGAATAGTGTGGGCAATACTTGTGCTGCCCTGTCCTGAAGCACAGCTGTGACACAGCTTCTGCATGAGCTGTCATAGCAGTAGTGGCAAAACACACTAAATCACAGAATCATGGAATCAGTCAGGGTTGGGAGGGACCACAAAGATCATCTAGTTCCAATCCCCCTGCCATGGGCAGGGACACCCTACCCTAGATCAGGCTGGCCAGAGCCCCATCCAGCCTGGCCTTAAACACCTCCAATTTTGATCAGTGGAACCATAGCAAATTCATCCAGTCCTGAAATACCATGTCCTTTGAGAGTCCTAGACTCACAGAATTGTTGAGGCTGGAAAAGACCTTTGAGATCAGCAAGTCCAACTGTTCACCTAGAGCTCACAATCCCTCCACTACTACCGAGCCAATAGCACTAAACCATGTCCCTCTCTGCCACATCCACAGATCTTTTAAATACTTCCCCACCACTTCCCTAAGAACCTAATATTCAACTTCACCCTCCCCTAACACAGCTCAGGGCCATTTCCTCTCCTCCTGTCACTTGTTGCATGTGATACAAGTCCAACCCTCACCTCACTCCAGCCTCCTTTGAGGAAGTTGTAGAGGGTGATGAGGGGAGCCTCAGCCTCTTCTTCTGTTCCCGCAGCCACTCCTTGCAAGACTTGTATCCAAGGCCCTTCACCAGTTTTGTTGCCCTTCTCTGGACATGCTTCAGCACCTCAACATCCTTCTTGTAGAGAGTGCCCCAAAACTGAAGCTGGTATTCAAGGAGTGGCCTCACCAGTGCAGAGTACAGGGGCACCAGCACTTCACTGGACCTGGGACCATATGTATGCACCCAAACCACCACAGATACTTATGCTCATTTGCTTTCATCGTTTACAGTTCAAGGCCAGGTTGGACCAGGTCTTGAGCAGCCTGCTCTAGTGGAAGGTGTTTCTGCCCACGGCTTGGGAGTTGGAACTGGGTGATCTTTAAAGTCCCTTCCAACCCAAACCATTCTATGCTTCTGTGATTCAGTTGTCCCAGGCAGAGGCGATGGTTCTCATTTGAAAAACAAAGTGACTCATCTTTTCCAGAATATAGTGACAACTTTTCTACAGAAAGCTTGGTTCTCCAAACCACTGAGTAGCACAGGTGTGCCCCATAGAGCCTGACGTAGCTGGTAGGTTTGGTAGATGTTTAAGTGCTTTCCTGGGCTATTTAAAACACCTTCACTCCACCCTACATGTTAAAAGCAGACCTGAATAATCCTGGAGAACGGAGGGAACACTGTTTAAGAACACTTTAAAAACACTCTACTTGTCTGTTTAAAATGTTGGCATTATTACCACCAGCCTATTTCTCACAGGTGAGGAGTGAAAATGCTTTTGCTTAGCACCTTTCTTCTCTTTTCCTGGCCTATCTCCAGTCAGTCCAATCTCCCCAGGATTTCTTACTTATTGCTAATGGGCAGCTGCAATTAGAGTCCTTTCAAAGAACCTGCTTTCATGCCAGCTGACCACAAGCTCTACATCAGTGAGGCAACCTCTCATTTTTGTTCCTAAGGACATGAGATTTTTCAAAGTGTTTCACTATGTTTGATCTCTTCAGTTTTGAAAGGCCCATCAGGAAGGCTGATTGTTCCTACCTAATTGCAGAGAGAGAGAAAGAAGGAAGGGAAACATCCTGGGGTGCATCAAGAAGAGTATGGCCAGCAGATTGAGAGAGTTTCTCCATCCCCTGTACTCAGCACTTATGAAATCACATCTAGAAGATTGTGTCAAATTCTGGGCTCCCTGGTTCAAGTGGCAGAGAAATGCTGGCAAATGTACAGAAAGGAGCTATGAAGATGGCGAGGGGACTGGAACATCTCTCCAGTGAGTAAAGACTGAGAGAACTGGGGCTTTTTAGCTGGGAAAAGAACAGACTGAGGGGAGATCTCATCAATGCTGATCAACACTTAAAGGGTAGTAGGTATCAGTAGTGACTAGTGACAGGACTAGGAGTAACAGACACAAAGCTGAACATAAGAAGTTCAATCTGAACGTGAGGAGGAGCTTCTTTAAGGGTGGTGGAACCCTGGAACAGGCTGTCTAGAGAAGTGCTGGAGTCTCCATCTCCGGAGACATTCCAAACTTGTCACAATGTGACCTTCTCTAGGTGAAACTGCCTTGACAAGGGGGGTGGATTGGATGATCCCCAGAGGTCCCTTCCAACCCCTATCATTCTGTGAAGCTGATGTTTAATCATAGGAAAATGTTCCGATGCACAAGGTTTGGTGTCTGATTTGGCCAGTTTGATCTTGTAGCAAGAGAATGCACAAACTGAGTCCAACTCAGGCATGACTATATCAGCAGTCTGAGCGCTCAGTAGTGCCTTTGGAAGCTTTTCAGAAAGATGCAAGTACAGATCTCAGGATATGCTTCAAGCTTTCCCTAGAACAGCCATCACTGTGGTTGGAGACCAAAGACCTTCCTGTGGCTATGTCCAGACCACAGCTCTGCTAGAAGATGATCACAGGGCTGAAGCACCTCCCCTATGGGGACAGGCTGAAAGAATTGGGTCTCCTCAGCCAGGAGAAGAGAAGGCTTCAGGTAGACCTTGCAGATGTGTTCTGCAAAGGTGAAACTTGGGGCCAAAAGGTGGTGACATTGGTGAAGGGATGAACTTTGGAATGATCAAGAAAAATGAACAGGGGAGGAAAAGAGAGGAAATTGGAACAAATGGAGCAAGAAGAACATTATTTTGGGTAAATTAAGTTTAAAGAAAAAGGGATTACACTGGCTCTGATCTTGTCATGCTGAAGTATTTTAAGGCCAGCAGTAATAGAATTATCTATAACATGAATACCCCACTAGTTCCAGGTCCACCTCTTTTCTTTGGTAATAATGAACCTGCTGATGCACATTTATCAAAAAGATAAATAAAGACCCTTTATATTGACCCAGAATGGTAGCCTGTGAATATCTTCAGAGTTCACCTTCATCAAGGTGAGGAACAGTGAAGTCTACTGAAAAAAGGGCAAGAAAATGCCTCAGAAATGCTAGGTTGCCATTTGAGCTGTCCTTTGAGTCTCTATTTAATGAGCTGGACACAGCAAAGCATCCTTCTCTGTGCCTTCCTGTTTTCAGACTGCTGTAGAAGTTCATGTTTCCAAAATGAGATGCAGTCCTACCAGCACAAGTGTCTGTTCTGTCATTGAAGCTCTGATGTGGAAAAAATCTTGCAGCAAAACATCATAAACACAATAGGGGTCAGTGGCATAGGAGTGGCTTTTGTTTATCAGAATGTGAAATGCCTTGAATAATTTTGAGTCTGTTATGATTATTTATGTGTGTGGGTGTGAACAAGAAGTTGCTGGAACTTTCTAGTGAGACTGTTGTTGCTCAAGCCCAGACACAAATATAGCAAAATAAGTATAGAATCATAGAATCAACCAGGTTGGAAGAGACCTCCAAGATCATCCAGTCCAACCTAGCACCCAGCCCTGTCCAATCATCTAGACCATGGCACTAAGTGCCTCATCCAGGCTTTGCTTGAACACCNTATCTCAGCATCTCTCTTGAATTGAGGAGCCCAGAACTGGACACAGGTCTGAAGGTGTGGCCTGACCAGTGTTGAGTACAGGGGAAGAATAATCTCCCTTGTCCTAGTGAGGACTTGTTTCTGATACAGGCCAAGATTCTGTTGGCTTTCCTGGCCACCTGGGCACTCTGCTGGCTCATCTTCAGCTACTATCTACCAGTACCCCCAGGTCCCTTTCTTACTGGCAGCTCTCCAGACGCTCTCTCCCCAATCTGCTGTGCTGCTTGGGGTTGTTGTGTCCAAAGTTTAGAACCCTGCACTTGGCCTTGTTAAATCTCATTCCATTGGTATACAAGGTCAACAGAGCACCAAGCAGACAGGCAAAATGGACCTTGATGTGTGTCTACATCTGCAAGTAAGAAAGCACATGAGATGTCAAGATTTGCCTAAGCTGCAGCCAGAGTGAAACTGTGGATAGGGAACCAGGACTCAAGGACAGACATGCCACCTGGCCAGGAGGGTGAACCATCTCTAGAGTAACTCTTGCCAAATGTACAGGAGTTTGTTGTGCAGGTCTGGTCTGTTAAGAAGACAGCAACAAACCGTTGAGTCAGTAGGGTTGATAAAGTGGGCTGCTGTCTGGATCCTCTTCACACTTGAACTCATACTTAAGGGTAACATGGGCTGATGACCAAATTGTCTTACCTACTCAATAGTCCTTACTCATATCCAGTGCTGTCTTTAGGGGTGGTCCTCCACTACTGTCGATCTAAATGCTGTCCTCTCTCAGGAGCCCATATCCATTGTCTGCAGTGGAATGAAGCAAGCATGCAAGGAATGAAGCAAGGAATGTAGTTTGGCCATTCTGGTAGCTTCAGAGATAGTGGCCTCACACTATTTATGTTGGAGATTAGGGAAAAAATTCTTTCCTGCAAGAGTGCCAGGCATTGGAACAAGCTGCCCAGGCAGGTGGTGGAGTTGTCACCCCTGGAGGTATTAAAAAAATGAGGAGATGTGGCACTTTGGAACATGGTTTAATGGCCACAATGGTGTTAGCTTGGTGGCTGGACACAATGACTTTAGAGGACTTTTCCAACTTCTGTGATTCCATGATGGGTAGCAGCTTCCTGTTTTCCCATGCAAAGACATCACTTTCCTTTTTTTCTCTTGTAATTGCAGTTTAGCATTCTTGTTATGCATGACATGCAGCACTCTTCTCTTCTCCTGCATGTGCCCAAGCAGCCTTTCACTCTCCTCCCACCCCACCCCCCCACCTCTTCTAAGTAGCTCTCTTGGGCTACTTACTCAGAAAGTATTGGGAAGTGGTCCTCAGACCATTTGACACAGCATTGTCATCACTCTGGAAACACTTCAGAACTAATGTTTAGAAGCTTATTTCACGAGATGAAAAGCCAAGGAGTGAGCTTCTTACCTGTGGCTCCTTCTGTCGTTTTAGGAGTTTCTCACTGCAATACGATTTTAGCAAAGTGAAGGGAAATTAGCAAAGGTCGAGAGTTAAAGAGTTAAAAGATAATCAAAGTAATAAACTATATTATAGGTACAACCAGGGCTGATCACAACACAGGGACAAGGGCAACTATTAAAGAGAGACCAGGCTTTGAAGTTATAACACCAGGAAGGAGCTAAATCATCTTCATCCCTCCGACCACATCTATACCATCTCTTGGTGGTGGCCATCTGCAAGATGCAGAAAGTTTGAAAGGGAGGGAATGAGGAGCTGGGGCAAAGAAACTCATGTCTCAGCTTCCAACAAGCAGGAGCAGTTCTTCCTATACCTCTCCTGCTCTGCCCTATTTGGGAAGAAGCACCTGGTACATGCTTTGCCAAGAATAGACTCCTGGGGTAGGTCTTGCTGGGAAATGCAGCGCTAAATGACAGCAGGTAGATACCTCCATGCCTCAGGAAGGGCTCTGGATGTGCATCCTGAGGGAGAAAGCCTTCTGCTGATTGGGTCGAGTGTCATAGGCTGAGTGCCACGGATTGAGTGCCTCCTGAGAAGCCCTGGGGCTGAACAGAAAATGAATGGGTTCCTCAGCACCTTACGGGACTCAAGGCAGTCCCCACCAGCTGAATGCTACATGGCAAGTGAAGGTATCCCTAGGGAGCAGGGGCACCTCCTTCTGCTGGGCAGGCAAGCACCCACAGCCACATCTGGGCAGTTTCTAGGTCTTGCTTCATTACTCTATGTGCTTCATGGTACCCCACCAGCCCTTCAAAGGGTCATTGCTCCTTCCCCCTTGCCCTCAGTGGGCACCAGATGAATTTGGGGATTTTGAAGATGTGATTCTTACTAAGGTTCTTGGGATAGGCAATAAAAGCTTACAGAAAAACATCCCCTTGCTACAGCATGCCCTGGATTGGTCTTAATTACTGCTGCTGGCAGGGTCCCCCCAGGCCCCTTCTCCTAGATGAGCCTATCCAAAGTCTAAGGCTGCTATTCCTTTTTCATCTTCTCTCTGCTCACAGTTTGAGTTCTTCCATTAAAAAGTGGGTAGGGATGCATGAAAAATTAAAATGTGTCATTACTTATTCCCCTTTTTGAACCATTTCCTTCCCTGAGGGTTATCTGCTTCTTAACTCTACCTGGTGACAGGGGTACATTGTACATTGCTTTCATTAATCTCCATCCCACACAAACCTCCCTGCTCAGGGAGCTTATCAAAATTAAAATATCAGACTTTTGTCTAAAAAATGTCTCTTTACCCATCATCACACCAAGGATTATGAGAACTGAGAAAAAGGGGGAGATCAGAGGGAGGGGCATGGTTTTTATGCAGGAAAGGGGGGAAAGATTTTTTTTTTTTAATTGGGAAATGTAGCAGTAAAATCACAAAATTAATGAAGTAAGAAAGCTCAAGATGAGGGCAGTATCTGAAAATACATTAAGCACTTTTGTCTAGTTTGGTTTCCCACAATCATAGAATTGTTTCAGTTGGAAAAGACCTCTAAGATCATCGAGTCCAACTGTAAATCCAAGACCACCATGGCCATTAAACCATGTCCCAAAGTGCCTTGTTCACAACTTTCTTGAGCACCTTCAGGTACAATGACTCCGCCACCTCCCTGGGCAACCTGCTCCACTGCCTGACCACTCTTGTGGAAGGAAAGTTTTCCTGATATGCAACCTAAACCTCCCCTGGTGTAATTCAGACTATTTCCTCTTTTCTTTTACCACCTAATTCTAAGAAGAAGAGACAATCTGCCACCTCACTCCCACTTCAGGGACTTAGAGAGAGCAATTTGGTCTCCTCTCAGCCTCTTCTTCTCTAGACTGCAGGCCAGTCTGCACACATCTTGTTTGCTTTGCCATTCTCCTCTCCATGAGTTTCAGGCAGTCAAATCTGAGAGAGGAGTGGAGGCTTCCTAAGAACCCCACAGAATAAATAAATAACATAACATAATAGGTTGGGTTGGGAGAGACCTTAAAGCACTGAATGACCTTTAAGGTAAAACCATTCTATGACTCTCTTTTCATAGAACAGCCATTGACAGAGGTATGGAACCAGGCTCAAGCAGCCTGGTTTTTCAGTGCTCTAACTTTTCTAACCCTGTGTGTTAGCACCCAGCCTGTTTTTCAGTGCTCTAACTTTTCTAACCCTGTATGTTAGCACCCAGCCTGTTTTTCAATGCTCTAACTTTTCTAGCCTTGTGTGTTAGCACCCAGCCTGTTTTTCAATGCTGTAACTTTTCTAACCCTGTGTGTTAGCACCCAGCCTGTTTTTCAATGCTCTAACTTTTCTAGCCTTGTGTGTTAGCACCCAGCCTGTTTTTCAATGCTCTAACTTTTCTAACCCTGTGTGTTAGCACCCAGCCTGTTCTTCAATGCTCTAACTTTTCTAGCCCTGTGTGTTAGAACCAAGCCTACTGTGAGGTGGGCTGCAAGGGCAAACGAGGCTTGTTTTATAACTAACAAGATTACTTATAATTAAAGGAGCAATTAATAGCTGAAAAGGAAGCACTGTATTGTAGTTCAGTTAAAAAAGTTGCTCAAGCAACAGAAACAAATCTGTTGGAAAGTTGGTTTCATTACTACTGCAGCTCTTTGGCTTTTTCAACATCATAACACATCAAGCCAAAGACAGCCTCATAAGGTGAGGGTCAGTCTCTTCTCCCTAGTCTCAGGTGATAGCATGAAAGAAAATGGCCTGAAATGGTGCCAGGGGAGATTCAGGTCAGAAAGTAGGAAAATTGTCTTTGCTGCAAGAGTGGTCAGGCATTGGAACAGGGAGGTGGTAGAATTGCTATCTTTGCAGGTGTTTAAAAGACATGTGGATGTGCTGCTGAGGGACGTGGCCCTGAGAGCAGTTGGAATTAATGATAGCAAAGTCTTGTCTTACCTCATTGGTTCTGTGTTTCTATGATTCTGAGAGGCACGCTGGGCTAGCTGTGTGCTAACCTGCTCTGCTCCTATGGACATTGAACCACAGAATGGTGCATCCAGTCCAACGCCCCTGGACAGGCAGGTTCACCTAGAGAACAGAGGAATGCATGCAGCTGAGCTTTGAGTGCCTCCAGAGATAAAGACTCCACCACCTCTCTGGGCAGCCTGTTCCAGGACTCCAGCACCCTAAATCAAAGAAATTCCTCCTCATCTTTAGATGGAACTTCTTATGTTCAAGATTGTGTCCATTACCCCTTGTCTTGTCACTGGGCACCACTGAAAAAAGACTGGTTCCATCCTCCTGACACCTACCCTTCAGGTATTGATGAGCATTCATAAGATCTCCACCTCAGTCTTGTCTTTTCCAGACTAAAAAGACAAAATTCTCTCAGTCTTTCCTCATCAGAGAGACACAAAATAACAGAATATATCTGGCTGGAAGCGGCCTCAAAGGTCATCCAGTCCAAGCTTCAAGCCAGTGCTGGAGGTTTGACACTAAACTATTTCCCTAAGTGCCAGGTCTACATGAACACACCCAGGGATGGGAATATCGATTCCTGTAAGGGAGAAAGCACACTTCTGGTCACCAAGTCATTCTCCTGACCCTCTCCAGGTGATGCTGGAACCAAACAGCATTTATGGAGACCATAAATGAGAGAATTAGAGAAAGCACTGGGTTGCAAGGGACCCTCAAAAATCATCTTATCCAACCACCCTGTGGTCAGCAGGGACATATCCAACCAGCTTGCTCAGGGCCTCATCAAGTTTGACACTGAATGTCTCCAGGGACGGGATCTAAATCACATCTCTGGGCAACCTGTTCTATTGTTCCACCACTCTCATTGTAAAGAACTTCCTCCCAGTGCCCAACCTAAATCTACTCTGCTCCAGCCTCAAATCATTGCCCCTTGTCCTACCACCACAAGCCCTTCTAAACGGTACCTCCCCAGCTATCCTGCAGGTCCCCTTCAGATATTGAAATGCAGCTAAAAGGTCTCCCAAAATAAATGTAATTATCTTCCTGAGGGTGTGCATGCAGAGACCAGAAAAAAGGGTAACTAATCTTTCAGCTATGATACAGCAGGATATTAATTCCTGTAAGGGAGAAAGCACACTTCTGCTCACCAAGTCATTCTCCTGACCCTCTCCAGGTGATGCTGGAACCAAACAACAGTCATCCACTGACTGTGGCTGAATTTTGTAAGCCATTAGATCATTTTAAACAGGAACATTTGGCTTACAGCTGCAGTCATCTAACATCCACCTTCACCTCACTTTTGTGTTGCTCAATCTTTTTAGCCTGGAAAAGAGAAGACTGAGAGGGGATCTCATCAGTGATGATCACCACTGGAAGGGTGGCTGTCAGGAGGATGGGACCAGTCTCTGGAGACTTTTCCACCTTGCCCACACGTGTTCCTGTGTGACCTTCTCTAGGTGAACCTGCCTTGGCAGGGGCGGTTGTACTCCGTCATCTCCAGAGGTCCCTTCCAACTCCTACCCACTGCGATACTCTGATACTGTCAGCAGGTGACAGCCCTCTGTGAAATCAGCAGCCATAGCTGCCTTCTCTCAGAGTCACACAATAGATCTGGTTGGAAGAGACCTCCAAGATCCTTCAGTCCACCCTTCGACCCAGCACCAAAGGGTCAACACCAAACCACATCCCTAAGCACCAGGTCCACATACCTCTTGAACACCTCCAGGGATGGTGACTCCAGCAGTGTCCTGGGCAGACCATTCCAATGTTTGATAACTCTTTCAATGGAGAAGTACTTCCCGATATCCGTCCCGAACCTCCTGTGGTATAGCTTGTAACCATTTCCTCTAGTCCTATCCCTTGTCATCAAGGAGATGAGGCTGTCCCCTCCTCACTCCAACCTCACTGTAGAGAGCAATGAGGCCTCTCCTCAGCCTCCTCTTCTCCAGACTGAACAACCCCAGCTCTGTCAGACACTCCTCGTAGGCCATGTGCTCCAGTCCCTTCATGAGCCTCATTAATATTAGATGTTCCAGTCCCCCTGTAATCTTCATGGCCCTGGAGCAGAGGGAGTCTCTTTCAGTTCCTCAGACTACTGCAAGAGCAAAACCACAGGAGCTTGCTTTCCCAGGGGGAAAGATCAGTCCTCCCAGCAGTGCCTTTGCAGGGGCAAGGCCACCAATTAACAAAAGCAAGCACATGCATGGCATGATGAATAATTGATTCTAGTGACAGAGACTCATGGGTGTGACACCTTTGTGGGCTGCATTAGGAAACTGAGCATCCTTTGAGGGATGTCAGGAAGGAGATGGCCTGGGGAAGTCAATGATATTAATGCATTTTATGGGGGGAAACAAGGAACTAGAGCAGTCCATAAAATTCTGATCATATCCCATTCCTTTTCTTAGGTGTCCCTCACAAGAGTCTTCCAGTGGAGACATTATACACTTATATACAAATAGAAGTTTTCCTTTGGGAATATATTTCTCTGTGAGGAAAATTCAAAGCCATTGTCTTTTTTAATTAGTAGAGCTCATTGAAGCAGGAGTGCAAAAATAACAAGCAAATCCCAAAAGGTGAAACCCAAAAGGTGAAACAGATCACTAGGCTTCACTTAGGAACTGGAAAACAGCTTGAATCCTGGTGCTCAAAGAATCCCTCCAAAGTTCAGTCTTGTCAAATCACACTTTCCCTCTTAACCCCTACACCAGCAGCATGTCCTGCAGGAGTACCTCTCTCTGCAGAGGGGTTTTGGTGGTGGTATCACCTGCAGCGCCTGTCTGCTGAATTCTTTCTGAAGCTGAAAACCTCTTTTGATGCCAGCCTTCCTCTTGTCTTTAGTGGATATTCTTTGTTCTCCTTTTTATGAGTGAGTTTCTTTTGTTCCTCTTTTCTTCCCCTCTGGTTTTGTTCCTCTTCTTTCTCCCCTAAATTGCACAGCTTTATAGCAGCTTTTATCTTCCCTTTCTTTTTTTTCTCAGAATGCAGCTCTTAAGGGAGCAGGCTGCATGAAAAGTCTTCATTTTGCAATTGGATTAACACTTTGATTGTCAGATTCAGAGATCCATAGAATGTTTGGGTTGGAAGAGACCTTAAAGAACATCAAGTTCCAAGCCCCTTGCCATGGGCAGGGACACCTCCCACTAGAGCAGATTGCTCAAGACCTCCTCCAATCCAGATATCCCTCTGTATAGCACTTGGGGTAATAGGAACCATGAATTCTGTTCACCTTAATTTAGGACCATCTGCTTTAGCAGAAACATTTCAAAGTTTCTCCTTGCAGTCATTTCAGACACCTTTTTCCCAGTGACATATTCATGGAAGTATTCCATGGAGGTCTTTATGCATGGACCATAAGCTTATTTTGCTACTGTAGAGGACTTCAGAAGCTTTATTGTTAGATGCTACTCGACCTGCTTGCCATGGGCAAGGACATCTTACACTAGAGCAGGCCAATCAAGGCCACATCCAACCTGGCCTTGAATAACTCCAAGGAAGGGCCATTCACAACATCCCTGGGCAACCTGTTCCAGTGTCTCACCACCCTCACTGTAAAGAATTTCTTCCTAATACCCATTCTAAAGCTGCCCTCCTTAAGCTTCAATCTGTTCCAGCTCATCATGTCACTAGAAGCCCTTTTAAAATGTCCCTCCCTAGCTCTCTTGTAGGTCACTTCAGTTACTGGAAGGCTGCTGTAAGTACGGACATGGCACTCTGGGACACAGTTTAATGGCCACGATGGTGATGGGTTGATGGTTGGACTCGATGATCTTGGAAGTCTTTTCCAGCTGAAAGAGTTTTGTGATTCTATAATTCTATCTCTATTTCTTAAACCTGAGAGCATGCATGTTTGACTTGCAGACTTTTTGTTTCCTGAAATACCTCTCACAAAGACTGTGAGAGAAGAACATAAGAGAGAAGCACAACCCGTGCACATGTTATTCAGCATGAAAGGTAAAGCTAGATTAGCAATAAACCAAATGAAATGCACTGTGATTGAATCATTAATTTTAATAACAACAATAATAACCAGCACAATAAATTTGATTCATTTTTTTGCTTTTCACAGAGCTCTTACTATTCAGTGTAAGAATGATCAGAGAACTAGAAAACATGACCAGCAATGAATGATTGAACTAATTGGTTGTGTGCCACCTGTGGAAGAGAAAACAAAGCAGAAATGATAGTTTTTAAACACAGAAAGGGCTACGGCAAAGAAGGGAGCTTTCCTTTTTTGTGTCCACAATGACAAACACAGGTGGGCTTTGCCTTCTGGTAAAGATTCTGGCAAGACACCAGGAAGCACACTAGCTGGGTTGAGGGCAGTAAAGCTGTTATGTGGAGTTCATAACTTCCTTGCCAGGTGTGTCTTGGATGTAAAACTAAAGCTTGATTGTTTTTAAAAGAGATTATCGCTGGACTCTTAGCAGCATCGCTAAAATCCAAGTATTTCAAAGTCTGCCTTAGTTAGGAGTTTAATGATTGAATGAGTAACTGAACTGAAAGAAAAGTTTGGTTCATAGAATAGAATAGAATCAATCAGGTTGGAAGAGACCTCCAAGATCATCCAGTCCCACCTAGCACCCAGCCCTATCTACTCAACTAGATCATGGCACTAAGTGCCTCATCCAGGCTTTTCCTGAACACCCCCAGGGACGGTGACTGCACCACCTCCCTGGGCAGCCCATTCCAATGCCAATCACTCTCTCTGGCAAGAACTTCCTCCTAACATCCAGCCTATACCTCCCCTAGCACAACTTGAGGCTGTGTCCCCTTGTCCTGTTGCTGGTTGCCTGGCAGAAGAGACCAACCCCCACCTGGCTACAGCCTCCCTTCAGGTAGTTGTAGACAGCAATGAGGTCTGCCCTGAGCCTCCTCTTCTCCAGGCTAAACAACCCCAACTCCCTCAGCCTCAAGAACTGAAGTCAGTGCGACTGGTAAAAGGAACTTTCAGACTCTTCAAGATGAGGGCAATTTATCAAAATCTTTTTTTTTTTGTGCTTCCTTCACTGCAGTCAAACTATTTTGAAGAACTCATTCTGAGGATGAAAGTTTCTATAGTTTGAAATGCTGTATGGGCTTGCTTTCAGTTACAGGGCTTTGGCATCACTACACAGATGGGTAAAAACAGAAATAAAGGGATCATGGAGGTGGTTGAATCCCCATCCATGGAAATGTTTAAAAGATGTGATGCTGAGTGACACGGTTTAGCACCAGACTCAGTAGAGTTAGAGAATGGTTTGGCTCAATGATCTTCAAGGTCTTTTCCAACCAAAGCAATTCTATGAAAGCTGGGGCATAGACAGCTAGGGGAAGGTCCTTCTGTAGAATTCTTAACCAAGAGGTTAGAAGACTGTCAGGCCTTGTAAATTGTTCCTCCTCAGCTTTCTCATAGGGCCCCTCCAGATACTGGAAGGCCACTATAAATTCTCCCTAGAGCCTTCTCTTCTCCAAGCTAAACAGCCCCAATTCTAGAGGCCTGTACTCATAATGGAGGTGTTCCAGACATCTGATCACCTTTGTGGACCCGCTCCAACAATTCCATGTCCTTCTTACGGAAGCACCAGAACTGGCCATAGTACTTCAGGTGCAGAGTAGAGGGGGGTGCACTTGGTTTGCGACAGACAGGTAACTGAGACTAAGCACCACCAAAGGGACAAGTGACCTACAGGCCCCATGGCTGTACAGACTTGTGGCTCAAAAGAGGAGTGCTTGATGAAGAGAGAAGAGATGTTTCTGCATTTCACACAGCTCCTACCTAAGGAAGCCATGCATGGCCTGGATAAACTGGGAAATACAGAAGCATGGTGAGCCCTTAGAGCGATTCATCTTTCTTTTAGCACGACAGGTAATGAAATGCCATGGTGGGATAACAGTCCAAGAGCTCATCTGGAACAAACTCATTTGGCAGTCATACTTTGCAGAGTCAACATCATCTAAGAGCCCAACAGGCAGAAACTGGTGCCTGAGATGTTCATATTATCCTCTCATCTCTTGCTGATTTACAGCACTTCACAGTCATTCTAGCAGAGACACCTACAGCTTCAATTGCTTAAATGTTCAGGCAAGAAAACTTCCAGAGAAGAAATTTGCACGCCAAGGTTTAGCAGATAGCCTAAATCCATGTCTGCTCCACATGGATGCAAGAGTGAGGTTCCCTCAGACAAAGGGTTTCTTTAGAAGCTATTAAAAGAACCTCAGGTTTCAACCAGAACATAAGCTGGGGGCTGTTTATCCTGGAGAAGAGGAGGCTGAGGGGCAGATCTTGTTAATGCTTATAAATACCTAAGGGATGGATGTCAGGAAGATGGGGCCAGGCTCTTCTCAGTGGTGCCAGTTGATAGGAAAACAGGTAATGAGCATAAACCTGAACACAGGAAGTTCCATTTAAACATGAACAGAAACTTCTTTACATCGAAGGTGTCAGAGCACTGGAACAGTCTGTTCAGAGAGAGAGTTTTCTTCTCTGGAGACTTTCAAAGCCTGTCTGGATACATTCCTGTGTGGTCTGCCCTAGGGGATCCTGATTTCGTACAAATGTTGGACTGGTGATCTCCAGAGGCCTTTTCCAAGCCCTACTACTCTGCAATTCTGTGATGTTCAAAATTCTTCCATACATACATCAATGGCATTAGCACATGCTTAAATTTAACCCCTTTCCTGCTCCTAATTAGTGCCTTTTCTTTCAGAGTTGTTTTTTGTTTGTCTTCTTTGAATTGGATCATAGAATGGTTTGGGTTGCAGGCACCTTAAAGATCACCTAGTTCCAAGCACCCTGCCATGGGCAGAGACAGCCTCCACATCAAGGCTTGCTCCCTGTCCTGCAGGTTAAATGGAAGACTCCTACTGATTTCAGTGGGATGTCGATGGCAGCCTCCCTTGCTTTATCTTCAGTCATGGCCATGTCAGCAGTAATAACTTTGAAAAGTGTATGTGCCAAAGCTTACTTCCATTTTCTACCACATCTCTGGTTGATCTACGTGGAGATTTGCTGTCATCTGTGGGTAACTAATGGACCTTGCAAAGAAATTATGTTCTTTGGCTCTCAACTGTCAAGAAGCTTTATTTTCCCCCTCTCATTATTTGAAGGGTTTCCAAGTCTGGCAACAAAGTAATTAAGGGGCACTGGGTTTAAAATTGACTGGAACAGGACTATCCATCCAAATTTGACTTACATTACCTAATTTTGAGGGTTTTTTTTCCCTGCAGGACATTCACAAGGCCAGGCAGGTATATTATCTCTGCATACCATTCATTATCAAGCATGACTGGAACAGGTGGCACCACCCTGATGTGTGTTTAATGGAACAGACGTTCAGATGCACATTTCAAAAGTGGGCAAATTATTTCCTTTGTAATGCTGTCAAACCATCAGCACTGACAAGTTCAGGAATGTGCTACTGCATCCCAAACTCTCTCACTTTCATGTCTGGCATCTGCTGACTGGGATTGCTGTTTTCAGTCTTCACTGATGCTTCCTCCCCGTGCTTGGGAAAAGGACACAGAATCACAGAATCATAGCATTGTTTTGGCTGGAAAAGACTCCTAAAGATCACTGGTCGTGGAGTCTCCTTCTCTGGAGACTTTTAAGGCCTGTCTGGATGTGTTCCTCTGTGATCTGTGTTAGATAGGATTGTCCTGCTCCAGCAGGGGGGTTGGTCTCGATGATCTCTTTGGGTCCCTTCCAACCTCTAACATCCTATGATCCTATGATGAACCTAACACCACCATGGCCATTAAACTGTGTCCCACAGTGCCATGTCCACACATTTCTTGAGCACCTCCAGGGGTGACAACTTCACCACCTCCTTGGGCAGCCTGTTTCAATGCCTGACCACTCTTGCAGCAAAGAAATTCTTCCTAATGTCCAGCCTAAACTTCCCATTGCACAATTTCAGGCCATTTTCTCTCATTCTGTTACCTGATACTAGCTTCTTGAAAGCTTGGCTCAGTTACCTTACTCTTCCTTCTCTCCAATTAAAGCAACATATGGTGGAACCTGGCATTAACTTCTGTCCATGCATTTTTCTGTTGAGGAGAGCTGTTTGCATCTCCAGGCCCTTCAGTGATACAAAATCCAGGAATTGTAGACAGATATTTGAAAAGAGGCTGAATGCAAGGGGGGAATATGGGGGTGATTAGCTGCATTTTACACCAGAAGTGCCATGTCCACACATTTCTTGAACATCTCCAGGGATGGTGACTCCACCACCTCCTAGGGCAGTCTGTTCCAATGCCTGACCACTCTTGCAGTGAAGAAAAATTTCCTCACTTCCTAATATCTAAGCTAAACACAATATCTAAGCTGACATAATTTCAGGCCATTTCCTCTCCTTCTGTCACCTGATACTAGGGAGAAGAGATTGACCCCCACCTCACTCCAACCTCCTTTCAGGGAGCTGTAAGAGAGCAAAGTCTACTCATGGTACATAACTTTACTTGGTTTGAACCATCAGCTCATGACTCTGCCTGGACTGAAATGGTCCTTGCATGATTCTCACTTTAGCCTTCTGGACCTTTCAATCTGCCAACATTTGAAGCCAGTGGTAGTTGTGCTTATCTCCTCTGCTCAGCCCCTAACCTGGAAGTCAGCCTTGTGGAAACATGTTTCTGCAGCTGTGGGGAGACTACGTGGTGTCAGAGGCAGTGCGTATGGCTCGAGCTATGATGGGAGCATTACTCTGTCACTTCTCCTAACTGAGGTCCCACTCAGCTTGTTTGTACTCTTCAGACTGGGATTGTTTAGTGTTGGGAAGAGAAGCCTAAGGATAGACCTCATTGCTCTCTATGGCTTCCTGGAAAGAGGTTGCAGTGAGGCTGGTGCAGGTCTCTTCTCCATGTAACTGGTGATAGCATGAGAGGAAATGGCCTGAAATTGTGTCAGGGCAGGTTTAAGTTGGCTATTAGGAAAAACTTTGTTTCCAGAGTAGTCAGGCAGTGGAACAGGCTGCCCAGGGAGGTAGTGGAGGTGTTCAAGAAGCATGTAGATGTGGCACTTCAGGATATACCTTAGTTGTCATGGTAGTTGGGTTGTGGTTGCAGTCGATGGTGTTGAAGATCTTTTCCAACCTGAATGATTCTAAGGTTCGGTGATGCTCATAGCTGTGTCACTTCCTTCTTCTAAGGCAAACGTGGGATGGAAGTGTATAGAAGAAGTGGAGACTTGTTAACACTGCTGACCTTAGCTGTGTTTGATATTTAACCCAATGTTGATAGCCCAGACCTGTACATAGTCAGAGGAAGGAGGTATGCACCTCCAATGTGGAACATCAACATGAAATGCCCTCAAAATTAAATGCTCTTTGGTATGTTGTCCTTCAGGATTTCCATGCTTATAGCTTTTGAGCTTTCACTCAGTGCTGGTGATGCCTGTGTTTTTAACCATAGCATAGCAGAAATATTCATAGAATCATAGAATGGTTTAGGTTGGAAGGGACCTCAAGGATCATCCAGCTCCAACCCCCTGCCATAGGCAGGGACACCTCCCACTAGAGCAGGCTGCTCAAGGCCTCATCCAGCCTGGCCTTAAACGCCTCCAGGGAGGAAGCATCCACAACCTCCCTGGGCAACCTGTGCCAGTGTCTCACCACCCTCACTGTAAAGAACTTCCTCCTAACATCCAGTCTAAATCTCCCCTCCTCCAGCTTAAACCCATTCCCCCTTGTCCTGACATTACCAGACCTTGTCAATAGTCCCTCCCCAGCCTTCCTGTAGGCTCCCTTCAGATACTGCAAAACCACTCTAAGGTCTCCTCGAAGCCTTCTCTTCTCCAAGCTGCAGAGCCCCAACTCTCTCAGCCTG
>WAAF01013577.1:274580-355814 GCA_013400475.1 Tricholaema leucomelas
GGGGAGGTATAGGCTGGATGTTAGGAGGAAGTTCTTGCCAGAGAGAGTGATTGGCATTGGAATGGGCTGCCCAGGGAGGTGGTGGAGTCACCATCCCTGGGGGCGTTCAGGAAAAGACTGGATGAGGCACTTAGTGCCATGGTCTGGTTGACTGGATAGGGCTGGGTGCTAGGTTGGACTGGATGATCTTGGAGGTCTCTTCCAACCTGGTTGATTCTATTCTATTCTATTCTAAACAACTAATTCTGGTCCACTTAAATTCTGAGTCCTTCACTATTCTGAAAAGTCATAAGGGAAAAGACTTTTCAAAGGAGCCTGCTTTAAGAGGGGGGCATGCCCAACAGCCTCTACACCTCACAGATATCACACTGAAGTCTTTAGAGTAAGGGTAGTGGAGACGCTGGAACAGGTTGCCTAGGGGGGTTGTGGATACCTCCTCCCCAGGGGTCCTCAAGGCCAGGTTGGATGAGGCCTTGAGCAACCTGGTCTTGTGGAAGGTGACCCTGCCCATGGGAGGAGGGGTGGAACTAGATGATCTTTACAGTACTTGCCAACCCAAACCATTCTATGAATTTATTAAGCCAATGACTACCTCTCTGCCTTAAAGTTACAGCCAACTGCAAGTCTCTGACTGCCTCGAAACCATGATGAAGCTGATTTATTTTAACATTTTAGAGGCAGTTTTTTCACTGAAAACCCAAAATATGTGAAATTATAAATATTCTGCAAGTCAATTTTCAGAACTGCAAGAGTCAGAACTGTTTAAATGGGCCAAGGTATTTGTAGTAACTGCCCCAATTCTTGACACCAGGGGATGTTTTTGAAAAGGAGATGTAATTAAATGTAGTTAGGAGATATGTACTTAACTAACATCAGATATTTCAGGAGTAGATTTTATTGTAATTTTACATTTTAATAATTCTTGCTTCCTTTGAACTTTATTGTCAGATAGGTAGGAAGTTAATTAAGCAATTTCCTTCAGAACCAGGTCACAAGAGTGAGCTAAAACAACACAGTTTATAGAATATATTAATTGACTCCTCACAGCTCTGAAATCTTTTAACTATATTTAATCCTTCCTTTCACCTGTGTCTCCTGTTACGGTCAGGCATTGGAACAGATTGCCCAGGGAGGTGGTGCAGTCACCACCCCTGGAGGTGTTCAAGAAATGTGTGAGCTTTGGGCTGTGGTTTAATGGCCACGGTGACGTTGGGTTGACAGTTTGACTTGACCACAGAATCATAGAAATATCCAGGTTGGAAAAGACCCTCAGGATCATCATGACTGTGACAGTTTGGGTACTACCCATCCCACTCCCAACTTTAGGAATCACCCAGACTAGACTCAGTCGGCTCTGGAAATATGAATGAAGCTTATATTTACAGCTGGCACAATTTGCAAGCAGATATTTACAGCATACACAGTGATAGACAAGGTAAAAGGTAATACAGAAACACAACTCCCCTCCCAGAAACCTGAGTCCCCAGGAGGGACTCTCAGCCGCCCTTCCACCTTCTCCCACCCCTCTCTACCTTACCCCAGATGTGGCCTTGTGCCCAAGGAAGAATGGAGGATCAGCCAGTGGGGTTAGGAAGCAGGTGGATTAATCAGGTTAGGTTAGAGAGAGAAAAATGCAGCCCACAGCTTGGGCAGAGAGCGACTCCCTTATCTACGTTTGGATTCTTGTTCTTATACCTCTCAGCAAGCCTATGAGTGAAGTAGACATCACCACTGTTTCCCTTTCACAGCCTGTAATCTAGTTCTTCTTACCAAAACATTCTGGCTAGCTTCAAACTAGCACAATGACCAGCTGCAATCCCTACTCTACAAGGTTCACCCTAAACCACATCCCCAAGCACTGCATCCAAATGACCTTTAGAAACATCCAGGGTTGGTGACTCAACCACCTTGCTGGGCAGCCCATTCCAATGCCATTCACACCATTCTTGCTGTGAAAAAAGTTTTCCTAATGTCTAGTCTAAACCTACCCAGTCACAGCTGGAGGCCATTCCCTCTTGTTCTGTCACTACTTGCCTCTGAGAAGAGACCGGGACCAACCTCTCCACAAGGTCCTTTCAGGTAGCTGTAGACAGTGCTGAGGTCTCCCCTCATCTTAGAAGTCTTTTCCAACCAAAACAAGTCTGTGATTCTATGATTTTCATGCTTCTACCCTACCAGCAGTCACCAGACTATGACACCACAAGCTGGCAGGTGTCAAAAGAAATGTCAGATGTCCAAACATCATGCAAACTGATTTTTGCCCACCTGAAACTGACTGAGAGAGTTTGGAACATGAGGCATTTGAAGGGTTATGTGTGACTAAAAAAGACTGATTCTCCAGAAGAATCAATGACTGTTGGGCAAGTTGGGTGACACACAGACTATGAGCTCTAAATACAGAAAGAAAAAGACTCCAACTGATAGAGATTTCATTAAACCATAATGGAGACAACCTTTTCTTTTGGTTTTGTGAGCTGAAAAGGAGTAAAGACAAACAAGATTTTGTTCAGTGCAGACACTGAACAACTGTTCCATGTGGATGAGCTACTCTTTCCAGATAGCTATCTGCCTGAAGGAGACTAATCTGGGCAGGCTGACAGCATTTAGCACCTATTTCTTCTACAGCTGTCACTCAGCAGAACTTCTGATCTTGAACTTAATGTCTAAACAGAAGTGCTTTTGGCTGTGTCAGGCTCTTATGCTTTGGAATGGATTCCAATGTGGTCATAAATAGCCAAAGAATCAAACAAAGGCAGCAAAGCACTGACCTAGAGAGAGAAATGCTTGATCAGGTCCCATTTTTTACACACTGCATGTCCAACAAAACATCAGCTGCTTTCTTGAATTTCTTCTGAATTTGGGAGAGGTGCAGAAATGATGATGTCATGACAAGTCAATAGCTAAGAAGGTCTGGAGGCATGTGGAAAAAAGCACTACCAGCAATGAGGAATTGTTTCTGCAACCTTCAACATGAATATGGACAGTGGTCTGGTAAATTTTAATTGGGAGGTAATTTCCCAACTCACCACATCTATTAATAAATGCCCATCAATTTTCATCATCTGACTGGTGACTCAAGTCCGAAATTCATCAATTCATAGGATGGTTTTGGTTGGAAAAGACCTTAAAATAATCTGTTTCAAATCTCCCTGCCATGGACAGGGACATCTTCCACTAGAGCAGGTTACTGAAGGCCCCATCCAAAGCTGGCTTTTAACAAATTCAGGGAGGGGGCAACCACAACCTCCCTGGACAATGTGTTTCAGTGTCTCACCAGTCTTGTGGCTCTTCACAGATATGAAGAAGAAAAAAAAAGAGAGAAGTCAAGAGTTAAATGAGCTACTTCTCTGCAGCTTCTCAATGACATTTGGAAACTCAGAAGGAACTGAAAAGAAAAAGCTGTGGTTCATTCCTTGGTCTCTACACTTACTTGGTGATGCTCTGGGCATAATCAGTATTTAGATTACAGCCTCACCTAAAGATTCACCTTTACAGCCTGAAATTGTGCCAGGGGAGGTTTAGGTTGGAGATTAGGAAACATTTTGCTCCTGCAGGAGCGGTCAGGCGTTGGAACAGGCTGCAGAGGGAGCTGGTGGAGTCACCGTCCCTGCAGGTGTTGAAGAAACATGTGGACATACACTTTGGGGCATGGTTTCATGGCCATGGTGGTGTTAGGTTGATGGTTGGACCTGCTGATCTTAGAGGTCTCTTTCAACTGAAACAATTCTATGCTGAGGTGATTCATTCAGACCATAGAGCACCTCCTTAGAAAACTCATCCATCTTTTAGACACTTGTCTTTCATGGGCTTCACTCAAGGAAAAGTCTCCATTTTGCCTGGCAAAGAGTGGACTGCTTGCTAACAATTACTGGAAGCTTATTCAGCAACCAAGTTATGTCAGCAAACACCCAGGGAGTAATTCTTTCATCCTGCCTCTCTAGGAAGGTTACCACCATTAAAAGCAGCTGCATGTAATTGGTGTACTTTATTTTCTGTATGGCTAATTCATTAGCTAAGATGTCCACCTTTATTTACAACACTTCAAACCAACTGGGGATTAGTTGGTTCCTAGGACACACAGGTCTGACCCCATGTGCTGAACAGGAGGCTCACATGGATGATTTGTTGCACTGTTGGCTGCCTAAGTGTTGCTGAAACAACGGAAAGTTGCTTGTCTCAGTTCCTTGATCACAACGAACCTGCCAGGTGATAAACTGATTTAAATAGGCAGGTTGGATGACTCCACAACATCCACGAGAGTCTCTCCAATGAAAAATTTAATACATAGCACCCTCAAGAAAAAGACTCCAACAACCAGAAGGCAAAATCAACCATGAATGACCATAGTGCTGTGGTTAGGTTAGGTTGATGGTTGGAGTTGACAATCTTAGAGGTCTTTTCCAACCAAAACAATTCTATGATTCTATGAAGGAACCAAACAAAGGAAAACAGAAGATGAGAGTTGTTGACTGACTTCAAACAGAAAATCCCAGGGTAAAGATGATACTGACTACTGGCTTCTCATGATTGGACAAGGGAGAATGGGCTTTAAGATGGAAGAGATTCAGACCAGACATTAGGACAAAATGCTTGGTAGTGAGGGTGGTGAAAGGCTGGAACAGGCTGCCTAGGGAGGTTGTGGATGCCTCCTCCCTGGAGGTGTTCAAAGCCAGGTCAGATGAGGTCTTCAGCAGCCTGGCCTAGTGGGAGTTGTCCTTGCCAATGGCAGGGTGATTGGAGCTACGTGATCTTTAATGTTCCTTCCAAACCAAACCATTCTATGATTCTGTGAGTAACAGTATGCCATAAATTTCACTGCCCATGTGGCACAGCCAAGAAACTTTATGCTTGCCCTCTCTTATTTTCAATCACAGAGGTGACACATGAATACTCAAATGGTTCTGTAAACCAAATAACCTTTAAAATGAGGTAAGATTATACTTTGGTCAAAGAAATTGATGGTCCTAGAGCTCTGTTCTAACCATGGTCATTCTGGGAAATTTGGCTTGTGTGCAGTAGGGAGGAAAGTCTGCATTTGTGCGCTGCAGAAGCAAAAATATTGGTTCTTTGTGGCAATGTAATTGTCTGTGAAGTGTTTATCCTGGTCTTGCTGGGACAGAATCCCAAGCCAGCTATGGGCTGCAGTCCACAAGCAGCTCTGAGTCATCCAGGACAGCTGAGCTGAGTTGAGGCCATGTGTATCCCAGACCATGACTGTCACACTATATATAAAAGTGGAAGTTTGGTGATGGGAATCTCCTATGAGTCCTCTGCTTAGGCTTCCTGCTTGCATTCCTCCTCACTGGCTTCTCTTCCCTCTCCTGCTCTTGAACATTGTCTGTCTGGACTTCATGATTGCTGCACTTTTGCTGAGTAAAACTTCACATCTCCTGTGTTGACATTGATGTTAATTTGGCTATTTCATTAAGCTGTTTTCACTTCAGCCTGTGGGTTTTCTCTCCTTTTCTTGATTCCACTTCTCTGATGGAAAGGGGTGACTGGATGACAGAGCAACTAACAGAGCTTGTCATAGAATCACAGACTTGGTTTGGCTGGAGAAGCTCTCTAAGATCATTGAGTTCAATCATCAACCTAAGACCACTGTAGCTATTAAACCATGTCCTGATTGCCATGTCCACCACCCTCACTGGGTTCTTCACAGTGAGGGTGGTGAGCCACTGGAGCAGGCTGCACAGGGAGGTTGTGGATGCTCCCTCCTGGAGGTGTTCAAAGCCAGGCTGGATGAGGCCTTGAGCAAGCTGTTGTGATGGGAGGTGTCTCTGCCTATGGCAGGGGGTTGGACTGGATGATCTTTGAGGTCCCTTCCAACATAAACCATTCTATGATTCCACATGTTTCTAGGCAAAATATAGAAAGCCTCAAAGATCCTTTTTAGCTTCATTTAGAAGCACTCTTGTCATAATGGTCTTGTTTGATGTGAGGTACGAGAAGGTGGTTTTGCAGAAATTTAACTGTGCAATGTTGAATGGTGTCTGGACATTGCTCTCCACTGCCTTCCCTTTCCCCAAAGCCTGTGCTACCCAGCCAGAGGTGTTCAAGAAATGTGTGGACATGGCATTCTGGGACATGATTTAATGGCCATGATGGTGTTAGATCTCGGATTGATAGTTGGACTTGAAGATGTCTTTCAATGGACATGATTGTGTGATTCCATGGGGCAGCTTTTAACATGCCCACTGACTTTGCAGCTTCTCTTCCAACTAGGATACATAAATACTAAGAGCATTCAGCTCACATAGATGAAACCTAAATTTGAAGATCAGAATCTGTCAGGCTGAATAAAACCAGAGGCTGTACCTTTACCCAATTTACAGTACATTCTGAGCTGTACTGCAATAGCAGCCTTCTCCTCTGCAGTCGATGGTAATGGTCATTAGAGCACTCTGCATCAGCCTGCCTTGATGCTTTCATCAGCCTGAATAGCAGCAATTTATTACCCACGGGGCCATGCAGCTTCAATCTCCAGTGGCACAATGAATTTTCTTTCGTTACTGTAGAGACATAGAATCATGGAACCACAGAATGCTAAGGGTTGGAAGGGACCTCTGTAGATCCAGTCCAAGCCACCTGCCAAAGCAGGATCACCTAGGGCAGGCTGCAGAGGAATGTATCGTTGAAAATCTCCAGAGAAGGAGACTCAACAACCTCTCTGGGCAGCCTGTTCCAGTGTGCCAGCACCCTCACAGCAAAGAAGTTTCTCCTAGTCTTGAGGGGGAACTCTGTGTTCCTGTTTCTATATTTATAAGCTGTAATAAGACCTCCTCTCAGCCTTTTCTTTTCCAGGGTAAACAGCCCCAGGTATCTCAGCCTTTCCTTATCAGGGAGATATTCCTGCCCCTAAATCATCCTCTTAACCTCTGTTGGACTTTTTCTGGCATTCCTCTGTCCCTCTTAAGCTAGAGAGCTCAGAACTGAACACAATACTCCAGATGTGGTCTCACTAGGGCAGAGTAGAGGAGAAGGAGAACCTCCCTTGACGTGCTGGACGCACACTTCTTAATGTACCCCAGGATGACCATGGCTTTCTTGGGCACGTTTTGGTATGTTTGTTCACCATCCCTGAATGCAGTTAGGCTGCCATGGTGAGAATTAAATACACAAAGAGTCTGCACTCTATCCTACCACAGGGATCACACAGCTTTCTGAAACCTGACAATTCTTGGAAGAGCTGATCTGCACTTTCACTACACCTCTGTGCCCCCAATAAGCTGGGTAACCAAAGAGTCTGCTTCTGTCTTTCCTAGGGGGAACACATTCAAAAAGGACAGTCTGGGAAGTAAGCATCTCCTGCATTCTCAGTGAAGTAAGATTGCTGATGCAGCGGAGCAATTTCTTACTCAAGTGATTCTTGACAGTGAGGGTGGTGAGACACTGGAACAGGCTGGCCAGAGAGGCTGTGGATGCCCCCCTCCTGGAGGTGTTCAAGGCCAGCTTGGATGGGGCCTTGAGCAACCTGGTCTAGTGGGATGCGTCCCTGCCCATGGTGGGGCAGTTGGGAACTAGATGATCTTGAAAGTCCCTTCCAACCCCAACCATTCTATGATTCTAAGAGATCATCTGGAAATTTTGACCTTTTGTTCTGCCATTTTTGTCTGGTTATCTGAATGGTCAAAAAAAGAGGCTCAAAGATGCAGTTGCACACTTGAGTTTGTGCTTTGGATTCTGGCATCTGTTTTGCACTCTCTCTTTATTTGGGGGGGGGGGGGGGGAAAGAAATCTAAATGGCAGAGTATACCAAAAAATAGTGAAAATAGGACATGATGTTCACCAAGAGTATTCCCAAAGATTCCCAGATTCTTTCAACAAATCAGTGAATGGCCCAGTGATTTATGAAATGGGAAAATGCTGTTATTAAAATGTTGCAACCCATTAGATTTTTATTCTTTAGGACCGAGAGGTTACTGAATAATGAGTCAGCCATAAAGTTTGTGGCCTGTGCTAAAATCAGACAAGGATGAGTTGCCTGTTGTAATGTACTCATTAGGGCCAGAGCAAAGTACATCCTGGTATGCTTCAACAGAACAATTATTTCCTGCTGCAATTGAAAGGAATTATCAAATGCCAAGTGAAAAGCTCTGTTCTGAGTCATCATTCATCAGGAAAGATGTCTTTGCAGCATTATAAAAGTTTGCAAGATCAAACAGTTGGGTAGGAATTAATTCCTCAAGCCAGCAATCAACACTTGAGGCTCTTTCACACACCTGAGTGAAGTTTGCTTTCATCTTTGCCAATATCATTTAGAATCATAGAACTGTTGAGGTTGGGAGAGACCTTTGAGGTTAATAGATTCACAGTATGGTTCAGGTCGGAAAGGTCTTTACAGATCATCTAGTTCCACCCCCTCACCCCCACCATGGGCAAGGACATCTTCCAGTAAAGCTGGGTGATGAAGGCCTCCTTCAGCCTGGCCTTGGTCATCTCCAGGGAGGAGGCATCCACAATCTCCCTGAGCAACCTGTTCCAGTGTCTCACCACCCTCCCTGTCAAGAATTTCTTTCTATTATCCAGTCTAAATCTACCACCTCATGCTTCAATCAATTCCCTCTCATCACTGCAAGCCCCTGCAAAAAGTCCCTCTTCAGCTTTCTTGAAGCCCCCTTCAGGTACCGGAGGGCTGCTCCAAAGTCTCCCCAGAGCCTTCTCTTCTTCAGGCTGAACAAACCCAGTTGCCTCAGCCTGTCCCCACGAGGGAGATGCTTAGCCCTCTGATCATTTTTGTGGCCTCCTCTGGACCACCCCAGCAGTTTGATGTCCTCCTTATGCAGGGTGCACCAGATTTGGATTCTGGAGTCTGGGATCACCGAGTCTTTCTGTTCACCTAAAGCTGTCAGTGAGAATCGCACAAGGCACAAAGTGGTCAAGAGCCTGAGATAATGCCTTTGTTTGTTTTTTTTTAAGGGGGGCTAGAAGCTAACTCTCTAATTCAGACTGGGGGTGAACACTTTAACAACTGACGAACTAACAAATGAAATATGCTAAAGGAGAGCTGCTCTACGTAGCTTCTGAGCAACCCTGATGAGCCTGGGGGCAGTTCTGCAGCACCGAAAGCCAGAGTAATTTCTTTGACGTTTTCTTTTAACTGTGCAGGGCTGTGCAGAGCGATCGAGTAAGGAAAGCTCTCCTTTCAGACTCGCCAAGGAAGAGCAGAGCCCATCTGTGAGGGAATGTTACCATCTGCTGGGCTGGTGAAGGAATGGCAGCACTGCCGGCAAATCACAGAATCACAGGTTGGTAGGCACCCTCAAAGGTCATTTGTCCAATCCCCCTGCAGTGACAAGGGACATAGAATCATAGAATCATAGAATGGTTTAGGTTGGAAGGGACCTCAAGGATCATCCAGCTCCAACCCCCTGCCATAGGCAGGGACACCTCCCACTAGAGCAGGCTGCTCAAGGCCTCATCCAGCCTGGCTTTAAACACCTCCAGGGAGGAAGCATCCACAACCTCCCTGGGCAACCTGTGCCAGTGTCTTACCACCCTCACTGTAAAGAACTTCCTCCTAACATCCAGTCTAAATCTCCCCTCTTCCAGCTTAAACCCATTCCCCCTCGTCCTGACATTACTAGACCTTGTCAATAGTCCCTCCCCAGCCTTCCTGTAGGCTCCCTTCAGATACTGGAAAGCCACTCTAAGGTCTCCTCGAAGCCTTCTCTTCTCCAGGCTGCAGAGCCCCAACTCTCTCAGCCTGTCCTCATAGCAGAGCTGCTGCAGCCCTCTGAGCATCTTCGTGGCTCTCCTCTGGACCCGCTCCAGCAGTTCCATGTCCTTCTTGTGTTGGGGGCTCCAGAACTGCACACAGTACTCCAGGTGGGGTCTGAGGAGAGCAGAGTAAAGGGAGAGAATCCCCTCCCTTGCCCTGCTGGCCACACTGCTCTTGCTGCAGCCCAGCACAGGGTTGCTGTCTGGGCTGCATGTGCACACTGCAGGCTCATGTTGAGCTTCTCGTCGACCCAGACCCCCAGGTCCTTTTCCTCAGGGCTGCTCTCAGCCATTCACCACCCAGCCTGTATCTGTGCCTGGGATTGCACCGACCCAGGTGCAGAACCTTACACTTGGCCTTGTTAAACGTCATGAGGTTGGCCTGGGCCCACCTCTCCAGCCTGTCCAGGTCCCTCTGGATGGCATCCCTGCCCTCCAGCAACATCTCCATCTAGACCAGGTTGTGCAGGGTCCCATCAAGTTTGACCTTGGACGTCTCCAGGGATGTGGACTCCACCACGTCTCTGGACAGCCTGTTCTAGTATTTCATCACTCTGTATGAAGAACTTCTTCCTAATGTCAGCCTAAATCTACCCTGCTCCAGTTTGAAACCATCACCCCTCATCCTATCACTGCAGGCACTACTAAACAGTCTAGAGAACAAGTTTTATGAAGAGCAGCTGAGGGGATTTGGGTTGTGTACTCTGGAGAGGAGGAAGCTGAGGGGTGGACCTGAGAGGAGGTTGGAGTGATTTGGGGCTTAGCCTCTTCTCTTAGAGGTCTTTTTTCCAACCAAAACAGTTCTATGATTCCATAATCTTCAGTGCCACTTTGTTACTAAGTCTTGCAAGATTTGCCTTCTCGTTAACTTAAGTCAATGTTAAATGTGTTTTTATGGCAGATAGAGATTTGTTTAGAGGAGTGGGCACCTGAGTTGTCAGCCTGTTTATATACCTTACTCCTTTCCAAGTGTTGTTCAGCTTATTCCCACTGAGCCATTCCCTGTGGAAACGCAAAAGGCAAAGTGCAGCTGGTAAGGATGCTGGGTGTCTGATCCTGTCTGCACTACCCTAAGGGATCCTGCTTTGGCAGGGAGGTTGCACTTGATGATCTCTGGAGGTCCCTCCCAACCTCTGAAGTTCTGTGATGATTTTGCAGGATTGGACGTGGCACTTGGTGCCATGGTCTAGCCTTGAGCTCTGTGGTAAAGGGTTGGACTTGATGATCTGTGAGGTCTCTTCCAACCTTGGTGATACTGTGAGACTGTGTGATTCTGTGAGTTGCAGAACCAGCACCCATCATGTGGCCAAGGCGGGGGGGAATCCTTAAAGCCACCTGAGGATCTTGCCAGAAATCCTTCACCTGGCACTGTGGTGTTTCTCAGCCCTTTCACCCAAGGCTTGTTTTGCTCCAGCTCAGTCATATGCTGGATGTGTAGATCTGAACACCTTTCCCAGGAAAAGAATGACATGTGCAAACTCACATCTAGACCAGGAAGAATACCTAGCTCAACTCCAGTGCAGATAAGAAAGCAGGCATCAGCAAAAGTGCATTTCATTCAGATAATTAGATCCTGCTGACATTTTCTGTGGGAGTAAGTTGAGGAGAGCCACTGATTCCAGCTGTTTGTTCAGATAGCAAGGAGGACTGAGAAGTAATTGCAGCTTACCATAAGTAAAGCTGACATGGAGCAAGGCTTATTTTAGTTATGACTTTATTTTTGCAAAGACAGACTCCATTGACTTTATCACTGGGGGGGAAAAACAGTCTTCTTTAAGTTAACTAAATGAGGTTTTGCAGCCATGTTGGTGCATTAGCTCATCAAGCCACATGATACACCAGCGCCATCTCTTAACAGAATACAGTCATCTAGAGGGGAACAAGGAGACTTGGTGAGCCATCTCTGTGGTTTTGAAGGGTAGGTTAAACTGGATGAAAGAGAAGTGGGGTCCCAAGGGAGCACTGGCTATATATGCCTCTTGGACGTGTCTTCAGAAGCTATAGTATCATAGAATTGTTTTGGTTGGAAAAGACCTCTAAGGTCAAGTCCAGCCATCAACCTAACACCACCAGGGCACTTCAACCATGGCCCAAAGTGCTATGTCCATATGTTTCTTGAACACCTCCAGGGACAGTGAATCCCTGGGCAGCCTGTTCCAATGCCTGATCACTCTTGCAATGAAGAAATTCTTCCTAATCTCCAACCTAAACCTCCCTTGGCAAACTTTTAGGCCATTTCCTCTTGTTCCATCACCTGATATTTAGCAACTTCCATCTCAATCCAAGCTCCTTTCAGGGAGCTGTAGAAAGCAGATGTCTCCTCTCAGCTGCCTTTTCTGTAGCACAGTTGTGGCACAAATCTCCTCTTTTCTGTCTACAGATTAGAGAGTTGCCAAGAAACAAACTTTTTGAGATAGTGATACACAGCTTCACACAAAGAAACCCACGACTGCATGCCCATGGCCCTATCACCTCCTCCCCATCTCCCCCACTGTCTCCTCACCATTGTGTCTCTCACAGAGGAGCCAGAAGCAGTCCTGTGTGAACTCCTTGTCTGACATTGCTCTCTACCCTGGGGACAGGGACATGTTGGGGAACAAGGTTGGGGTCATGGGGGAGAAGGAGGGGTGTGACAAAGACAATGTTGTGCAGGGACAAGGGTTGCTAAAGCCAGGGTGACACCAGAGTGGCCACAAGGTGACTTCCTGGGGCAGGGTGGTGATGTTGCATAGCAATGTGGGGCCACTCTAGGCTGGCAGGTGGACACAGTAAGGTGGCATGGAAACACCCTGGGGTGACAGTGGGGACACCATGAGGTGGCTCAAGGATATCCTGAGGTGACAGTGACACATCAAGAAGACAGAGGGACATCCTGGGGTGACAGAAGGAAAGAAAGAAAGAAAGAAAGAAAGAAAGAAAGAAAGAAAGAAAGAAAGAAAGAAAGAAAGAAAGAAAGAAAGAAAGAAAGAAAGAAAGAAAGAAAGAGAGAAAGAAAGAGAGAGAGGAAGGAAGGCAGGCAAGCCATTATAAGGTCTCCTCGAAGCCTTCTCTTCTCCAGCCTGAAGAGCCCCAACTCTTTGTTATGGTGCTGGAACACAGTGCTTGTGGGAGATCTTTAACTGGTTTTATTTGCAGTGTTAAATCAGTGAAGGGAAAGTTAAATACAGGAAGCAAAATCTGTGTACGCAGCTTTCTAAGGTACCTCTGAAACTGACAACCTCTCCTCTTATTTCAGGTCCAGCTGCCTCAATTTTTTGAAGGAGCAACATGTTCTAATGCAAAAGGATCTGACCAGGCTGGATTGATGGGCTGAGGTCAACTGGTAAGCTTTAACAAAGCCAAGTGTTGGGTCATGCACTTTGGTCACAACAACCCCATGAACACTCCAGGCTTGGGGCAGAGTGGCTGGAAACTGCCCTGCAGAAAAGTACCTGGGGGTGCTGGTTGACAGCAGCTGAACATGAACAAGCAATGTGCTCAGGTGGCCAAGAAGGCCAACAGCACCCTGACTTGGATCAGAAATCAAGTGGCCAGCAGGAGCAGGGAAGGGATTGTGCCCCTGTGCTGGGCACTAGTGGGGCCACACCTTGAGTACTGAGTTCAGCTTTGAGCTCCTCACTCCAAGAAGGACTTTGAGGTGCTGAAGAGTGTCCATAGAGGGGCTATGGAAGCTGACAAGGATCTGGAGAACAGGTCTGGTAGAGAGCAGCTCAGAGAAGTGGGGTCATTTAGCATGGATAAGAGGAGACTGAGGAGAGACCTCATTGCTTCCTACTCCTGAAAGGTGGTTGCAGTGAGGTCCAACCTCACTCCCTTCTCCCTAGTATCAGGTGATAGACTGAGAGGAAATTGCCTGAAACTGTGCCAGGGGAGGTTCCGGTTGGAGATTAGGAAACATTTATTCACTGAAAGGGTGGTCAGGCATTGAAACAGTCTGTCCATGGAGATGATGGAGTCATCATCCTTGGGAATGTTTGAAAGACACAGAAATGTGGTGCTGAGGGATGTGATTTAGCACCAGGCTTGGTTAGTGGTTGGATTCACTGATCATAGAGGTCTTTTTGAACCGCTCTGATTCTATGAATAAAATAAGAGGACATCACTTTCCTTTGAGCTACAGCTTGCATGCTTTGTGAACCACTTTGCCACAAATAACCTGACAAAATGAAGGTAAAAGGACATTCCTTTCCATGTCCCCATGCTCACAGTCCTTGTTGATGTTTGCAGGTATCTCTGAAATATTGCAGGTAGTATGATGAGGTTTGGAAGAAAGCATCCAGGGGAACGATCAAGGCTGATTGTCTTAGAATCATAGAATCAGCCAGGCTGGAAGAGACCTCCAAGATCATACAGTCCAACCTAGCACCCAGCCCTGTCCAATCAACTAGACCATAGCACTAAGTGTCTCATCCAGTCTTTGCTTGAACACCTCCAGGGATGGTGACTCCACCACCTCCCTGGGCAGCCCATTCCAATGCCAATCACTCTCTGTGAAGAACTTCCTCCTAACATCCAGCCTAGACCTCCCTCGGCACAACTTGAGACTGTGTCTCCTTGTTTTGTTGCTGGTTGCCTGGGAAAAGAGACCAACCCCCACCTGGCTACAGCTTCCCTTCAGGTAGTTGTAGACTTGATATCTGCAGAAACTGTTAGTGACCCCCATGAAGCATTAGGAATGTTGGTCCTGCTTTGCTAAACAGCTTTTTCAAAGGCAAGACTATCAGCAATGGCACATGTGGCACACAGAAATGCACAAATAAATGGCTCTCTGCCTTCTCAGATCTTCTTTTCATTTAGGTTTGCTGTGAGACATGCAAAGCATCTTTACAACTGCTGCACTGGAGAATGTTAGCATTCAATTTTCTAATGCCTGCCACTAGCTTGGGGGAAAATAACACACACAGGTACTTTCCTGTCCCCTAGGGAACATCAAGGCAAAACAACAGTCCCATCAACCACTTGTGCTGCTGTGCTTTCAAGGCACTGAGGTTAAGAAGAATTTATTAAATAAAAGAAACCCACAAACAAAAAAACCCAACACAATTCCAAATACACTCATAGACAGCCAGCTCCTGTAAATGCTCTAAAAGTCAGCTGCATGACTTCTCAAAGGTGGGTAAATGCAGACATTTTACATGCCCATGATGTGTTCACCTCAAGTGTGAGTCATGGGCACACAGTTTGGCTGTTTGGATAAACTAGCTTCTGATCATAGAATCTTAGAACAGAATCACAGAAGTGTTTTGCTTGGAAAAGACCTCCAAGATCATCCACTCAAACCATCAACCAAATGCCACCATGGGCATTAAACCATGTCCCAAAGTGCCATGTCCACACATTTCTTGAACACCTCCAGAGACAGTGACTCCAGTAGCTCCCTGGGCAGCCTGTTCCAATGCCTGACCACTCCTGCAGCAAAGACATTTTTCCTGATCTCCAACCTAAACCTCCCCTGGCACAATTTCAAGATGTTTTCTCTCACTCTACTGCTCAATACTAGAGAGAAGAGACTGACCCTCCACCTCACTCCAGTCTTCTCTCAGAGTCTTGTAGAGACCAATAAGGTCTCTTCAACCTCCTCTCCACCAGATTAAACAACCCCAGCTTCCTCAGCCACTTCACATAAGATGTGTTCTCCAGACCCTTCACCAGCTCTTCTCTGGATGTGCTGCATCAGATCAGAACAGGAAAATACTGGCAAATAGGAGATGTTAAAATCATGAGGCTGGCTGTGAGGCTGACTCCCTGCAATCAGCCCCAAACTCCTATCCAGAGCTGTCCCAAGACACTTGCAGGAAGAACCAGATTATGTCCATCACCTAACTGCAACTGTAGGACATGTTGCAAACACAGAACAAAAAGGAAGGAGGACTGGATGGAGCTCCCATAGGGTGGCCAAGTGATCCAAGGGTGGTTGTGGCCAGGGGGAGGTTGCTCTCTTCTCTCAGGCGGCCAGCGCCAGAATGAGAGGACACAGCCTCAGGCTGCGCCGGGGGAAGTTTAGGCTTGAGGTGAGGAGAAAATTCTTCACTGAGAGAGTCATTGGCTACTGGAATGGGCTGCCCAGGGAGGTGGTGCAGTCGCCGTCCCTGGAGCTGTTCAAGGCAGGATTGGACGTGGCACTTGGTGCCATGGTCTAGCCTTGAGCTCTGTGGTAAAGGGTTGGACTTGATGATCTGTGAGGTCTCTTCCAACCTTGGTGGTGGTGGTGATACTGGTGAAGTGCTAAAGCAGATTCATCAGTTCAGATGCTTAAATTGTGGGGTTTGTTGCAACATGCTCTTGAAGGTAACTTTGACTTGGTTGTGACAGAGCCTTATGGCACTGAGCTACAGATCCCAGGCACTGCTCTTCATCAGCCCTTCAGAAGGGCTTTCACATCTCTCCAGGTAGATGAGCTGTCTCCAAGCACAGCATCTTCTCTAAACAATTAGGCAGAGGAGTCAGCATCTGTTGTTGTGTTTGAGACATGGTGATTCACCACAGAGGGAAGGCAAGGAGGTGTTGCCACTACAGTATTGCAGGCTCGTTGCAATATATGGGAAGGAAAGGAAAACTGGGATGAGAAGAGGAAAAATAAGACAATTTCCCTGTATTTGCAGATGACTTCCTCCCCTCCGACCCGATCTACCATCACAATGTATGCCTGAGACTCATCATCCTTTCCACCACACAGTAGCGTGGGGCAGGATGTGAAGACCCCAAAGCAGTTTCAGCAGGGCAGCATAAGAGGTGATGGTGAGTAGGCAGCTACACATATCCCTGTGATTTGAGGGGCCTTAGGAACACATGGCTGTCCTTGCCTTTGGTCCTCACTTCCTTGTCTTTCATGTCCCAGCCCACACCTTGATGGTGGTTATCAGCTAGGAAATAACACTGGAGGGCAACAGGGATTGTGACAGGCCTCTTGAAGTGAGGATATTGACAAGAAAACATTCCCATGTATTTTGGAAACCTTTTGCAGCTGCCAGGACAATTTGCTGATGTAGTTTTCTGTCTTTGAGGATGAGAACTCCAAGAATTCAGCTGCTTCTTAGGAGTATTAATGACAGCAAATCTTTATGGAACCAGCACATGGTTTAGGCTCACTAGTGGGGCAAACTCATTCATTTTTGGCTCTTTGGGACATTTTTTTTCCTCTGAGGCATTCTGTTTGAATGAATTGCAAGCCATGACACCAGGGAACAACAAGTTATCCATGGCAATGTGCCTCTGTGGGCAAGAGGGCAAATGGCATCCTGGAGTTCCTTAAGAAAATTGTGGCCAAAAAGTCAAGGGAGATTCTGTTCACCCTCTGCTCTGCTTTGGTGAGACCACATTTGGAGTACTGTGTCAAATGTTGGGTTCCCCAGTTCTAAAGAGACAGGGAAATACTGAAGAGAGTCCAAGGGAGGCTGCAAGGATGCTGAAAGGACTGGAACATCTGTGTGAGGGGGGAAAGGATGGGAGAGCTGGGGCTGTTTAGTCTGCAGAAGGTTGACAGGGGATCTGACCAATGTCTACAAATTAAGGGTGGGTGTCAAGGCCAGTCTCTTCACTGGCACCCTGTGATAGGACAAGAGGCAGTGGACACTAACTGGAATGCAGGAAGTTCCATCTCAACACAAAGAAAAACTTCTTTGCTGTGAGGGCTGCCCAAAGAGGTTATGGAGTCTCCTTTACTGAAGACTTTCACGACCCAGCTGGATGTGTTTTCTGTGTGGCCTTGTCTATGGATCCTGCTTTGGTAGAGGGGTTGGACTCGATGGTCTCCAGAGGTCCCATCCAAGCCATACTATTCTGTGATTCTGTGATCTGAGCAAGAATGTTTTCTGGAAGAGTGGTTTCAAGAGGAATAGCCCAGAATAAGAGACTTTTAAGTTTACAAGATGACCTCATTTTTTTTCCTCAGCTTTTGGTTATTTTATTTATTTGAATTAGCAATTACCTGCCTCTTTCACCTGCTTATAAGAATGTACTGATTTGGGGTCAAGAAGAGTTTCCAAACTGTCGTGGCTGGAGTGAGAACAGTGACTCCTCAGTAGCCTCACCTTCTGCAGCCCACTGCATGATTTCAGACAGTGGCTGCTCCTAGCAGTGATACAACTCTGTGGGACCCATCATTGCCATAGTTTGGGGTGCAGCCATAGAGCACTGCTGAACCTTGTGTATTCTGGGGGTGCAAAGGGGGCTGCACCTGTGGACAGAGCAGGTCACCCTAAACTGATCAATGAGGTATTCATTCCATATACCTCATGCTCTGTCTAAAGCTGAAGGATCACCAGAGTCAAGCTCTCTTCTTCAACAGCTGCCATCCACAGATGAGTCTTTCTATTCTGCCTTTGATCTCAATCCTGGAACCTCTTCCAGATTCAGCTCCTGAATTTGGTCCCCACCTGCTGCTGAGTCCAGTCTGGGACTTGTACCACAGCACCAACGATGATGGTGCTGTAACTGCCATCAGGTGAGTTGAGTTCAACAAGAGTTTTATAGAGGCTTTCATTTTATTGTTATTATTTCCATTAAAGCTGCTTTCATTTCCTTTTCCAACCCATCAGTCTCATAGAATCATAGAATGGTTTAGGTTGGAAGGGACCTCAAGGATCATCCAGCTCCAACCCCCTGCCATAGGCAGGGACACCTCCCACTAGAGCAGGCTGCTCAAGGCCTCATCCAGCCTGGCCTTAAACGCCTCCAGGGAGGAAGCATCCACAACCTCCCTGGGCAACCTGTGCCAGTGTCTTACCACCCTCACTGTAAAGAACTTCCTCCTAACATCCAGTCTAAATCTCCCCTCTTCCAGTTCAAACCCATTCCCCCTCGTCCTGACATTCCCAGACCTTGTCAATAGTCCCTCCCCAGCCTTCCTGTAGGCTCCCTTCAGATACTGGAAAGCCACTCTGAGGTCTCCTCGAAGCCCTCTCTTCTCCAGGCTGCAGAGCCCCAACTCTCTCCTTTACTCCCTTTCTCTTCCCTTTGGGAAGGCAGAGGGGTTCATAGAGAGCATCTGTCATTCCTTTAGTGGCTGGGCTGTCTCCAACCCTTGACACAAACTGTCAGATGTGCCTATAGCAAAGGGCTCTTATACCCACCTTGTGCAAAAACAGTGTCTTGTGGTAACTTGGCATCTAACCACAATGACAATGGACCTCCCAGGGATGAATCATAGAATCACTGAATGGTTTAGTTTGGAAGGGACCATAGGGATCATCTACTCCAATTTCCCTGCCATAGGCAGGCATGCCTCTCAACTAGACCAGGTTGCTCAAGGCCTCACCCAACCTGGCCCTGAACAATTCCAGGGAGGGGCCATCCACAGCTTCTCTGGGCAACCTATTCCAGAGTCTCACCACCCTTGCACAGAAGAACTTCTTCCTATGATCTGGTCTAAACTTACTGTCTCTCAGCTTAACACCATTCCCGCTTGTCCTGTTGCTAGACACCCTTATGACAAGGCCCTCTGCAGCCCTTCTGTAGGCTCCCTTCAGGTGCTGGATGGCAGCTATCAGTCCATAGGAACAAGATCAAATGTCCACTGGACATTTTGGCCAGTACAGGGAGTGGTCACACACTGATGTATGATCCACAGAGCTCACACCTACCTTCTCAGGTCCTTCAGTCACTCATGCCATGGCCTGTTTAACCCAACACTTGGGACCAGGCACGAAGGTTCAGAGGGCCCTTGGTTTACACACCTTATGGATGAAGTTTCAGGCCAACCCTACCACAGCTGTCTGCTGGAGACAAAGCAGAGAAACTTGCAGCTTCTGAACAGAGACAAAAATGTAGCAACATTTAGTTGACAAAGACAAGATCTAGCTCTGGCACATGAAACACGTATTTTTTCTCTTCCCCTCCAGGAAATAACTTGGTTAGGAAATGAACAAGGATTCCTTCAGGACACATTCAGCAGCTCCTAGAAAGCTCCACAGCATCTCTCACCAGTTATTCAGTCTCTCAGGTGGTTGCTTTTCATAAGATACTGTGCAACTGACATGCAAGTGTGTCTCTTAAATGGAATATTCACTGCCAGACCTAAACAGATCTGGTTTCTGTTTTGCTCATGTTGTCTGCCAAGACTTCATTCAATAATCATAAGAAGAAGCTCTCAATATTTGGGGGGAAGAAGATTTTTCTTTCTTATTTCAGAGGAGAGGGATGCTGGAAGCTGAAGTGATTCTTTATTTGAAGGATTATGCATAAAGCCCATCAATCTTCTAAGAAAGCTTTTTGGTTTGGGGCTGAGGTTTTCCCAGTCACTTATTTTAGGCTGTCTTTGCTAACAGTGGTTTGATGTGATCAGTCTTTGTCATGTTTCTGAACAAGCTGACTCAGCTTCCTTAGTGGAAATAAGCAATTTGAGGAAGGAGGGAAGGAAGACCATCTACTCTGTCTCCATCTGTGCATCTGAAGATGCAGAGCAGACTGTGTAATTATTTGCTGATGCCAGTTTCTGATGCTCCAGAGCATTCTTCAGATGAGCTGAATATAAATCCTGTAGCTAGCTTTCATTTCTTGACATTAGAATTAATATCCTCTCAACATTATCCTCTCAGGCCTTACTCTCTCTCTCAAGTGGTCTTGACCACCATCAGAAACAGGATATAAGATGAAAAAGGTCACTTCAATCCAGGAGAATATTCGTTACATGAAGTCAAGGAAAGTAAATCATAGAGTCACAGAATCACAGAATGGCAGGGATTGGAACAGATCATCCAGTCCAATCACTCTAACAAAGCAGGATCACTTAGGGCAGGTCACACAGGAACGTTTCCAGATGGGTCTTGAGAGTCACCAGAGGAGACTCCACAACCTCTCTAAATTGAGAACAACCAGTGACTACAGCTCATTAATACTGTTTTTTTTTTTCCACACAAAGCTTTTATTTATTCATCCAGGGATATTTGCAAATCAGAGTCATGGAATCACAGAATGTTAGAGGTTGGAAGGGACCCTGAAAGATCATCCAGCCCACATGCCAAAAAGAGATCTGCATTTCACGCTTCAATGCATACAACCATGCAACCATCATCTCTGCACCTCAGGTTTCCAATGCACACCTACTGCTGAGCCTCTGAGGAAGCTAACCTGGTGTGTCCTGTTCTCTCTGCTCTCATCCCAGGTTTGGTGATGGTGCTTTTGATAGGAAAGCATCTGATGCACCTAAGACACTGCTTTTGCTTATCCATTCATTTCTGGTAGCCTCAGTATCACTTGGGTTCCTAGGTCTATATTTCTAACTTATTGTAGAGTCACAGAAGCATTAAGGTTGGAAAATACCTCTAAGATCATCAAGTCCAACAGTCTACCCAACATCTCCATGACCACTACAACATGTCCCAAAGTGCTATGTCTACACATTTCTCGCACAACTCCAGGGATGCTGACTCGACCACCTTCCTGGGCAGCATGTTCCAAAGCCCCACAATTTTAGTTTCCAAAGCAACTGAATTTCATTCTTAGTGCTTCTTCTTAGCTCATTCAGTTATGCCTCTGCCTTATGCATATTCTGTGCTTGAGTCCTTTTTTATTTCTTCTTTGTCTTTTTTCAATCTAGTGTGAGGTGTTGCTGCCTATGGCAGGGGGTTGGAACTAGATGATCTTTGAAGTCACTTCCTACCTAAACCATTCTGTGATTCAATAGATAATACATTTGTAGCTTTTTATTCTGTCAATGTTTGCTACATTTATTGTTGTGTTGAAGCACTGGGACTGTATTTTTTCCCCATTAGGTCTCTTCCTCAATAGTTTTTTGTCTAAACTTCTTTCACTGTCCACTGGAACAACTTCTTTTACTGGGTTTGGGGATTACATCAATTAATGGCAGCAAAGCTGGTGAAGGGTCTGGAGAACAGGTCTTGTAAGGATTGACTGAGAGAACTGGAGTCGTTTAGTATGGAGGCTGAGGGGAGACCTCATTGCTCTCTACAAGTCCCTGAAATGAGGCTGGAGTGAGGTGGGGATTGGTTTCTTTTCCCTAGTATCAGGTGATAAAATTAGAGAGGAAATTGCCTCAAATTGTGCCAGGGGAAGTTGAGGTTGAATATTAGGAAAAATGTCTCTGCTGCAGGCATGGTCAGGCATTGGAACAGCCTGCCCAGGGAGGTGGTGCAGTCACCATCCCTGGAGGTGTTCAAGAAACGTGTGGCCACGGTACTTTGGGACATGGTTTAATGGCCATGGCAGTGTTAGGTTGATGGTTGGAGTCAATGATTTAGATCTTTTTGAACTGAAACAGTTCTATGATTCTATGGAAGACACCATTCAAGTGGCATTGTATTACCTTTTCATTTTCTGACACCAAAGTTTGTGTTGCTGCTGTTTTCCTTCCTTGTGCCTGTAAAAAACTCCTGGGATTTTTCCTGAGATGTTGCACTTCTGGCTTCAGTCCTCCCCTGCATCTGCCCCGCTGTGAAGGCAATCACACTGCGATTGCCACACGGGATGCTCCCCTGCTTCGTGGACACCCTCGCCCTGCCCTGCCCTTCCCTTACTCTTGTCTGCACTAGTTTCTTTGTGCATTTTGCAGTCAAAGCCCTGGGACACTCACAGTTATCTATTCAACATGAGGATCCCAGCTGTAATACAGTGTGTATCCAGGCCTGTCCTGGTTTTGCTAGGACAGAATCCCAGGCCAGCCCGTGGGCTGCAGATAATCAGCAGCTCAGCTCTGAGTCAGCCAGCACAGCAGGCTTGAGTTGGCTCACAGGTGTATTCCCACCCATGAACACAACATTCAGTGTAAAGAAGGAAGTTTGGTGGTGTGAGTTTTCCAGCTTATGCTCCTGCTTTGGTGTCTCCTTGTCCCTTTCCTGCTCTTGAGAACTACCTTCCTGGTTATCATGACTGCTGCACTTCTACTGGGGTAATAGTAAGTAAGTCTATTTACTTTGCATTGACACTGGTACCAGTTTGACTATTTCATTAAATCTGTTTTTATTTCAACCTGTCATAGAATTGCTTTGCTTGGGAAAGGCCTCTATGTTCATGGAGTCACCATCCCTGAAGGCATTATAAAGACAGGTGGGTGTGGTGGTTAGGCACATGGTTTAATGTTAGTGCCTTAGCAGTTTCTTTGCTATGAGGGTGTCAGAGTGCTGGAGCAGGTTGCCCAGAGAGGTTGTGGAGTCTCCTTCTCTGAAGACATAGGAAACCCACCTGGACACCTTCCTGCGTGGCCTGCCTTGGCAGGCAGGTTGGACTCGATGACCTCCAGAAGTCACTTCCAGTGCTTTCCGTTCTGTGATTCTATGATTCTACCCCAGATGCAGTTTTCTTGTAGGAGCTCCTAAGTCTGTGTTACTTTATTTTTTCTGTCAGCAGCTCTTTCCAATGTAGATGCTGTAACATTTTGACACCACACAGAGAACCAGTAGCAAAGGACAAAACGGCAGTTATGGACACCAAACCCTGTAATGTCCTTCCCAGGCTATCACTTTGTAATTTCACAGTAGATGCAGTGGAGAGCAAAGCAAATGAGATATTTTCCAGTTCCTGGTCTAGGCATAGATATGGATCATAGACACCTTTGTCATCATGCCAGTGTGCTGTTCAGCTTCAAAGGCTCTTCTGTTTTCCTTCCTTGATGTGTTGCAGATAGCAACCATCTATCTTCCCCACCTTCGCTTTGCTAAATTGGCCAAATCATTTCAACTTCATTCATACCTGTAAACCAAATCACAGAATCATAGAATGGTAGAGGTTGGAAGGAATCTCTGAAGCTCAAGTCCAACCCCACTGCCAAGGTAGGTTCATCTATAGAAGGTCACACAGGAACATGTCTAGGAGGGTCTTGAAAGTCTGCAAAGGTGGAGACTCCACCACCTCTCTGGGAACTTTGCCCAGAGAGCCAGAACCCTCAAAGAAATTCCATGTCATGTTTAGAGGGAACTTCTTATGTTCAAGTTTGTGCCCATTACTTCTTATTCTATCACTGAGGACCACTGAGAAGAGTTTGACACCAACCCCTTAGATATTTGTAAGCATTCATAAGATCCTCCCTCGACCTCCTCTAAGCTGAACAGACTCAACTCTCTCAGTGTTTCCTCATAAGAGAGATGTTCCTGGAGACAGTTGGTGAAAGTGATATTTTGGATTCATCTTTCCTACTGTTCTGGGTTTCAGAGCCAGAAGGTCTTATCAAAGATACACCTGCCCTGCATCTGACTTGAGGATAGTGCTTCCTGAGTAGACACAGTTAATTATCAACAGTCTCCAGATGGGCCTGGTGATGATGCATAGACTTGGGGAATTTCCAGCTTTTGTTCATGATTAATTCAGCTTCGACTTCCCTGGCTGAAAAGCAAAGATCTCACAAAGCACAGCAGCAGTTTGCATTATGGAACACTTCACACTTAGTTTTGCACTGACTGAACTGGAAATTCTGAGATGGCTCCTTTACAGGGATGTTGTGGTGTTACATCCAGAGGCTGGATCTGCATCATGTTTCCTATTCTATTGTGTACAAGCACAGCCTCACAGGAACCTCTTGGAAAATCTAAGGCCAGTTCCTGCTGTGATGGGAGAGAGCTTCACTCTGTTCTGGTGGGACCCCACTTGAAGTACTGCCTCCAGTTCTGGTGTCTCCAGCACAAGAAGGGCATGGAACTGCTGCAGCAGGTCCACAAGCAGCCATGAAAATGATCAGAGGGCTGGAGCATCTCTACTATGGGAACAGGCTGCAATAGTTGAGGTTGCTCAGCCTAGAGAAGAGGAGGTTCTGAGATCTTATAGCATCAGTATCTGAAAGGGACTACAAGAAAGCTGAGGAGGGACTTTATACAAGGGCTTGTATTGATAAGATGAAGAGCAATGGATAGAAGCTGGAAGAGGAGAGATTGAACTAGATTAGGAAGACATTCTTGCCAGTGAGAGTGGTGAGACACTGAAACAGGTTGCCCAGAGAGTTTGCTGATGCCCTTTCCCTGAAAGTGTTCAACTCCAGGTTGGATGAGGCCTTGAGCCACCTGCTGTAGTGGAAGGTGTCCCTGCCCATAGCAGGGGGGTTGGAACTAGATGATCTTCGAGGTCCTTTCCAAGCCAAACCATTCTATGTCCCTTCTAGCCTGGCATTCTGCTTGTATGCCTGCTTTAACAATGACAGTGATCCAGCCTGTCACTCTTCTCTCATTCCAAAGTAAGCTGACATTTTGCAACCTGACACCAGCTTTGCATCTTGCAATTCAACTACAGCCATTCAAATGAGAGAGAATAAATTCAGCATAGCATCCTTTTTGCACCAGAAGCTTATGCTTCTACTGCTGGCACCTCAGTGATAGTGAGATGCACTTTCTTAGTGTGTTATGTGAACATCTGCATCATTCAGTATCCAAAAGGAGTTACAGAAAAGCTGGGGAGGGGCTATTTACAAGGGCCTGTGGTGATAGGACATGGGGCAATGGTTTGAAACTAGAGCAGGATAGATTTAGACTGGACATTAGGAAGAAACTCTTCACTGTAAGGATGATGAGACACTGAAATGCTTGCCCAGAGAGACTGTGGACCTCTTGTCCCTGGAAGAGTTTAAGACTAGGCTGGATGAGGCTTTGAGCAACCTGTTCTAGTAAGAGGCTGAAGAGAGATCTTATTGCTCTCTACAACTCTGTGAAAGAAGATTGGAGTGAAGTGGGAGTTGATGTTTTGCTCCCTAGTATCAGGTGACAGAACAAGAGTAAATGGTCTGAACTTGTGCCAGGAGAGGTTTAGGACAGCGATCAGGAAAAATTCATTTGCTGCAGGAGTGGCCAGGCATTGGAACAGGCTGCCCAGGGAGGTGGTGGAGTCACTGCCCCTCAGGGTGTCTAAGAATCATGTGGTCATGGCACTCTGGGATGTGGTTCAGTGGCCTGCTTGTGTTAGGTTGATGGTTGGACTTGATGGTCTTAGAGGTCTTTTCAAAGGCAAACAATTCTATGACTCGTTGACCTTTGTCACCCTGGCTCCTCTTAGAAAAAACATGTGTTGAAGGAAGCAGACTGGCTTGGCTGTCAGTTGCTGATTTAGCCCCCATTCAGTATTTTCTGATTGAATTTGGCTACTTTATCCAAGCCTTGCTTGGATGATTGGCATTTCTAAAAGAGACTAGCAAATATCAGATGACAAATGATTTCCATCTACTGCAGATTTATGAACCTTTGGATTTATAAACATTTTCATGACTGCACCACAGCTATCTAAATATTTCCTAACAAAGAGAAACAGAAGCTCCCCAGAAGTGAAGACTTCAGTATTGATTATTCCAGAAAGTGGAGTTTTGTTTTGGGCCCAGCTCCAACACTTGACATATCTTTGCTCTGCCTGACTCACACACCCTCAGGATCACCAAGTCCAACTGATATCTCTGCTTTACAAGGTTCAGTCCCTGGTTCACAGCCCTGGAGTAGGCTGCCCAGAGAGGCTGTGGAGTCTTCTCCTCTGGTGACTTTCAAGACCCACCTGGATGTGTTCCTGTTTGGCCTGCCCTAGGTGATCCTACTTTGGCAGGGGAGTTGGACTCATTCTCCAGAGGCCACTTTGAGACTCTTACAGTCTGTGATTTTATGATTACACAGATCAGTACTCCCTTTCCATCTCTCTTGCATGTCCAACACAAAATGCCCTTGGCCAGCCAGCTCTGAGTTTTGGACAAATGGGCAGGCTTGGTGTGGTGGTACAAAAGCTACCAGCTGAGGTTGACTCTCATGAGTGTAAAGCCTTAAGCATAGTGCTGCTGTGCTCATGACCTCTTTCCATTTCAGCACCAGTCTCCCACAGACTTCCCTTTTTAAGTTCCTTGCTCACTTAATTAATTGTAAGCCTCTTTTCATATTACCTTGTTCCATTGCAACCTCCTTGAAACAAGGTGCTTGGCTTCATCTTGAAATTCTCCAGTGAACTTTAAATCTCATTTAGTGGTCAAAATGGGAGGGCATAGGTGGCAGCATCAAAATTCTCAACGCCTGGTTTTATGTTATTGCAGCTTATTCCTCAGTTGTAGAAAGCATCAGGGTATTTTATGAGGTGCCCCAAAGGCACACCAGCCTTTTCTCTCCCAGGATTGTGCTGTCACTAAGTTCCTGATGTTCTGTAGTCCAACAGAGACTCTGCTCCCAGTGCAAATACTGGGACTGAGACTTTTAGAACCCTTTCTGCGCAGCCTGTTTCAGTGCTCCATCACCCCCACTGTAAAGAAGTGTGTCCTTGTGTTGAGGTGGAACCTCCAGTGTTCCAGCTTGTACCTGTTGTTCCTTGTCCTGGTACTGGACACCACCTCTGCAGAATCACATAAAACATCCAGTTGAAAGAGACCTCAAAGATCATCCAGTCCAACCCAGCACTGAAGAGTCAACACTAAATGCTAGTCCAAACACTGCCCCCTCCAGGGGCAGTGACTCCAGCAGAGAGTGGGAATGACAGTAGGAGTGTCTGAGTTACCTTGATGAGTCCTGATCACACCACAGAGACCCTAGCAGGGAGATGTGACTACAGACCAATGCTACAGGAAGCTTCAGAGCAATCCTCCTGGAACAGCCTCTCTTTCACAGCATCTGCTTTTCGGATCTAGCTCACCCTTGACCTCCAGACAAAGTGTATAAATCAGCAACTGTGCTGAGTGGGATTTTGGAACCAAAGGGTGAGCAAGAGGGTGAAGAGTCCCCTTTTACAAGGAATCACAAGGAATCATGTGGGAAAGACAAGGGACAATGGGTATAAGTTACTTCTGGGGAGATTCCTGATTGAACTTCAGATGAAAATGTTTCCCCATGAGAACAATTTGAGATTGGAATCATCTCCCAAGGGAAGCAGTGGATTCCCCTACATTGGAGTTTGAAGACTCAGCTTGACAGGGTGCTGGGCCAGCTCATTGCAACTGCACTATCATCTACAAAAGTTGGACCAGGTGATCCTTGGGATCCCTTCCAATCTTGCATTTGAGCACAAGCCCTACAAGGAGAGGCTGAGGGAGCTGGGATTGTTTAGCCTGGAGAAGAGGAGGCTCAGGGGAAACCTCATTGCTGTCTACAACTACCTGAGGGGTGGTTGTAGCCAGGAGGAGGTTGCTCTCTTCTCTCAGGCGGCCAGCGCCAGAACAAGAGGACACAGCCTCAAGCTATGCCAGGGGAAATTTAGGCTTGAGGTGAGGAGAAAGTTCTTCACTGAGAGAGTCATTGGCTACTGGAATGGGCTGCCCAGGGAGGTGGTGGAGTCGCCGTCCCTGGAGCTGTTCAAGGCAGGATTGGACGTGGCACTTGGTGCCATGGTCTAGCCTTGAGCTCTGTGGTAACAGGTTGGACTTGATGATCTGTGAGGTCTCTTCCAACCTTGGTAATACTGTGAGACTGTGATACTGTGAGACACTGATTCTGGGATTCATACAGGCCAGCTTTCAAAGCCTGAATTCTGGAAGTGCCCTTGCATGTAACCTACTTGATCCCATCAATGCCTTGTGGTTGAGGCCCTTCCTGAAATGCCATCGTCCACTGGCTGTTGGTTAGGCATGGTCTCATCAGAGTGGAGTTTGAAAAAGCCCCAATCATCATGACTTGGAGCTTGATACCATTCCCAGGGGAATTTTCTGGCTGAACATGTTGAAAGGCATCATCCTACCAAAACTGGCACCTCTTGCAAATGCTCTGTCCTCTGGTGGCAGCAGGCAGGAGGATGAGAACCAAAAAGTATCATTACCTGTAGGAACGTTCACATACCCTCACCTGTAAACACCTTACTAGTGATGAGGATCCTAAGGACTTAGCTCAATAACTGGAGAAGGAAGAAAGAAAACTCCAAAGCAACAGAGTGACTGTAAAGCTGAACCTTTTTTGGGGTGTATTTATGGATAATTATTTGAAAGATACTGAGTTGCTGGAGTGTGTCTAAAAAAAGGCAGCAAAGCTGGTGAAGGGTCTGGAGAACAGATCTGGTGAGAAGCAGCTAAGGGAACTGGGATTTTTTTTTTAGTTTGGAGAAGAGGCTGAGGGGAGACCTCATTGCTGTCTACAGTTCCCTGAAAGGAGGTTGCAGTGAGGTGGAGGTTGGTCTCCTCTCCCTAGCATCAGGTGGCACAATGAGAGAAAATGGCCAGAGATTGTGCCAGGGGAGGTTTAGGTTGGGTGCTAGGAAATATTTTTTTCCTGCCAAGAGTGGTTAGGCATTGGAACAGGCTGCCCAGGGAGGTGGTGGAGTCACTATCCCTGGAGATAAATTAAGAGGTGTGGTGGTTGTGCTGCAGGATATGGTTTAGTGGTAGTGGCTTAGCAGTAGCAGTGGGATTGTGAGCTCTAGGCAAGTGGTTGGTCCAGCTCTCAAAGGCCTGTTCCAACCTCCGTAGTTCTGTGGTTCTAGCAGCAAGAATCTTTGCAGAATTCACAGAATGTTAGGGGATGGAAGGGACCTCGAAACATCATCAGGTCCAACCCTCCTGCCAGAGCAGGATCACCGATACCAAATCACACAAACATATCCAGGCAGGTCTTGAGTATCTCCAGAGAGGAAGACTTCACAACCTCCCTGGGCAGCCTGTTCTGGTGTTCTGTCACCCTCATGGTGGAAAAATATGTTCTCATGTTTCCATGGAACTTATATGTCTCAACTTCCACCCATTGCCCCTTGTTCTGTCTTCAGGCATCACTGAGAAGAGCCTGGCTCCATCCCTGCGGCACTCACCCTTCACATATTTATAAACATGGATGAGGTCACCTCTCAGTCTCCTCTTCTCCAACCTAAAGAGCCCCAGCCCCCCTCAGGCTCTCCTCATAAGAGAGGTGTTTCATTCCCTTAATCATTTTTGTGGCTCTGCACTGGACTCTCTCAAGCAGTTCTATGTCCCTCTTAAACTGGGGGGCCCAGAACTGGACACAGTACTCCAGATGCAGCCTCACCAGGGCAGAGTAGAGGAGCAGGAGAACCTCTCTCGACCTACTAGCTGCACCACTCCTAATACACCCCAGAATGGCATCAGCCTCCTGGCTGCCAGAGCACATTGCTGCCCACTGGTCAACCTCCCATCCATTAGGACCCCCAGGTCCTTTTCCCCTTCCCTGTTCTCCAGCAGGTCAGTCCCCAACCTATAGTGATAGCTGGGGTTGTTCTTTTCCAGGTGCAAGACTCTACACTTGACCTTGCTGAATTTCATTCAATTTCTCCCTGCCCAACCCTCCAGCCTGCCTAAGTCTCACTGAATGGGATGCTCTGGAGCAAAAGCCTCTCAGCTCCTGGTTTAATTTCAGAAGTGTCCTCTCATTTCCCTCAACTGCTTAAAATTCTGCCAAATCTATCCTAGGCCAAGTGAGTGTAGAAATGTCTAATAAATAACTGGCCCTGCCTTTTGCCATATTTGGGACTGTAGGAACACAGAATCATAGAATCAGTCAGGGTTGGAAGGGACCACAAGGATCATTTAGTTCCAACCCCCCTGGCATGGCCAGGGAAATCCTACCCTAGATCAGGCTGCCCAGAGCCTCATCCAGCCTGGCCTTAAACACCTCCAGGGAGGGGTCCTCAACCACCTTCCTGGGCAACCCATTCCAGGCTCTCACCACTCTCATGCTGAACAGCTTCCTCCTCGTGTCCAGCCTAAACCTACCATCTCCAGCTTTGCTCCATTGCCCCTAGTCCTGTCACTCCCTGATAGCCTGAAAAGTCCTTTCCCAACTTTTTTTGTAGGCCCCCTTCAGATAGTGAAAGGCCACAATAAGGTCACCTTGGAGCCTCCTCTTCTCCAGACTGAACAGCCCCAACTCCTTCAGTCTGTCCCCATGGCAGAGGTGCTCCAACCCTCTGATCATCCCAGTGGCTCTTCTCTGGACACACTCCAGCATCTCCACATCCTTCTTGTAATGGGGGCTCCAGAACTGGATGCAGCACTCCAGGTGGGGTCTCAGCAGAGCAGAGTAGAGGGGATTTTGAGAAACCTGTTGGGCAAGGCTCAGATGTGTGAAGGAACCTGAGCAAATAGTGCAGCTGTTACACACAGTTTCCTTTGATTTCTCATGCTTGAATAAATTAACTACTATTTTTCTTCAGAAGGAGGAACAAAAATTGAGCAAGAGACAAGTAAAGGTGCTTTCTTGATAACCAACCCCTTCTTTTGTCCTTTTCAGCAGTTCCATTTACAAATGCTCATTCTGTACAAGCTTTAAAAGGCCTCAGCTTCTAACAAAGCCATGTCCTCATTGAGGCTGACCTGGAGCAGACCTCTATTTACCCAGTATAAAGATGCTAATTATTTTGTGTGTAGGCCTTAACATGATTACAGTGAGCATGGGCACTGCTTGTTGTTATAGCAATCTGAATTAAATTATCCTTGTGCCAGCATAATTAGGATCCCCCTTCCATCCCAACATGAGTTTATTGGGCTGGTATTTTAATGTAGCATCTCAGCAGCTTGGCTAAAACCAGAGACAATTTCACTTGTGCACCAGCTAAAGTTTGAATGTTGGAAAACAAATGACACTTCCTGAGCAGACTCTGAGGAGGCTGGAGGGGACCTCTGGAGATCAAGTCCAACCCCTCTGTCAAGGTAGATTCATGTAGAGAAGGTCATACAGCAGCATGCCTACACATCTTTTAAATACCTGCAGGGACAGTGACTCCACCACCTCCCTGGGCAGCCTGTTCCAATGCCTGAACACTCTTGCAGCAAATCAGTTTTTTTCCCTAATATCCAACCTAAACCTCCCTTGGCACAACTTGAGGCCATTTCCTCGTACTATAAGAGCACTCATCAAATTGGAGGGGTGGGCAGTCTGGGGACAAGCTATTTTAGGAACTGAAAATGAGCTCATGATATCCTGGCAATGAGCAGCCCTACAGGCACCTTCAGAGTTTGCTCAAAAAATAAAAAGGAAGGGAGGGAGAGAGGAAGGAAGGAAGGAAGGAAGGAAGGAAGGAAGGAAGGAAGGGAGGAAGGAAGGAAGGAAGGAAGGAAGGGAGGAAGGAAGGGAGGAAGGAAGGGAGGGAAAGAGAGGAGAGGAGAAGGAAGGAGAACAGAATCACAGGATTGACCAGGTTGGAAAAGACCTTTGAGATCATCGAGTCCAACCTAACACCTTCTGATTAGCTAAACCATGGCACTAAGTGCCTCCTCCAACCTCCTTTTAAACACCTCCAGGGACGGTGACTCCACCACCTCCCCAGGCAGCCCATTCCAATGCCAATCATTCTTTCTGTGAAGAACTCCTTCCTAAGATCCAGCCTGAACCTGGCCTGGCATAGTCTGAGACTGTGTCCTCTTGTTCTGTCACTGATTGACTGAGAGAACAGACCAATCCTCGCCTGGCTACAACCTCTTTTCAGGTAGTTGTAGAGAGGATTGTGTCCCCTGAACCTCCTCTTCTCCAGGCTAAACTCCCTCGGCCGCTACTTGTAGGGCTTTGCTCCAGTCCCCTCACCAGCCTTGATGCCCTTCTCTGGACATGCTCAAGCACGTAAAGAAACAGGGAAAGAGAAGGGGATAGGAAAGGAAGGAAGGAAAAGAAAGAGAAGGAGAAGTTGAGAATCCAACTTCAATTGAAAACAAGGGAGGTCTTGATGCGATGTGTGCCAGTTCCTTGTGGCACATGCGCAGCATGAACCTAACCATAGGAACTTATGAAACGGCTCTCGGGAGCTAAGCTGACATTATGGGGCACGGACTGAAGAGTTTACTGAAGTAATGCAACACAGAGACAGCAAGAGGGCGTGCATAACAGTCTGCCTCCGCTTCCACACTGGCAGGGCACCTTCTCTGCGGCGGAGGGACAAACCCCATTCATTCGTTCTGCATAAGCGTCCCTGATGCCAGCGCCGCCTCAATGCCGTCAGCAGTGCTGGTGCTGTGCACCGACCTGGCTCTTGCTGCGCCCGAGTTCCAGGACGCTTCCCTTCTGACTCCGGCGCTGTCGGCAGGGGCAGAGCAGCAGGCTGGCGAGCAGAAATGGGAGCTTCCGCAGCTATTAATCCTCTTCCCACTAGATGGCCCATGTCTCTACTCGCCAGCAGAAGGCTTCGTGCCTGCGCCTATGGCGGCTGCCCGCAGCAACGCCCGCCGCCGGGCTGACACCCCAGCAGTGCGAAACCTGCTCCCTGATCTGCTGCCCCTGGGATGGCTGAGTGCTCTGCTGCCCAAATCCTATCCTCTGTCACTAGGGGTAGAGCAACAGCTCCCAAGCCCTGCTGTCGGAGCCACTTCGCATTCAGCTACTCACCAGAGAACGACAGAGTCCCTTCGTACGAGGAGTCCCATGAAAAAGACGAGGGGTAATGGGGGGATTCTGATCGGAATCCAGAAGGAAATGTTTCACCGATGATCTTAGATTCCAACCCAAACCATACTGTGATTCCAAACCGGACAGGAAACAAAGCCAGCCCACTGCAAATCTCTTTCCCTGCCGTTACAGAGCAGGAAGCATTGCTATATTTCAGGCAAATTAAAAGAAGAAAATGCCACCTACTCAGCAGTGAGGACCTCTGATACAAAAGTGAGAACGAAGCAAAATAGGAGTTTGTTTGACTTGGGGGAACTCCGGTCAAGGTGAATTACAAAGCACCATGTTCCCTCAGAAAACCAGAGGCTTCACAGAATCATGGAACTGTTTAGGTTGAAAAAGATCTCTAAGGTCGGTAAGTCCAACCATCAATCTAACACTACCATGAACATAAAACTATATCCTGAAGAGCCATGTCCAGACTTCATACTAAGACAGGAATCATATGCAGAGAAGAGAAAAAAACCTCTTCTGTTACAGATTTTATGACATGAGCAGCTCCTCGCATTACACTTGCACTGCTCTCGATTGTGTGTCAAAATCATACAGCCTAAGGAATCCATGTCCTTATGGTAGAGGCATAAAATATACATACACATCATTAAAGTTGCATTGCTTTTGTTCAATCTCCAGCACAAGACATTGCCTTGAAGAGAAACCTTGAGTACTGTGTTCAGCTTTGGGCCCCTCAATATAAGAAGGACACTGAGGTGCTGGAGTGTGTTCAGAGAATATCAACAAAGCTGGTGAAGGCTCCGCAGAACAGGTCTGGTGAGGAGCAGGCCCCATCCCTGGAGACATTAAAGATCAAACTTTTCGTGATCCTGATCAGCCTGATCTGTCCCTGGTCACTGTGTGGTTGTTGGACTAGATGACTTTTGAGGGTCCTTTCCAACCCAATGCAGTCTGTGAAACTCAAAAGCCTCCAGTAATGGGGATGTTCTCTTGAATGTTTACATTTCTTGGAAGGAACTTTGTGCTGAAGCAAATCAATGCAAAATGGGAATCATCCTCCTGTCTGCTGTAGCAAAGACTTGGACAAGACAGCAGGTGTAAGTAGCTACTCTTTGAGAAAGCAGTAACAACTGAGCTGCAACTAAACCAGCCTGCATGACTTGGCCACGCAGGACAGTGAAGAATGTGGATACGACACACTCAGATGTGTGCCTTTTCCGCCCTTTGTGAGGAATGAACATCACCGAGGATATTTTCAACAGGAAAATAAATACTTACTAAAAATCCACTTTCTTCCAGAAGAAGCAGAAAGAACATGCAGAAAGGGTGATGACTAATGCTGGACAAATTAATTTTGTTGTTTTATTAAAAGCCTCCAATGAGCCTATTTGATTTGTTTTCAGAAAGCAGTGCTCTTTCCTGACGATTGAGTTGGGACTGATGGCATTCTTTGAAACCACCAAACTATCATTCTGGAGGGTTGTCATAGAATAGAATCATAGAATGGTTTGGGTTGGAAGGGACCTCAAGGATCATCCAGCTCCAACCCCCTGCCATAGGCAGGGACACCTCCCACTAGAGCAGGCTGCTCAAGGCCTCATCCAGCCTGGCCTTAAANATCCAGTCCAACCTAGCACCCAGCCCTATCCAGTCAACCAGAATCATAGAATTGCTTCAGTTGGAAAAGAACTCTAAGATCATCAAGTCCAACCTTTAACCTAACACCACTGTGACCATTAAACCATCTCCCAAAGGGCCACATCCACATGTTTCTTGAACGCATTCAGTGAGGGTGACTCGCTGGGTAACCTGCTCCAGTCAAGATTAGACAGTTCCTTGACCAAACCAGACAAAAATCAGTTTATCACTTCCAATAATTATCCATTACCAAAAAAAAAAAAAAAAAAAAAAAGGAAAAAAAGAAAAAGGAAAAAAAAAAGAGAAAAAAAAAAAGCCAAGCCAGAAAACAAAAAAGGGAAAATGTGGCTTTGTTTTTAATTAATATTATTTCAACTTGTTTTGGAAACAAGAGGCTCTCTTACTGACTTCACAGAAAAACTATTTTCCTGATTTCTTTTGCTTTACTATTAAAAAGCAATTAATCAGGCAGCTTTACATTCACTCATCTGCTTTGAAGCTTTCCTTCCTTTCTCTCTCTCCCTTTCTCCCTCCTTTCCTCTCTTTCTCCCTCCCTTCCTTTCTCCCTCTCTTCCTTTCTCCCTCCTTTCCTCCCTTTCCCCCTCCCTTCCTCCTGAATTCCTTCTTTCCAACTTCCTTCTTTCCAACTTCCTTCAGAATTCCTTCCATCCAAATTCCATCTCAAATTGTTCAGCTAAACCTTCAAGACCCTCATCACTACTAAGGTGCTATTTACATTGGACGTGGCACTTGGTGCCATGGTCTAGCCTTGAGCTCTGTGGTAACAGGTTGGACTTGATGATCTATGAGGTCTCTTCCAACCTTGGTGATACTGTGATACTGTGATTTACAGATGAGGGTATGTGCATCTTCATGCAGATAATGATACTTTTTTGGTGCTCATCCTCCAAGACAGAGCATCAGCAAACTTCCTGTACCTCCTGCCTGCTGCCACCAGAGGACAGAGCATTTGCAAGAGGTGCCAGTTTTGGTAGGATGATGCCTTTCAACATGTTCAGCCAGAAAATTCCCCTGGGAATGGTATCAAGCTCCAAGTCATGATGATTGGGGCTTTTTCAAACTCCACTCTGATGAGACCATGCCTAACCAACAGCCAGTGGACGATGGCATTTCAGGAAGGACCTCAACCAGAAAGCATGAGGAGGAGAAAGCATGAGGAGGTTACATGCAAGGGCACTCCCAGATCCTCAGAATTCAGGCTTTGAAAGCGGGGCTGGATGAATCCCAGAACACGAGTTGGGAAGGGACTCCAATGATCCAACCTATGTAGATGATGGTGTAGTTGAAATGGGCTGGCCCAGCACCCTGTTACGATGATAGGGTCTTCAAACTGTCCAGTGGATCTTGAAACTATATGAATTTCTGACTGCTTTTTCTGTAGGGAAGTTTCCCCTGATACCCAACCTAAAGCTCCCTAGACACAATGTCAGGACATTTCTTCTCATTCTATTACCTGATACTAGGGACAAGAGACTCACTCCCACCTGCCTCCGGCCTCCTTTCACAGAGTTGTGGAGAGCAACGAGATCTCCCCTCAGACTGCTTTTCCCCAAAAATGTGGTTATTTGCAGGTGGTGAAGAAAGGACATAAATATAAATCTGATTTGCCATTTCATTTGTAATGCTAGAGATGGCTGTGGCACAGAGCAGAGGCAATGCATATTGCTCCTGCTGGAGCGCAAACAAGAAAGGCAAATGCATGGTCTGCTCTGACCTCTTGCCTTCATTACCCAGCACAATATCTGAAATCATACCATGCTTCTGATAGCAGCAACCAGTGGCTGGATTTGCATCCACCCAGTCAGAGCTAAATTGCTATGATTCAGCTACCTCCTTCCTTTCTCTCTTGAACATAACCTGTCTTCTAGCTAGACTGCTGCCTTTCCAGTTGGGAATAAGCCACTGTTTTAAAGAAAAAAGAACTGTGTGGGTGGAATGAAATGCTTGGAGGATGTATGCTCTGCCATTTAGGGTTTTTTTTCCCCTGATAAAGAAATGGTGCAAAAAAATTATGCCAGAATCCAAAGCACAAACTCAAGTGTGCAACTGCATCTTTGAGATAAAAAGAGCCTGAGTTTCCAGACTAACTCATAGAATCATAGAAGAGGTTGGTTTGGAATGGACCTTAAAGATCATTTAGTTCCACTGGGCATGGACACCTCCCACTAGACCAGGTTCCTCCAGGTTTCATCCAGGCTGGCCTTAAGCACTTCCAGGAAGAGGATATCTACAACTTCCCTGGGCAACCTGTTCCAGTGTCTCACTAACCTCACTGTCAAGAATTTCTTCCTAATCTCCAGACTAAATCTCCCCTCTTCCAGCTCAAAGCCACTGTCCCTTATCCTATTGCTACGAGTCCTCCAGGTGATCAGTGGTGACTAGTTCAGATGTTTCAATGGTAACAATAAAGTGATATTCCTCTATCAAGAATGCAGAAATTCATGCTGCATACAGTTCCCAGCATACAGACCTGCTGGAATGGGTCCAAAGAGGGCAGGAGCACCTGTCCTTTGAAGGTAGGCTGAAAGAACTGGATCTGTTCAGCCTGGAGAAGAGAAAGATCCGGACAGACCGTACAGCTGCATTTCGGTATCCAAAGGCTGTGGAGGAACTGTTTAGAAAGGCTTGCAACAACCTGATGGCAATGATGAGAACACTAAATTGGAAGCTGTGCAAATGGCAGAGCCCTTCCAAGAGGCTTGGGAGATGCACAAGGCATTAGGGACAAAGATCTCTACCTGGTCATGGATTCAAATCCAAAGGTCTTCTATCAGTGCCTTGCTTTCAGCTTAGCCTTGCTGTCTCATTCTGCAACAGGCTGCCCAGGGAAGTGATTGAATCCTGGATGTATTTCAAAGCCATCTAGATATGGTGCTCAGAGATATGATATAGTAGTGACCCTCACAGATTTAGGTAATGTTTGGAATTGATGATCTTGATAGTCTTTTCCAGTCATGGTGTTTCTGTGAGTAGGAGGAGTACTGCAGGCAGTAAGGAACAGACCTATCAGTAGATATCAACAAGGGTGCACATAGAATCATAGAATGAACCAGACCATCCAACCAAGGTCATCCAGTCCAGACCTGTCCAATCAACTAGACAACAGCACTAAGTGCCTCGTCCAGTCTTTACTTGAATACCTCCAGGGATGGCGACTCCACCACCTCCCTGGGCAGCCCATTCCAATGCCAATCACTCTCTCTGTCAAGAACTTCCTCCTAACATCCAGCTTATACTTCCCCTGGCACAACTTGAGGCTGTGTCCCCTTGTTCTGTTGCTGGTTGTCTGGGAGAAGAGACCAACCCCCACCTGGCTACAACCTCCCTTCAGGTAGTTGTAGACAGCAATGAGGTCAGCCCTGAGCCTCCTCTTCTGCAGGCTGCACACCCCCAGCTCCCTCAGCCTCCCCTCATAGGGTTTGTGTTCCAGGCTCCTCACCAGCTTTGTCGCCCTCCTGTGGACACCTTCCAGCACCTCAACATCTCTCTTGAATTGAGGAGCCCAGAACTGGACACAGGACTGAAGGTGTGGCCTGACCAGTGCTGAGTACAGAGGAAGAATAACCTCCCTTGTCCTACTGGCCACACTGTTCTTGATCCAGGCCAGGATGCCATTAGCTCTCTCGGCCACCTGGGCACTCTGCTGGCTCATGTTCAGCTACTATCTACCAGTTCCCTTTCTGCCTGGCTGCTCTCCATGAAAGTATCTTATCTACATGAAAGTATCTGGTAGTGTAGCACCTGTGGCATTTATCAGGTGGACAGAAGACAGAAACAAATTTACTCAGGTAGAGTTTGCATTACTATTCCTGCAGGCAAGTGTGAGCTATGACCACAGAGTTCTAAGATATACCACCTTTCTTCCAACCACTACCCTCCATGACAAATGGTAAGTGAGGTGTGTTTGGTACATATAAACAGTGGGTTTGATAGTAAATAAAATCGACCTGGGGTTGGTTAGCCTGGAGAAGAGGAGGCTCAGGGGTGGCCTCATTGCTGTCTACAACTACCTGAAGGAAGGCTGTAGCCAGGTGAGGGTTGGTCTCTTCTCCCAGGCAACCAGCAACAGAACAAGGGGACACAGCCTCAAGTTGTGCCAGGGGAAGTATAGGCTGGATGTTAGGAGGAAGTTCTTCACAGAGAGAGTGATTGGCATTGGAATGGGCTGCCCAGGGAGGTGGTGGAGTCACCGTGCCTGGTGGTGTTCAAGAAAAGCCTGGATGAGGCACTTAGTGCCATGGTCTAATTGAGTGGCTAGGGCTGGGTGCTAGGTTGGACTGGATGATCTTGGAGGTCTCTTCCAGCCTGGTTGATTCTATTCTATGATTCTCTTCTATGATCTATAGAAAGATAATGTTCAGCTCTATTCCTGCATCGCTTAGTCCTTTATGAAAATACTGGTTTAGCCCAAAAGAAACCCTCAGCACATTTCAGTATCAAACAGAAAGAGAGAAAATGAGAGAGGTGATTTTGCCACTCTGCTCCGCTCTGGTTGAGACTTCACCTGAGGTGCTGTGTCCAGCTATGAGGCCCCCAACACAAGAGAGTCATGGACCTGCTGGAGTAGGTCCAGAAGAGGCCATGAAGATGATTAGGGGTCTGGAGCACCTCCTCTGTGGGAACAGGCTGAGAGAGCTGGGGCTGTTTTGCCTAGGGAAGAGAAAGTTCTGAGGCAACTTTATAGCAGCATTTCCATGTCTGAAGGGGGCCTACAGAAAGGCTGGGGAGGAACTGTTTGGAAGGGCTTATGGTGATAGGACAAGGGGCAGTGCTTTGAAACTGGAGCTGGGCAGATTTATGCTAGACATCAGAAGGAAGTTCTTCACAGTGAGATTGGTAAAACACTGAAACAGGTTGCCCAGGGATGTGGCTGAGGCTCCATTCCTGGAGATGTTTAAGATCAGACTTGATGTGGCTCTGGGCAGCCTGATCTAGTTGGAGGTGTCCCCGTTCACTGCAAGGAGGTTGGATAAGATGACCTTAGAGGGTGTCTTCCAACCTGATGCAATCTTTGAATCTGTAATAGTAAAATATGGAGTCAGGAATTCACTATTTGTCCTACAGAGAGGGAGAGGGAAGTAGCAGAGATGTTTCATCGAGGTAAAATCATAGATTCACAGAATGCAAGGTGGGAAGGGACCCCAACAATCACCTGGTCCAACCTTTCTACATGATAGTCTAGTTGAAACGAGCTGACCCTGCATACTCTTAAACTGAGTCTTCAAGCTACCCAGTGTAAAGGAATCCACTGCTTCTCCTGGGAGAACCAAAAATCAAAACTTTCTGTTACACCAAAGAAGCCAAAACCCATAGGTTCAGGCTACACTGTCAGTCAAACCGATGGTCAAGATGGCCAGCACTGAGCCATGGACTGCACAGAGGCACATGTTCAAAACCAAGAACTCAGCCTTCACTGCTACAGTCACCAAAGGCAACTGCCCAGCACCTTTGAAGTGCTTCTTTGAACCATGGTCTCTGGATCCAGGCCAAGAAAGAAACAAATCTCTGTCTCCACTGAGCTTTGCAACCTGTCCTCAGGTAGATAAATCTCAAGGACCTCATCTAACTACAGCTTCAAGAGCAAATTATTGAAGAAAAGAGCCTGAAAAAATAAAACGTTCTTCTGCCACACAGATATTTATGATCTCATCTCTATCTGCAGGGTCAATACTTCCACCTAGAGGTGGTTTCCCATAAGAATGTCAAATTCATATTGAAGCTTTTGTGGAGCCATCCTGCGGAAATGAAAGGGTGGGAGACCAGAGGAAGCTCCTGCCTGCAGCCAATTATTCCTGTTTGGCAAGACTCCTTTCTCTTTCTGAGTTCTGCCCTATCATTTCCCTCTGATTCACTCACACTTCAGGGATAGAGTCATGTACAGTCCCAGTGCAAAGCTTACAGAAGGTGACCTGGTGGGGCCAGCTAGTGCTTCAGAGGAGTTTTTTTTAATCAAACATTGTCTTTCCTGGCTTGCTGGAGGGCTAGGGACACCTGCTCACCTTTTAATTGATGATCACAGCATGGTAGGGGATGGATGGGACCTCTGGAGCACATCCAGTCCAACCCTCTTGCCAAGGCAGGTTCACCTGGAAAAGGTCACACCATGGACCGTGTCCAGGTGGGTTTGGAATGTCTCCAGAGATGGAGACTCCAGCACCTCTCTGGGCAGCCTCTTCTAGGGCTCCAGCACCTTTACATTAAAAAAGTTCCTCCTCATGTTTAGATGGAACTTCCTATGTTTGTGTTTGTGCCCATTACCTCTTGTCCTGTCACTGGGCACCACTGGAAAAGACTGGTCTCAACCTCCTGACACCCGCCCTTTAAGTATTGAGCAGCACTGATGAGATCCCCCTCATCCTGCTCTTTTCCAGACTCAAAAGACTTAATTATTTCAGTCTTCCCTCATCAGAGAGATGTTGCAGTTCCCTCGGCATCTCTACAGCCCTTTTCTGCTCCAGGCCCTCCAGAACCAGGAAGCCCAGAGCTAGACACAGTAAGTCTCTCCTTGGGAGCGATGGACTCATCCCTGCAGCACAGGAGAAGACATCTGCAAATCTTCATCCTTAAAACACACCTTAGAAGTATTGTAAAGCCCTTCCTGATCCATTAGAACTCTTCTCAACCCAGTAAATGCCCCAAACACCAGTAGCTATGGCAGAGAACCATGCACCAAACACTAAGGGCTACCATGGCCACTCAGTGAAGCAAGCCTTACAGATAACAAGGATTAATCTGAGTGCAACTCAGAAACAAGTCAAAGAAATCAATCAAAGAAATTAAGCAATTATGTTTGTCTCTGAATCTAGGAGACCTAACTATGACAGCTGAAGAGATAAAATTTCTTTCCTGAAAGAGTGGTTAAGCATTGGAACAGGACACCCAAGGAGGTGGTAGAGTCACACGAGCCAGTGTGTGCCCAGGTGGCCAAAAAGACCACCAGCATCCTAGCCTGGATAAGGAATGTTGTGGCCAGCAGGAGCAGGGAAGTGATTGTGCTCCTATACTGGGTGCTGGTGAGGCCACACCTTGAATACTGGGTTCACTTTTGGGCCCTTCACTCCAAGAAGGACATTGAGGGACTAGAGTATGTCCAGAGAAGGGCAGAAAAGCTGGGGTAGGGTCTGGAGAACAGGTCTGGTGAGGAGCAGCTGAGGGAGCTGGAGTTGTTTAGTCTGGAGAAGAGAAGGCTGAGGGCAGACATCATTGCTCTCTACAGCTCCCTGGAAGGAGGTTGGTCTGTGGTGGGGTCAGGCTCTTCTTCCTAGTATTAAGTGATAAAATAAGAGGAAATGGCCTGAACTTGTGCCAGGGGAGGTTTAGGTTGGAGGTTAGGAAATACTTCTTTGCTGCAAGAGTGGTCAAGGATTGGAACAGGCTGCTCAGGGAAGTGATGGAGTCACCATCCCTGGAGGTGTTCAAGACTTGTGTGGACATGGCACTCTGGGACGTGGTTTAATGGCCATGGTGGTGTCAGATTGAGCCAATGATTTTAGAGTTCTTTTCCAATCCAACTAATTCTATGATTTTATGACTCCAAAGCATTGCAGAGATGAAGCCACTGCCCACATCTTAGATTTCTGTAGAGGAAGTAAGGAGTAAGAACAGCATGAATCCATAGAGTCATGGAATGGGTTGGGTTAGAAGGGACCTTAAAGATCATCTAGTTCCAAGCCCCTGCCATGAGCAGGGACACTAGACCATGTCATTCAAAGCCTCATCCAACCTGGCCTTGAATACTCCCAGGAAGGAGGCACCTGTGACTTAAAATTCTGCTATGCACAATGTGAGGGAACAGTTAAGCAGCTAGGCCCATGGTACCTTTGATAGTAAGAATCATAGAATCATAGAATGGTTTAGGTTGGAAGGGACCTCAAGGATCATCCAGCTCCAACCCCCTGCCATAGGCAGGGACACCTCCCACTAGAGCAGGCTGCTCAAGGCCTCATCCAGCCTGGCCTTAAACCCCTCCAGGGAGGAAGCATCCACAACCTCCCTGGGCAACCTGTTCCAGTGTCTCACCCCCCTCACTGTAAAGAACTTCCTCCTAACATCCAGTCTAAATCTCCCCTCCTCCAGCTTAAACCCATTCCCCCTCGTCCTGACATTACCAGACCTTGTCAACAGTCCCTCCCCAGCCTTCCTGTAGGCTCCCTTCAGATACTGGAAAGCCACTCTAAGGTCTCCTCGAAGCCTTCTCTTCTCCAGGCTGAAGAATGGTGTGGATGGAGAAGATGAAAGGTTGCAGAAAGAGAGTGTTGTAACAGTTCAGCTGGGTTGTATGAATGTCCTGGTGGTTTCACCCATGCTTCTGCCTTTTCTGCTTTTTCCTTTAAGCAAACATGTTGGACGTAGTCCTGGTCTGCCTGAGATGAATGGGAAAGAACATTGACTCACTTTGTGTGGGCACGGTGGAAGAAAGTGGTGAGGTTTGTTGGTTGTTTGGTTCTTTTGGTTTGTTTTCTTTCAGAGGGAACTTAAATAACAGGCTGGATGGACCAGCATAGTGAAAGACGACCGAGGCTGCCGTGCAAAAGTGGTTGGCGGTGTTGTGATTTCCCTCAAAAAAGGAATCTAGAGCAGAAAAAACCTTGGTGTAGGTGGGCTGGGATTTCATTGAGGGGTGAGGGCTGGCAGAGTGACACCTGCCACTTTGGAATGCTAAGAAGATAGGGCAGCATGTCCTTGAGTAGTCACGGTGCTGAAGTGGGAATATGGGAAGTTCTGGTTTATTCCCAACTTCGTTGGCAATTAAAAGCAATTTATAGACTCTCTTTTAAATGGTATTCTGTGATAGGACAAGGGGACAACTGTGTCCCCTTGTTGGAAGGTGTCTCTGACCATGGTAGAGGGGCTGAAACTAGATATCCTTTAAGGTCATGGTGGTATTAGTTTGGTAGTTTGACTCTGTGATCGTAGAGGTCCCTTCCAATCCAAACCATTCTGATTATCACTCAACAACACCCCAAGTCATTTTCTGCAGGGCTACTCTCAATCTCACCATCCCCCAGCCTGGGTTGATATTGAGGATTGCCCCAACCCAGGTGCAGGACCTTGCACTTGGCCTTATTGTGCCGCATGAGGTTCAGCTGACACCACCCCTCAGGGACAGACCACTTCTAGGGTAGGCCTCATTTCTTGAGGGGCCTGGAACACAAACCCTATGAGGAGAGGCTGAGGGAGCTGGGGGTGTGCAGCCTGGAGAAGAGGAGGCTCAGGGCAGACCTCATTGCTGTCTACAACTACCTGAAGGGAGGTTGTAGCCAGGTGGGGGTTGGTCTCTTCTCCCAGGCAACCAGCAACAGAACAAGGGGACACAGTCTGAAGTTGTGCTGGGGGAAGTATAGGCTGGATGTTAGGAGGAAGTTCTTGCCAGAGAGAGTGATTGGCATTGGAATGGGCTGCCCAGGGAGGTGGTGGAGTCACCGTCCCTGGGGGTGTTCAGGAAAAGCCTGGATGAGGCTCTTAGTGCCATGGTCTGGTTGAGTGGCTAGGGCTGGGTGCTAGGTTGGACTGGATGATCTTGGAGGTCTCTTCCAACCTGGTCTATTCTATTCTATTCTATTCTATTCTATTCTATTCTATTCTATTCTATTCTATTCTATTCTATTCTATTCTATTCCTATTCTTTTTTCTTTCCTAAGGTGCTGGGAGGGATCACAACCAAGACAAGCATCTGAACCAGCCAATGCAGTGTCTCAAACCATACTGCCTGCTCTATAAGGGCAGGGTTGGCTGGGACAGGTATAGGTGTTTTGAGAAGGTGTTTGTGGTGTGATTATTCAAGACTGGACCAGGTCATCAGTGGCTGAGCCATCAGGTCACTGCTGTGTTTTGTATCCCTCACTTCATTCACTGTTTAATTACTGCTGCTGTTCATCCTGGTTGGTTTTATCTCTTTGTGCTGTTCTGTTCAACTCTTTATCTCCTTGATAAACCACCAGGCTGAGCTGCTATTCAGTGATGTCTGAAGAGGCTGGAGCTGAGCAGAGAGGAACCTAACGGAATTCAACAAGGACAAGTGTAGAAGCTTACATCTGGGCAAGAATAATTTCCTGTACGGATTAGAGGCTGACTTGTTCGAAAGCAGCTCCACGGAGAAGGACCTTGGACTCCTGGTGAGCAAAAAGTTATCCATGGGAGAGGAATGTGCCCTTTTGGTCAATAAGGCAAATGGTATCCTGGGGTGCATTCAGAAGAGTGTGGCCAGTAGGTAGACCTGCCCCCCTACTCTGCCTGAGTAAGGCCCCATTTTGGATATTATGGGCTTCACAGTTCAAGAGATCATTTGATCTGGAGGAGGCTGAGGGGAGACCACATTGCTGTCTGCAACTCCCTGAAGGGAGGTTGGACTGAGGTGGGGATTGGTCTCTTCTCCCTACTATCAGGTCATATAATATGAGGAAATGGCCTGAAATTGTGCCAGGGGAGGTTTAGATTGGAGATTAGGAAACAATTCTTTGTTCTAAGAGTGGTCAAGTGTTGGAACAGGCAGCCTAGGGAGATGGGGAAGTCACTGACATAACATTATTGGATGGCCATGGTAGCACTGGGTTGATGGTTGGACTCGATGATCTCAGAGGTCTTTTACAATAGCAATGATTTTGTGATGAAATCTCTTGCCTATATTTGATGCTAGACCCAGATTTTCTATGAACTCCTTGTGTCTGAGCAGAGTCAGCCAGAATGGACATCCATTTCATGTATGTTCAGAGGCCTCCAAGCTGTAGATGCTACATCTAGGCCAGTTTTTATTTACAGTTGGTGGAAGAAATCAGAAAACTTACAGGACATGATTCATATGACCTATTTTAGACCTACTTCAGATGGAATGAATCACAACCTAGACATGCCTATTTTTCCCTCCCTAGACTCAAAGGAACCCTGGAATGACTTGTTCAGATGTGGATATCTGCCTACACTGTAGCAATGCACTGCCAGCATTGATTGCTTTAATAGATTTGTAGAATGGGTTTGATTGCAAGGGACTTTCAAGATCATCTAGTTTCAACCCCCCTGCCATGGGCAGGGACACCTCCCATTAGACCAGGTTGCTCAAGGCCCTGTCCATCTTGGCCTTCAACACCTCCAAAGCATGAGTAGTGCACTTGTTCCCTCGTTTACAAGTCTGGCAGGTAGTTATGTCTTGCTCTCTGACTGGAATGAGGGTATCTAGACAAGATTAAGAGACAATATATAAAGGAAGTGGCCAGAGATAGGCAATGTGCTGCCATTTCTTTGTAAGTGTGCCTTTAATATCAGCCTAGTCTGACTTTGTGATAGCAACATGCTCCTAGCAGCCCATTGAAGAAAAACAAAGTGAACTACCATGAGTTATCTCTTGGGCACTAAAATCACAATAGAATTAAAAGGGGTGTTGAGGGGGAGGGAGATTTGTCTTGCCACAGTGCCAGCCAACACATCTTCAAAACTGTGCCCCTGTATTGGGTACTGGTGAGGCCACATCATAAGTACTGTGTCCAGTTTTAGGCAGCTCACTCAGAGAAGGTCATTGAGATGCTGGAGTGTCGCAGTGGTTTAAGGCTTATTGGAATATCCTAATAAGAGAAATTAGATCATTGGTTGTAAAAGGATAATAAAGTCTTTATCATTCATTGGTTTGCTAAGAGGTATAAAAAGCCAATGTATGAACAATTCATTCTTCTTGACTCCTGGGCACTGGATCTGTTTGATTCTCTGTCTAACACCTTCCACTCACCTTGGCTGACCAGATAACATGTAAGCTTTGCTGGTTGTTTTCTATCTGGAGAGCAAGAAAGGGTGGCAGTGGTGCCCTCTGAGCTTTTCTTTGTGCAGGAGAGAAGACTGGATTTCTGTATTATTTCTAAATTGTAAATACATGTAAATGTGTTTTGTATATATGCTTGTGCATTTAGCTTTGCTGTGAATATAGCTTTATCTTCCAAGCTGTCTGAGCTGGTCTAGTAAATTTCAACTGGGGGGAAAGTTTCTAACCCACCACAAGTGTGTCCAGAGAAGGACAACAAAGCTGGTGGAAGTTCTGGAGGATATGCCTTGTGAGGAGCAGCTGAGAGAGCTGGGTTTGTCCAACCTGGAGAAGAGGAGGATGAGGAAATAGGTCATTGCTGTCTACAACTCTTGAAATAAGGCTGGGGTGAGGTGGGGATTGGTCTCTTCTCCCTAGTATGAGGTGATAGGGTGAGAGAAAATGGCCTGAAATTGTGCCAGGAGAGGTTTAGGTCAGATATTGGAAAAAAAAAATTCTCCAGAGTGCTTAGGCATTGGGACAGGCTGCCCTGGAGGTCTTAAAAACTCATGAATGTGGCACTTAGGGGACATGGTCTGATATTCATGGAGGTGCCCAGGGAGGCTGTGGATGCCCCTTCCATGGAGATGTTCAAGGCCAAGTTGGACAAGGCCTTGAGAACCTGATCTAGTGGAAGGTGCCCCATCTAGTTGGAACTAGATGATCTTTAATGTCCCTTGCAACCAAACCCATTCTATGACTACAAGTGCCTGGCTTTCCAACTTATATGTCAGTGGTTAGGGTCGCAGTTCCTGTGTGGCTTTCCTTACCGTTTTCCCACCCTCTGTTTAGGGCTGAGCTTGCATTCATTGGAGCAGGCCTTATTTCTTAGGAATGCAAGAGCTATGTTACTAAAAATAAAGCTGACCTGGCACTACTGGTGAGCATATTAATCACCAACATTTGTTTTGGCACACACCTTCCTTTCAGGATGAGGGAAACACGGCGAGACTTTGATTTTTTTTGTTTCACTGCATTTCTTTTCTGCAGGTTTTATTTCAACCAAATTCTTTTCCTCCAAATGGCTTCTGTTTTAAAGCTGCTTTATTTTTTATGGAATAAACAATAGAATGATGAAAAGCTGAGACACAGAGTAAAATGTTTTGAGTGAGGTTAATTTTTTAATTAAGTTCTCTTTGAGGACTTGCTTTTCTGACAAAGGAACCCAGAAGTGGGTTCCATTTTAATTAGAATTAGAATAGAATCAACCAGGTTGGAAGAGACCTCCAAGATCATCCAGTCCAACCTAGCACCCAGCCCTAGCCACTCAACTAGACCATGGCACCAAGTGCCTCAGACGGCCTTTTCCTGAACACCCCAGGGACGGTGACTCCACCACCTCCCTGGGCAGCCCATTCCAATGCCAAACACTCTCTCTGTGAAAAACTTCCTTCTAACATCCATCCTATNGGCCGAGTCAGGAATTTGTATAAAAACAGAGTGATTTTATTTCCCTGAAAACCTGCCCCCAAAACTAGATATAGAAATTAATTTAATTATTAATTAGCAGGTTCTTAGTTGGTTGAGAAGATCTACAGGGATACCACAGGTAGACTTGACTATTTTAGAAGTCAGGAGTTGGAAGAGGCTTGAGCTATTAAATATAGCGTCCCCAATATCAAGATAGGCTCAGCCAAAGCTACTCACAGCAGAATCAGGCTGGCTTGAAGGGCAGGGCGGTCCAAAGGCTTGTCCCTGCGGGGCTTTCAGAAGCCTCTGAGGGTCATTAAGCGCTATAAAGCTGCACAAAGGGGGTGCTTAAGGCGGACGCAGTCCTTCGGATCTTGTCTTTGGAGCGTTAGGGGCTCCATGTGCAGAAGCTATCCAGGCGGGAGGACAACTCCAAGGCAGGAACAAGCTCCACGGCAGGAACACCCCAAGGCGGAAAGTCCCCCCAGTATTTATACCCTTCCTAGACCAAGAGCTGAGTTAGCACTTCCTAGGCACGAAGCACACACAGCCAATCCCCAGCCGAGTCCAGTGCAGGCCTGGCACGGGGCACCCCTCATGCCAGAAGGGTCCCTTGCTCCCCCCCTTCACACCTGCAGGGCAGGGTGGGGGGAACAGGTCTTTTTGTGCCTTTTCCTCTCCCATTCAAACCACAGAGGGAGAGGAATTTTGGGGTATACGGGACTCCAGGACATCCAGCCTTTGCCTGTCAGCAGATGTTCTAGTTCCTTCATCATCCTCACAGCCTCCCTTGTACGCTCCAGTAGATTCCTGTTCCCCTTGGACTGGGGAGCCCAGACCTGGACATGATACTTCAGATGTGGTCTAATCAGGGCAGAGTAGAGAGACAGGGGAATCTCCCTTAACTTGCTGGCCACACTCTTCTTAATGCACGCTAGGACACCATTGGCCTTCTTGGCCACAAGGGAAGATCTGGCTGTCTCATGGATAGCTTTTTTCCTCACCAGGATTTCCAGATCCCTCTCTGCTGCTTTCCAGCAGGTCAAGTCTTAACCTGCACTGGTACAGGGGGTTATTCTTGCCCAGGTGTAGGACTTTACACTTGTCCTTGTTGGACTATCAGAGTATCTGGGAATTGTAATCAGCATCAGCATCATTCATGTTATTTGCTGCATGAAGTAGATTTACATACAGCCAAGAGCATAGTCTAGAATTGTTTCTTGCCTTTGTGTTTCCTATTTGGTTGTCTTTTATGCCCTCAAAGAGAGCCTAGAGCTTATTAAGAAGTTTAACAGATACTAGTAATAACAAGTTAGATTTAAAATAGCTTACAGATTCTAAACAAGCTTCTGCCAATAAATCCCATCAATTAATCCTAAAGCAAAGCTGTCTGCCTAAAACAGAGTATTTAAATATTTCTTGTGCTCTTAGTGCTTTGGTTTAAAGAAAATGAAAACACCCTAAACAACCTGAAGGTGTGTGTGATTGGAAATGTGCCAGAGGACTTTGGTTGACATGAAAGGGCTACATCATCTTGAGTTGCAGACATGCAACTTCATTGGTAAAATGGATGGGTAATTAAGTGGTGTAATTACATGGTCTCTCAGGTAATTGCATGGGAAATTGAGCATGGTGTCATGTGCTAATGAGGTTTACAGCCACGCTTAAATGTTTGTGTGTATGATTGCATTGATTAAGGTATCAGAATTGGTTTGGTTGGAAAAGACCTATAAGATCATTGACTCCAACCTTCAAAACACCATCGCTGTGGCCGTTAAACTATGCCGCAGAGGGCCACGTCCACATGTTTCTTGAGCATCTGATACATTAAATTTGTGTTTTAGAGTAAGGTTTACTCAACTGTCTGGTCTAAACTGCTCCTAGAAGGATGAAAGTCAACTATTTACAGAAGTTTAGCACAGGACCTTTTCATCACTGACAGCTATCTATTGGAGAGAGTCTAATAGAGAGCTACAAGGATGATGAAGGAACTTGAACATCTCTCCTACGAAGGAAGGCTGAGAGAACTGCAGCTGGTTAGTCTTGAAGGCTGAGAGGGCATCTGTTCAGTATTTACAAACAGCTTAAGGGTGGGTGTCAAGAAGAAAGGGGCAGACTCTTTTAGGTGATGCCCAGTAATAAGAAAAGGAGCAATGGGTATAAGCTGGAGCACAGGAAGTTCCACTTCAATGTGAGGAGAAACTACTTTGCTGCAAGAGTGCTGGAACACTGGACCAGGCTGCCCACAGAGGTTGTGGAGTCTGCTTCTCTAGAGACTTTCCAAACACATCTAGATGTGTTCCTGTGTGGCCTTCCATAGGCGACCCTGCCCATGGCAGAGAAGTTGGGAACTAGATGATCTCCAGAGGTTCCTTCCAACCGCTGGCATTCTATGAGGCTATGATTCTTTTCAAGCAGAAATGAAATGCAAGCTCTTTCTCCTCCCACTGTCAGCCCAGTTATCCTGTGAAAAGCTGCCTAGCGATGATCCATTTTCTCTTCTGCCAGTGGAAATGGGGAACAGACAGGAGAAATGGGGCAAACCGCTGAGGTCCCGCGGCCCCTGTCACGTGTCAGTGGGCTGTGTACAGGGTGGTAGATAAAGCCTGTGGTGTATGAGCTGGGTGTTTAGTGCTGACATATCAGAGCGGTATACAGATGGTTATCCTACTGCCTCAGGGAGGGAGCAGGAAGAAGGTCTTGTAGATCTGCTTTGGTATGGTTTTCCTCCTCAGGGTGATGGTGGATATACCCAGCACCTATAGGAATGCTGCTGCCCGTGTTATTTTGGTACATTGTGGAGCCCCAAGGGTCAGTTTGAGGCTAGGTACTCTGCAGAAATGCTGCAGACACTGTTATCCCCAAAGATCCTGCATAGTACCCTGCTTCCTGGTGGTTGGATACACTGACAACAGCCACCAGATCTCTACAGCCTTCCCTGCTACATCAGCTCCACCAGTGCCCATGTGGCACAATAGTAGCCCTCCTCCATGCTTCCTCTTTCCTCCTTTCTTCTGCATATGCTGTTATAAAACACTGAAAAGCAGGGAAGGGACCACAGTAACAGCATTGTCTGGTCAAGTGACCCTTTGTTGCACTTTAGGCATCATCTTTCTGATTCCATCATCACTCTGCTCTGGTGAAGACCCCACCTGGAGCACTGTGTCCAGTTCTGGAGCCCTCAGCACAAGGACATCAAACTGCTGAAGCAAGTCCAGGAGGAGGCCATGAAGATTATTAGAGGGCTGGAGCACCTCTGCTATGGAGACAAGCTGAGAGAGCTGGGGCTGCTCAGTCTGGAGAGACATTTTAACAGCCTTCCAGTACCTGAAGGGGGCTACAGGAGAGCTGAAGAGGGGCTTGTGATGATAGGATGAGGAGGAATTGAGGCTGGAAGAGGGGAGGTTGAGACTGGATATTAGGAAGAAATTAGTTATAATGAGGGTAGTGAGACACTGGAACATAATTCTCAGGGAGATCCTCTCTGGCCCCTTGCTGAGGCTGTTTGAGGGCAGGCTGAATGAGGCTTTCAGCAACCTGCTGTAGTGGAAGGTGTCCTTGCCTATGGCAGGGGGATTTGAACTAGATGATCTTTGAGGTGCCTTACAACCCAAAACACTCTCTGATTTTTCTGTGCATATGGTAGGGTTGAATAGTCTGGGAGTCCAGGATAGTATGTGGAGGGAGGTGTACCTGATCAAGACAATTAGAGACATATTAAATACCCGTTGCCAATGGAAGGCGAGGTCATACCAGAACAGAGCACCTGGGCTTTATTGCAAGATGATGGCACTGACACCTGCTAACAGGAAAAAATATCCCATCAAGAAAATTATTTCACCCACATCGTCTTTCCTTTCACTGAAAAGGAATTATTAGCACCAAAATTCGCTGCTGCTGTTTTTTCACTAGCTCCAGTAATGCTGGAATCAAGCCTAAATGTGAACATAATTTTATTCAAAAGACTTTTCAATTATCTCCTTCAGACATACTGGTTCTAGGAAGTCAGGCTAATGCAATCATTACAGTAGGAGTCTACAAGTCCAGGGCTGCTTGCTTCTACCCCTGATTTGCCTACTGACTTGTTTTATGACTTTAGAAACAGATTAACTTTTCTGTAATTCACCTCCTTCAGATGGACTATGGATAGGATAATGTTTGTTTGTTTTAATTAGGTGCTTTTAAAGGGATTAATTAACCTGCATCAGACAACTCTGAAAGGTACTAATGCATAGAGTTAATAAGAATAACCCCAAAAATCAAAAATTGTTTCGACTGGAAAAGACCTCTGAGATCATGGAGTCCAACCATCAACCTACCAACACCATGGCCATTAAACCATGCCCCAAAATGCATGCCCACAGGTCTTCTTGAATGCCTCCAGAGATGGTGACATTGAGGAGAGGAATCATAGAATCATAGAATGGTTTAGGTTGGAAGGGACCTCAAGGATCATCCAGCTCCAACCCCCTGCCACAGGCAGGGACACCTCCCACTAGAGCAGGCTGCTCAAGGCCTCATCCAGCCTGGCCTTAAATGCCTCCAGGGAGGAAGCATCCACAACCTCCCTGGGCAACCTGTGCCAGTGTCTCACCACCCTCACTGTAAAGAACTCCCTCCTAACATCCAGTCTAAATCTCCCCTGCTCCAGCTTAAACCCATTCCCCCTCATCCTAACATTACTAGACCGTGTAAATAGTCCCTCCTCAGCTTTCCTGTAGGCTCCCTTCAGATACTGGAAAGCCACTCTGAGGTCTCCTCGAAGCCTTCTCTTCTCCAGACTGAAGAGCCCCAACTCTCTCAGCCTGTCCTCATAGCAGAGCTGCTGCAGCCCTCTGAGCATCTTCGTGGCTCTCCTCTGGACTGGCTCCAGCAGTTCCATGTCCTTCTTGTGCTGGGGGCTCCAGAACTGCACACAGTACTGCAGGTGGGGTCTGAGGAGAGCAGAGTAAAGGGGGAGAATCCCCTCCCTTGCCCTGCTGGCCACACTGCTCTTGATGCAGCCCAGCACAGGGTTGGCAGTTTTAAGCTTAAAGGTGTGATGTAAATAGAAAGGACAGACATTTTTATGAGTGGGACTAGAGCAGCTCCTGAGCCATCTAGTCCATTTTTGAAGTAAGACAAGTTACAATTTCTGTATTTATTGTTCTGCAAAGCATGTGTCTGCTGATTCCACCTTGGCTGCTAGCTCATTCTATTTAATCATAGAGTCATAGAACACTTTGGGTAGGAAGGGACCATAAGGATAGTCTAGTTTCAACCTCCCCACCATGAGCAGGGACGCCTCCTGCTATGCCAGGTTGTTCTCAACCCCATTCACACTTCTCACTACTCCAGATTAATTAGTCTGGCTCAACCTTAGGTCTACCTTCTAAAGTTAGTCCTTTCAACAGTGCCTTATGCTATTAGTACACCCAATGCATAGTGCATTGATACACTCAGTAGACTCTTGATCACACCACCTTGGCCAAAAAGAGCATGTGGTTTGCAGCCTAACCACAGCCAGCATGTTTTTTCTTCCAACACAGATTTGCATTTGGGGGGCTGAAAGCTTCAGCTGATGTTCTAAATGACTTAAAGTAAATCCCTCACAATTTCTGTGAGGACAGTTGAAATGCTTTGCTCCTCTGCAGCTGGGGCTACAACTCTGCCACAGAAACTAGGCTGTACCACTGTAAAAAAAAATACAGTCTCAATCTGCACAGCAGAAAGGGACCTAAGAGTGCTGTTTGAAAGCTGGATGAACATGAACCAGCAGTGTGTTCAGGGGGCCAAAAAAGTCACCAGCGTCCTGGCCTGGGACAGCAATAGTGTGGACAGCAGGACCAGGAAAGTAATGATGTCCCTGCACTTGACACTGGTGAGGCCATGCCTTGAATACTGGGTGCAGTTTTGGGCCACTCCAAGAATGACATTAAGGTGCTAGATTGTGTCCAGAGAAGGACAACTAAGCTGGTGAAGGGTCTGGAGAACAAGTCTGTTGATGAACAGCTGAGGGAACTGAGGTTGTTGAGGTTGTTAGTCTGGAGAAGTGGAAGCCAAGGAGAGGTCTCATTGCTTTCTACAACTCCCTGAAAGGAGGTTGCAGTGAGATGAGCTTGGTGTCTTCTCTCCAGTATCAGGTGATGGACCAAGAGGAAATGGCCTGAAATTGTGCCAGGGGAGGCTTAGGTTGGAGACTAGGAAAAACATATTTTCTGCAGGTGGTCAGGCATTGGAACAGGCTGTGCAGGGAGGTGGTGGAGTCACCATCCCTGAAGGTGTTCAAGAAATGCATGGACATGGCACTCTGGGACATGGTTTAATGGCCATGGTGGTGTTAGGTTGAAGGTTGTATTTCATGATCTTCAAGGTCTTTTCCAACCAAACCGATTCTGTGATCCTGAGTAGCTTTTTATCTAGGTCAGTGCTTTTCAGGTCTCTAATTTCTCATATCGCTTCTCTTGAAAGGGTTTTGCATCTGTGAAGTGAAATTCTTTATCAAGGGCTCTAAATGGCAACGCAAATGATGCCAACACTGGTGGAGCCCTTCCCCGTATATGTTTCTCTCCCCCATCTGGTTATTGCTAGGAATCCGTATCAATGTGGTGGGTTTGGTTTCATCCAGCTACTGCAGAAGCATTATAGTAACTAGATACCAATATAGCTTTGATGGGTATCAAGGTTGTTTTCTTGTCTCCATCCACAGCCATTTAATGAAAAACATCTGTTAGAACTCTCATTTCTCTCTGATGCTCGGAGCATTATGTTGTGTCGCTTGGAAGATCTGTAGCTCGATCAATGGCAGTAAATGTGAACTCAATCAGACCATTTTGAGGGCTCTACAGCACTTTAATAGTAGAATCATAGAATTACAGGGGTTGGAAGGGACCTCCAGACATTGAGTGTGGCCCCCTGCCAAAGCAGGATCACCTAAGGCAGGCCACACAAGAACACATCCAGATGGGTCTTGAAAGTCTCTAGAGAAAGAGACTCCAAAAGCTCTCTGGGCAGCCTGTGCCACGGCTCCAGCAGTGTGGTGATCCTGGGCATGCCTCGGGGGGAGGGCAGTTTTGGCCTATTGGCAGGCCTGCTGAGGCTGGACGAGTGGAGGAGTCTAGAAGGTCTTCATCTGGTAGGCCTGGGCTAATCTGTGAATGTATTCATTCTACCCAGATGCCTTCTGTACCTATGTAGTTGTACACAGAATCTCCCTTTAAACTTCCCATCGGTGTGCAGCATTTTTACTCCCTCAAAGGAGTAAATACAGTTTCTGTCTTCTGGTCCTGGGTAGCTCCTGGCCCTAAAATCACCAGAATTTTCAACTCGTGTTGAGATGGAACTGTCTGGGTTCCAGCTTGTGTGCACTGCCCCTCGTCCTGTCACAGGACACCACTGAAAAGAGACTGAGCCCTCCTGCTTGACACCCACTCTTCAGGTATTTATAAACAGGAGAAAGATCCCCTCAGAGGCATCTCTTCTCCAGGCTAAACGGCCCCAGGTCCCTCAGCCTTTCCTCATCAGACAGACGTTCCAGTTCCTTCAGCAGCCTCCATTGGACTCTTTCCAGTAGTTCCCTTGTTCCTCTTGAACTGGGGAGCCCAAAATTTGACACAGTACTCCAAATGTGGTCTCGCCAAGGCAGAGCAGAAGGTGAGCAGAACCTCCCTTGACCTGCTGGCCTTATTAATGCACCCTAGGATACCACTGGCCTTATTAATGCACCCTAGGATACCACTGGCCTTCTTGGCTACAAAGGCACATTGCTGTCCCATGGATAAATTTCTGCCCACCAGGATTCCAAGACTCTTTTCTCCACGGAGCTTTTTTCCATCAGGTCATCTCCTAACCTTTACTGAACTGGATATTTTATTCATGTGCAGTACATGTGTTGAGCCTTCTCCCATTCTTTAAGAGCAGATATAAGAAAACACCAACAGTGCTAAGGCCTCTTCCCTTATTCAATGATGCTTTACTTTTGATTTCTTTTAGATACGGTTTTCCAAATGGGTCTCACTTGGACTAGGACATTTGAGTTGTACTCAATTCAGGCTTCTCAGCTTTTGAGCTAAGCTCACACAATTATAAGCTTAGCTTCAGGTTTGGAAGATTTTTTGGCACTTTGGCCACAACAACCCCAAACAATGCTACAGGCTGTCCACAGAGTGGCTGGAGAGCAGCCAGGAGGAAAGGGACCTGGAGGTACTGGTGGATAGTAGGCTGAAGATGAGCCAGCAGTGTGCCCAGGTGGCCAAGAGGGCCAATGGCATCCTGGCCTGCATCAGGAACAGTGTGGCCAGTAGGACAAGGGAGGTTATTCTGCCTCTGTACTCAACACTGGTCAGGCCACACCTTGAGTACTGTGTCCAGTTCTGGGCTCCTCAACTCAAGAAAGAGATTGAGGTGCTGGAACATGTCCAGAGAAGGGCAACAAGGCTGGTGAGGGGCCTGGAACACAAACCCTATGAGGAGAGGCTGAGGGAGCTGGGGGTGTGCAGCCTGGAGAAGAGGAGGCTCAGGGCAGAGCTCATTGCTGTCTACAACTACCTGAAGGGAGGTTGTAGCCAGGTGGGGGTTGGTCTCTTCTCCCAGGCAACCAGCAACAGGAGAAGGGGACACAGCCTCAAGTTGTGCCAGGGGAAGTATAGGCTGGATGTTAGGAGGAAGTTCTTCACAGAGAGAGTGATTGGCATTGGAATGGGCTGCCCAGGGAGGTGGTGGAGTCACCGTGCCTGGAGGTGTTGAAGAAAAGCCTGGATGAGGCACTTAGTGCCATGGTCTGGTTGACTGGCTAGGGCTGGGTGCTAGGTTGGACTGGATGATCTTGGAGGTCTCTTCCAACCTGATTGATTCTCTTCTATTTTTAAGCAGTAATATTCTTCAGAACTGGTGGCTTTATGCAATGCAATGATCTTTGTAACACAGTAAGAAATTTGGACCTCAGCTTGTAAAATACTGAGCGCTAAAGGACTAAGAAATGGATTAGAATCATATCAGAGATATCATGATCTGATTCTAATTCATTTCTTCCATATGTGAATTAAGATTTTTATGTTCAGTTCCTGTCAAGTATTTATGATAAAACATAACTGCACACATGGGCAAGGAGAGGCCCTGACAATACAAGCAGAGACAAGCTAGAGAAAAATGTCTTTGCTGCAAGTGGTCAGGCATTGGAACAGGCTGCCTAGGGAGGTGGTGGAGTCACTGTCCCTGGAGGTGATCAAGAATGTATGGACATGGCACTCTGGGACACTGTTTAATGGATACGGTCATATTAGGTTGATGGTTGGACTCGATCTTAGATGTCTTTTCCAACCAAAACAATTCTGTGATCCTATGAAATATATCCCCTTTGAAACCAATGGCTCATCACCAACCTGCATGTGCCCACTCTTCTCTTTAATTGTATCTTGAGACTGAGAACTCTTAGCTTCAGTGAAGTAAATAGAAAAGCTCCGTTTTCTCTCAGTGGAACCGGTCTCATCTCTCCTAGTGTAGTAAGTGTGGTTCTTCCAATGACATTAAAAGCAAGAGGAATCAGAAAAGCCAGAAATAAAAATCAGATTTCCTACTGGTACTTGGGAAATCTGAGTGGCAACAACATCCAGACACACTGAAAGAAAATGCAGACTTGGACAGAGATACAAACTTCAGCTGAGGTTATTAGAAACAAAATGTGCTCCATTTAGAAATGAGAAATGTTGACATTTGTAGCTATTCCACATATTAATTTTCATTATTTCCTTAGTTTTAGGGAAATATAATCCCATTACAAACCAGAAATGCATGGGTTTGCAGCTTTACTCTTCAAGAGGTACTACTTCTAGTTACTTTCTTTGCTCATAGATGTTTTTAAAACGTTGGATTTCTATATGAATCACCCAAAAAAAATTAAAAAGAGGGAAAAAGAAACCTCTATCTGATATGTAAATACTTTTAAAATCAACATATGTTCAATTAAATTGTATTTTGCAACGAGGTTAGCCTCCTGCTTCAGAAGCTTGCCTGAAAAATGGATGAATCATTTTAAGATTCAGCAGTCAGTGGAAGTTGACAGAGGCTTTTCATATGAAATATTACACAACCTCATGAAAATCAAAAGTTATATGGCAGGAATTGTTCTGTTGAGCACTACAGTCACTTTTCCAGGATCAGATCAATACATTTGCTGTCAAAGAAAAAAAAAATCTGCTAAAACACCTAGAAAAAATTAGCAAGGAAATGTTCTTTTAAATACAGCTAATGGTGTAATTCTAAGGCAACACACGGGCTCTTTTAACACACATTCTGACTTGAGGTAAACTGGGGAGATTTCCCACAGAACACTCACATTTCCCAGAACCTTTTCACAACCTCAGATTCATCTTGCAAAAAAACATGGATGTGCTTAGCTTTTCACAGAGGTCAACTTCATAGAATTAATGGTTTGGGTTGGAAAAGATCTGAAAGGTTCATTAGTTGCAACCCCCCTGCCACAGGCAGGCACACCTTCTGCTAGACCAGGCTGCTCAAGGCTTCATCCAGGGAGAGGGCATTCATGCCCTCTAACTGTTCCAGTAGCTCACCAACTTCACTGTAAATAATTTCTTCCTAATACCCAGTCAAAATATACAAGGGCTGGTAAAAAGTCCATCCCCAGCTTTCTTGTAGGCCCCACCAGGTAACAGAAGGTTGCTATAAGGTCTCCCTGAGCCCTCTCTTCTCCAGGCTGAAAAGAAGGTAGGTCCTTGGCTGCAAAGTAAGCACAAACATCTGATCTTTTTCAAAATCAGGATATTTGGTGGTGATTGTGTAGGCAGATGCATAAGATCATCCCTGGAACTTGGATGGGTTGTCTTGATTGAATTATTTCAGCTGGAAAAGACCACCACCGAGTCAAACCATTAACACACCATCACCATTAAACCATGTCCCAAAGTGCCACGTCCACATGAGCCTTGAACACCTCCAGGCCTGGTGACTCAACCACCACCCTTGGCAGCCTGACCACTCTTGAGGCAAAGACATTTTACCTAATATCCAACTTAACCTCTCCTGGCACAATTTCAGACCATTTCCTCTGGTCCTATCACCTCATAATAGGGGGAAAAAATCGACCCCCATCTCACTCCAACCTTCTTTCGTGGAGTTGTAGAGAGCAATGAGGTCTCCCCTCAGCCTCTTCTTCTCCAGGTCCCTCAGCTTCTCATCATAAAATCTTCTCTTCATAAAGAGCATCTGAAGTGTAGCCAAATTCAGGAAGCATTCTAGGTGTGTGTAGCTTTCAGAGGAGGTACAACTAAAGCTTGCTTTATTCCATCCCTGTGGACCTGGTTGGAGTTTTTAAAGATGTTTTTTTTCATTGTATTGGCTGCAGCTCTTTATGCATGCCTTCTGGAAGCTCCTGAGATGCTTCCAAGGAGTGCTGAGACCTCCTTCTGTGTGATGTGAAACACTAAGTTAAAATAAGGGGCTGATTTTTTCTTTGCTATTTAAGCAACTAGTTATCACTTGAAGGACTCATCATCACTGAAGGTTGTACTCGATCATCTTAGAGGTCTTTTCCAACTGAAATGAATCTTCAATTCAGTATCTGTGGTTGGACAGACTTTTATTCTCATTCTCTAGCAGCCATCATCCCACTTGAAGATAAAGAGTTAATCAATACAAACAAGTAATTTCCTTTGCTGGATTAAAAATAATGGCAATACATTGATGGTTTGAACATCAAACACATACCTTTGAGGTCTTCAGCAATCTGGTCTTGTGGAAGATGTGCCTGCCCATGGCAGGAGGGTTAGATGTTCTTTAAGGCACCTTCCAACATAAGCAGTCAGGTTCTAAGAAGGTGCCTTTCTGTTTCTTGATAAGCTATCATCATCTATATCACTTTCATAGAATGATTTTGCTTGGAAAAGACCTCAAAGATCATCAAATCTAACCATGGACCTAACACCACCATGGCCTTTAAAGCATTTAAAGCATGTCCACATGTTTCTTGAACACCTCCAGGGATGATGACTCCACCACCTCCCTGGGTGACCTATTCCAATGCCTCATCACTCTTTCAAACAGGTAATCTTAATACAAATATCTGCTGTTGTCAGTATCTGAGTAGCCTGCTCCTTTGGCTAGGAATACATTTTCCCCGTCTGGACCCAAGGCTGTTTTATTGAACTTCTGCTAGTGACTGAAAAATCTTCAGTTTCTTTGCAACCATGCAAGTTCCTGGAGGCTGGGAAAGCACATTCCCTTTTCTTCTCAGAGGTCATAGGGGTACATTCCTTCAGTAGTGTCATGGCCATCTGCAAAATCCACTTTAGCATCTGGCTAATGCAGGCCTTGGTGTGGAGACTCAGTCTTCTGCTGGCTCACACTTCTCCTCCCTGGATAATTGCAAGAAAGACAGAAAACAAGAAACCAAGCCCTGGACTTTGCACCCTCTGGGAACATGAGGAAAGCCACAGCTTACCTCAAGCATCCTTGGATAAGCTGCACCTATCAGTCTGCAGAACCGTTTAGTTTAAGCACACCTACAAGTCAGGACAGGCTCTGGTAGAGGTAACTATTCTGACTTTGTGGATCTAAGTGGTCCTGTGTGTGGTCCTGAATGCCAGCAACAGTGAATGCTTGTACTAAACTTTAATTCCAATTCTTTTCAGCCAAACATCTCTTCTTGCAGAACTGTGAGGCACTGAGGTTTTATTGTCTTCACCCAAGACACAGTTCTCTTTAACATCTTTATCAATGATGTAGACTGAGTGCACCCTCAGTAAATTTGCAGATGACATGAAATTGAGTGGGACTGTTGATCTGCTGGAGGGTAGGAAGATTCTGCAAAGGGATCTGGCCTGGCTCCATCAATGGGCCAAGCTCAACTGTATGAGGTTTAATGAGGCCAGGTGCTTGGTGCTGCACTTGGGTCACTACAACTCCGTGAATGCTCCAGGACTGGGACAGAGTTGCTGGAAATTGCCCATGGGAAAAGGACCTGGGGGTGCTGGTGGACAGTCAGCTAGGTATGAGTCAGCAGTGTGCTCAGGGGACCAAGAAGGCCAACAGCATTCTGGCCTGGACCAGCAACACTGTGGGCAGCAGAATCAGGGAAGCTATTGTACTCCAGCACTCAGAACTGCTGAGGCTGCACCTCAAATCCTGGGTTCAGTTTTGACTCCCTCAGGCCAGGGAAGAACACTGAGGTGATGGAGAGTGTCCAGAGAAAGGCAACAAAGCTGATGAATGGTCTGGAGAATAGGTCTGGTGAGGAGCAGCTGAGAGGATCTTACTAATGTCTATAAATACCTGAGGGGTGGGTGTCAAAAAGAAGGTCCCAGTCTCTTTTCAGTCGTGCCCAGTGATTGGATGAGGAACAACAAGTATAAGCTGGATCACAGGAAGTTCCACCTCAGTGTGAGGACAACCTTCTTTGCTTTGAGGGTGCTGGAGCCCTGGAACAGACTGCCCAGAGAGGTTGTGGAGTCTCCTTCTCTGGACACTTTCAAAACTCATCTGTTTGCATTCCTGTGTGACCTGTCCTAAGTGATTCTACTCATCAGGGACACTGGACTTAACCTCCAAAGGTCTCTTCCAATGCTTACCATTCTGTGATTCTATTATTTAATTGGTGAGGTTATTTCTAGAATGTTTTGTCCTGTTTTGGACATGGGGCATGCAAAACAAAGACACCATAAAGAGATGATGTACAAACATGAAATGTAGACAGAAATCATTTGATATCAGTTGTGACTGGAAAAAAAAAGGCACCAGGAGCAAGGACAAGAATCATTCTCTGCTAGGTTGGTACTTCATGTTTTACATATGTTTTACAGTAATGAATCCTATGAGTGAAGGGATTCAAGAGCTTTTAGTGACAGGTCAAGGGAGCATGGATTTAATCTGGAAGAGAGGAGATTTATACTGGATATTTTTTTTACAGTGAGAGTCATGAGTCATAGAATCAACCAGGTTGGAAAAGACCTCCAAGATCATCCAGTCCACCCTATCACCTGACACCTTCTAATTAGCCAAACCATGGCACTAAGTGCCTCATCCAGTCTTTGGTTGAACACCTCCAGGGACAGTGACTCCACCACCTCCCTGGGCAGCCCATTCCAATGCCAATCACTCTCTCTGTCAAGAACTTCCTCCTAACATCCAGCTTATACTTCCCCTGGCACAACTTGAGGCTGTGTCCCCTTGTTCTGTTGCTGGTTGTCTGGGAGAAGAGACCAACCCCCACCTGGCTNCTGCTGGCTCATCTTCAGCTACTATCCACCAGTACCCCCAGGTCCCTTTCCTCCTGGCTGCTCTCCAGCCACTCTGTGAACAGCCTGCAGCACTGCTTGGGGTTGTTGTGGCCAAAGTGTAGAACTCTGCACTTGGCCTTGTTAAATTACATCCCATTGGCCTCTGCCCACCCATCCAGCCTGTCAAAGTCCCTCCACAGGGCTCTCCTACCCTCCAACAGATCGACACCTGCTCCTAGCTTGGTGTCATCTGCAAACTTACTGATGTTGGACTCAATCCTCTGAACAGGAGGTTCACTGGAACCTGGAACACTAGAACAGGTTGCCCAGGGAAGTTGTAGATGTCCCCTCACTGAAGGTGTTCAAGACCAGCTTTGATGAGGCTTTGAGCAACCTGGTCTAGTGGAAGGTGTCTTTGCCCATGGCAGGGTGGTTGGAACTAGATGATCTTTAAGGTCTCTTCCAATCCTCCTAAGACTTGTTCTCTAGACTCTTCACCAGCCTTGTTAGCCTTGATGTATAGTGAAGGGGCATTTTAGCATGATAATAAGATGAAGGTCAAATTCTTCGGATGAACTACCTTTTAGAAACCCTCATTTTCTCACTGACTAAATCCCAGGTTTCGTTCCCCAGCACCATTAACAGTAATAGGACGAGGAACAATGGGTATAAGCTGGAACACTCCTTTGCTGTGAGGACGCCGGGGCACTGGAACATGATGATGAAGGGACAGAAACATCTGTCTGATAAGGAAAGGCTGAGAGACCTAGGGCTGTTTAGCCTGGAAAAGAAAAGGCTCAGAGGGGATCTTATTAATGTCTAAAAATATCTGAAGGGAGGGTGCCAAGAAGAACAGGCCAATCTCTTTGCAGTGGTGTCCTGTGATAGGACAATTGGCAATGGATAGCAACTGGACTACAGGAAGCTGTATCTCAACATGAGGAGAAACTTCTTTGCTGTGAGATTGCAGGAGCCCTGGAACAGGCTGCCTAGAGTGGACACATCCCTGTGTGACCTGCCCTAGGTGATCCTGCTTTGGCAGGTGGGTTGGACTCAATGATCTCCAAGGGTGCTTTTCAACCCCTGCCACTCTATGGTTCTATGACTAAGCTAACACCTGCCTTTGGTGTAATGTACACATGCCTTTACAAGCACATCTTTTAAACACAGACATCCATCATGTGTTGCACCAGAAAACTAACCCATCAGAAACAGATTTCCTTGCCTGCTCTCCAAAGGTAGGATTCAATTATGTAGAGGGACAAAACAAGGTTTAGGTCCCATCCAAGTCTCTCCTAGTCCTGTTTTGTGCTGATTCTTTCCACGCAGCGAAACTTTACCACAAAGAAATAATGTATGGATGACGTCTGAGTGCCACAATCAATTAAATGTTGTTTGTAGGACCCCTGTCAGTATTTTGTGTGCTGAAGATGGAAAAGATGCCAAATAGAGCTTTATGCCCAGTGGGCCTGGCTCATGCCCAACTAAAGTCAGTGGAATTTTTGCCATTCCTTCCAAAATAAACGCAATGGCTCCTCCACTCACTATTTCTCATGATAAACAGCATTTTTTTGGGGGTGAGAACCTGGCACAGGTTGCCCAGGGAGGTCATAGAATCATAGAATGGTTTAGGTTGGAAGGGACCTCAAGGATCATCCAGCTCCAACCCCCTGCCATAGGCAGGGACACCTCCCACTAGAGCAGGCTGCTCAAGGCCTCATCCAGCCTGGCCTTAAATGCCTCCAGGGAGGAAGCATCCACAACCTCCCTGGGCAACCTGTGCCAGTGTCTTACCACCCTCACTGTAAAGAACTTCCTCCTAACATCCAGTCTAAATCTCCCCTCCTCCAGCTTAAACCCATTCCCCCTCATCCTGACATTACCAGACCTTGTCAATAGTCCCTCCCCAGCCTTCCTGTAGGCTCCCTTCAGATACTGGAAAGCCACTCTAAGGTCTTCTCGAAGCCTTCTCTTCTCCAGGCTGCAGAGCCCCAACTCTCTCAGCCTGTCCTCATAGCAGAGCTGCTGCAGCCCTCTGAGCATCTTCATGGCTCTCCTCTGGACTTGGCTCCAGCAGTTCCATGGATACCCCATACCTGGTGTTGGTCAAGGCCAAGTTGGGTGAGGCCTTGAGCTGGCTGGTCTAGGGGAAGGTGTCCAAGCCCATGGCAGGGAGGATGGAACTAAGTGATCTTTAAGGTCCTTTCCAACCCAAACCATTCTATGAATCTGTGATATTTTCAGGCACTTAAGTTCATCAGCCTGGAATCCCCACAACATTGGGTTTCATAACAGAAGGCAACTCTGACTCTTTAAATTCCAGAAGAGTGCAAGGTGAGGCTTTTTCTTTTGCTACCTTGATGGGATGCAGCAGTTTTGACAAAGATTAACTTTTCACTAGCTAAGGTGGGAATGAAAAGTTCAGCAATTTCATAGAATCATAGAATAGTTTGGGTTGAAAGGGACCTTTAAGATCTAGTTCCAGCTCTCCTGCCATGGGCAGGGAAACCTTCCACTAGACCAGGTTGCTGAAGGTCTCAATCAAGTTGCAGTGCTGGTTTCATAGGTTTTCTTCTTCATTCACTGGAAAGGAAAAAGTGTACATGCCATGCTGTCCTAGTGCCATTCCTTCAGCTGTTTGCATGTTAGCAATTACTATCATCTGCTTAAAAAATCTATGCATTATACTCAGTAGATGACCTCACTTTGTCCAAAGCAGTCTGTTGTTCCAGAAAGGTTCCCATCTCCTCAGTGAGAACTTACAGCACCGTGCAGCCCTGACACAAAGCCTTCAAAGTAGATCCACAGATTGCTTTGGATTGGAAAGGATCCTCAAAGGTCATCTTGCCTAACACTCCTGCAGTGACCCAGGGACACCTCCAACTTGGTCAGGCTGCCCAGGGCCACATTACATTTGATCCTGAATGTCTCCAGAGACAGGGCCTCAACCACATCCCTGGGCAACCTGTTCCAATATTCTACCACTGTCATTGTGAAGAATTTCCTCCTAATGTCCAACCTAAATCTACCCTGCTCCAGTTTCAAAACATTGCCCCTCATCCTGCTGCTACAGACGCTTCTGAACAGTCCCTCCCCAGCCTTTCTGTAAGTCCCTTTCAGATATTGATAGGCAGCTCTATGGTCTCCTCTCACCTCCAGGCTGAACAGCTCTCTCAGCCCATCATCATAGGAGAGGTGTTCCAGCCCCCCAGATCACCCTTGTGGCCCTTCTCTTGACCCACTGCAGCAGATCCATGTCCTTGTGTGGGGAGTCCCATAGCTGTACACAGTACTGCAGATGGTCTCACCAGAAGGGTTTAGATTGTGAGCCTTGTGGACCACATGAAAGAGGTAACACCATGAAAAGCACCTCATAGCTACTGACATTTGGTCTTAGGCTCCAAATCACTTAAATGACTCTGAAAATGTTTATCCTAGGGCTGGCTCAGCCACACTGAGCAGTGGAATGGGAGTCAATGAATAATACAAATCTTCAAGTACAAAAATCTTTCTGTTCAGGAAAATTATAATTTTCTGCTTTGCTATTTCTTTTGTGCCAATTGCTTTGCAGGCAACCCTTTGGCTATAGGATTTGCTTAAAAGTACAAATATGTACTGTGTAAAAATAAAATATTTAGTGAGTACATTTACTTGGTGTCTGTTGAATAAGAAGGAGATTCTGAAGAGCATCTTTGCTGCAGTAGTTTGGGCCATTTTCATGGAATCATAGAAATGCTTCAGATGGAAAAGACCTTTAAGAACATCAAGTCCAGTGATCAACCTAAGAGCACCATGGCCAGTAAGCCATGTCCCAAAGTCCCACAGCCACGAGTTTCTTGAACATCTACAAGGATAGTAACTCTACCAACTCCCTGGGCAGCCTGTTCCAATGCCTGATCATTCTTGCAGCAAAGATATTTTCCCTAATATCCAACTTAAACCTTTCCTGGCACAATTTCAGGCCACTTCCTCTCCTTCTATCTCCTGATACTAGGGAGAAGACACAACCCTCACCTCACTCCAATCTTCTTCTGTAGACAGCAATGAGGTCTCCCCTAATCCTCCTCTTCTCCAGGCTAAACAGCCCCAGGTCTCTCAGTCTTTCCTCATCAGACAGATGTTCCAGTCCCTTAATCATTGTCATAGCCTCTCTTGGACTCTCACTAGTAGATCCCTGCTTCTCTTGAACTGGGCAGCCCAGAACTCAATGTAGTATTCCAGGTATGGCCTCACCAGGGCAGAATTTGGTCTCTTTAGTCTGGAAAAGAGCAGACTGAGGGAGAATCTCATCAGTGCTGATCCACTCTTAAAGGGTGGGTGTCAGGAGGATGGGGCTAGTCTTTTTTTCAGTGGTGCCCAGTGACAAGGGGTGATGGACACAGACATGGCATAAGAAGTTCCACCTAAAATGAGGAGGAACTTCTTTAATGTAGGGGTGATGGAGCTCTGGAACAGGCTGCCCAATGAGGTAGCGGAGTGTCCATCTCTAGAGACATTCCAAACTGGCCTGGACATGTTTCTGTGTGACCTTCTGTAGGTGAACCTGCCTTGTCAGGGGGGTTGAACTGGACAGTCTCCAGGGGTCCCTTCCAATCCCTATCATTGTATGATTCTGCAATATTTAAAAAACTTAGAGGAAAACTAGAGAGGGACTGTTTAGAAGGGTTGTAGGGATAGGATGAGGGACAGGGCTTTGAAAGTGGAGCAGGGTAGCTTTAGCTTGGGCATTAGGAGGAAGTTCTTCACAGTGAGAATGGTGAAATACTGGAACAGGTTACCCAGGGATGTGTTTGTGGTGCTGTCCCTGATGACATTCAAGGTCAGATCTGATGTGGTCCTAGGCAGCCTAGTTGGAGGTGTCCCTGCTGACTGCAGGGAGGTTGGACAAGATGACCTTTGAGTGTTCCCTCCAACCCAATGCAATCAGTGAAATTCAGACCTCCATGGGCGTGTTGTGGGTTAAACCAAGCAGAGTTGGCAGACATGGCTCAGCATGGAATTTGCCTGCTTTCTAGAGTGGAATATTTTCCCTGCTGCTTCACTGGCACTGGGAAGATCCCTAAGAACCTTTGACTTCAGGGAAAAGCCACATAAAGAGAGCATGCAGGAAGGCTGACTATTTTTAAAAAGACCAGTCCTTAAAGGCTGGCCTGCTGGTGAGTCTCATGTCACAGCAGAGAGGAATAGGAGAAAGTGCTCTTCCTAAGTTTCACCTTCTTCTCCATATTAACCCAGTGGGACAGAAACAATGCAGTGTTCTGATTTAATTTCCTCTCCTGAGGCCTCTCACCTGGATGCACTGAAGGAGTGTACCGCCTTGCTCCTTGCTAGAACACTTAAGAGTGGGTTGCCCTAGTCTAAGACATGATGTGTTCTTTTCTTTCCCTCCCTTTCTCCCTTTCTCCCTTTCTCCCTTTCTCCNCCTCCCCTCCCCCCCCCCCCCCTCCCCTCCCCTCCCCTCCCCTCCCCTCCCCTCCCCTCCCCTTCCCTTCCCTTCCCTTCCCTTCCCTTCCCTTCCCTTCCCTTCCTCTGTCTTTTTGTTTTCTTTCTTTTATATTTTTTCCTTCTTTCTTTTTTCCATGTCTTTTTCTTTCTTTCTCTCCCTTCTCTCTTTTCCTCTTGCTTCCTTTCTCTTCGTCTCTCTTCCATTCTCTTCCTCTCCTTTTCCTTCTTTCTTTCTTTCATTCTTTCTTTCTTTCCTTTTTCTACCTAAAAGGCCTCAAGATCCATCTAGTTTTGTTCCCCACCCTCCATAGAATCATAGAATGGATTCAACTGCAAAAGACCTTTAAGATCATTGAGTCCAGTTGTCAACCTAGACCACCATATTTTAAAGCTGGTTGTTTTAATTCCAAAAGCAGTTCCTCAAAAAAGGAAGACTAGAAGCAGTCCCAAATTTCTGAGTTCCAATGGACTGGATACTTCTTTCCTTTTTGGTAGGATCTGAGCCAGGACTTCTTCATTGTGTTCCCATTTCAGTACTACCTGAAGGAACAAAATTCTAATCTCTGTCTCTTTGAAGCCTCTCCCTTGCTGAGATGAAAAAGGTCACTAATACTAAATCTGCAGTGCTCTGTATTTCCCTAGATACAACAAGTTAAGGGTCAAACACCATTTCTTAGGATAGTTCACAGGATCACAGGATGTTAGAGGTTGGAATGGACCCAAAGAGATCATTGAGTCAAACCCTCCTACTGGAGCAGGTCCATACAATCTAGCTCAGGTCACAGAGGAATGCATCCAGATGGGCCTTGAAAGTCTCCAGAGGAGGACTAATGCATGCTCAACTTGCTTTGTTGACTTTACAAATGGCAGTAGCGCTGACTCTTGTGGTCTCAAAAGGAACATAACAATAGGCACAGCAATGGAGCAATGAGATGTGCATCTGGGAAACTCACCAAGGTGTAAGAATTCATGCTTTGACCTAGTGGGTGCTACTTTTTCACTCAAGTCACTGCAGAGACTTGATACTTGTCAATCACAGACTCAATGCTTGGCAAGACTCTGGAACAGGTTGCCCAGGGGTGTCATGGATACCCTGTTCCTGGAGGTGGTCAAGGCCAGGTTGGATGAGGTCTAGTGGAAGGTGTCCCTGCCAATGGCATGGGCGTTGGAGCTAGATGATCATCAAGGCCCTTTCCAACCCAAACCATTCTGTAAGTTCTATAAATATCATCCTCTTCAGTTATGTAGTGGACTTGGCAGGTTAAAAAGCTTTTGCTCCTTGATTGTCCTTACTGTTCTAGAGAGAAGTAAATACGTATTTGCAAGGTATGTCTAAAGTCTTTGGCAGTATATTGGAGGTTTCAAGAGGACACTAGAACAGAGCGGTAGAAGTTAGAGGAGGACATTGGTATGAAGTTGTAGTTTCTTTAAAACACCATGAACATTTACAGAAAAGGGATAAAAGGCAAATAAACAAATAAATGTTTGAATAATACCAGAAACAGAGACAGGAAAAAGAGGCCCTTGGGTGTAGGAGGGAGCGAGTTACTTGATAGCACTAAAACGTAATAAGGAGCAAACAATCTAAAATTGACAAACAAGTTCCAATTACATTTTATGCTTAAAGCAGTTAAACCTTATTGCAGTTTACATGAGAGTTAAAGCAGTAACTACAGAAATTGGAAGCATGGGGTTAAGGGTAAGCTACTATCCTTTGGCTGAGCTTTTAATGGGGACATTGCCAGAAAGTCTGAAAGAATGCCTTTATGAGAGTCATAGAATGGTTTGGGCTGGAAGAGACCTTAAAGATCACCCACTTCCAACCCCCCCTGCCATGGGCAGGGACACTTTCCACTGGACCAAAAAGCTCAAGGCTTCATTCAGCCTGACCTCAGCCACCTTCAGGGAGGGAACATCCACAACCTCCTTGAGCAACCTGTTACAGTGTCTAGTTACCCTCAGTTTCTTTCTGATACCCAGTCTAAATCTCTCTCAGCTTAAAGTCATTCACTCTCCCCCCACTCCTTTCCGGTTTGTTGCTAGCTCTGGAAACTGATTTTCTTGCACTAGAGCAAGTATACCGGTACAAGGACAAGGAAAATCTGATTTGCCCAGATAGATTTGTCAAAAAATCTACTGAGTTTAGAGTTTAGCAGACAATTGCTGCATTCCCCGGGGAGGTGGTAGAGTCAGCGTCCCTGGAGGTGTTCAAGAAACGTGTGGATGTGACACTTCAGAACGTGGTTCAATGGACGTGGTGATGTTAGGCTGATGGTTGGACTCAGTGATCTTAGAGGTCTTTTCCAACCAAAACAATTCTGTGATTACTGCAGATGTTGTATATTTCAGATACACTGCTATGCTAAGTAGCTATTAGCTTAACATAGGCTTTTCAGAATCAGAAGCAACTTTTCAGAGGTGATAGACTCAAAGGGATCTGGATGCTCTGGCTAACCTATCACTCAATTCTTCTGAAACAGGGAAAAATGGCAAATAGCTCCTCAAGGCATAGTCATATTTCTCTGAAGAGGGGAGGCACTATGAAAGAGAAATGTCAGACAAAGAAAAATAGAAAGAAATGTACAGAGCAATACACTGAAAGCTAGAAGTCCAGATGTGGTTCCTGAATTTTCAGTTCCCATTCTGTGAGACTCCTGCAAAGTCTATTCACCTGTCTCCTGTCCTTCCCACTCTCTTTTCTAACTCGTCAAATGGAACTGCTGGCAGTTTAGGCCAGAGGTTGCTTGTAGGATTGAATGGTCTTAAATGGCTGCTTCTGTTAAGAGTTGTAAATGTTGTAAATTCCTCTTGCTAGTAGCAAGAGGAATAAAAAGTAAGGAAGAAGAGTTAATAGGAGACAGTGAGAAATCAGATGTACAGGTATAGAAAGAGAATGTTTGGAAGCAGTGTCTCAGAATTACAAAGAAGAAAACATCCTGATTATTTTTATGTTGTGCAATAAGAATAGCAAAGAAATACAGGCAGAGTTTATTAACAGATTCATAGAATCATAGAATGGTTTGAGTTGGAAGGAACCTTAAAGATCACCTAGTTCTAACCCCCTGCTATGGCCAGGAACATCTTCCACCAGACCAGGCTGCTCAAGGCTCCATCCAACCTAGTCTTGAACCCCACCAGGACAGGGCTTCCACAACTGTCCCCACCAGCACAGGGCTTCTCTAATTTAACTGTGCCCTCCTACAGTGAAACCAACGGAACAAGTCGGCCACTTCTTTGACTTCTGCAAACTTCTGTCACTGACATCTCAGGAAACTGAAAAGTGTTCCTAAGAAGAGGCAGAGGTGGGAAAAATAACTTCCTCCAAGTGTGGTTTTAGAAGAATGGTTGTCCACACACTGATCTTGTGGCTCTGTTCCTACTCTAAAGTGGATACACTGCAGCTTTAGTTCAGATAAAATGCCTCCTCCCTTCAGTGCTTGCACATAAATTGCTATTAAATGTTACCATGTTATACAAGTGCATTGGGGAGGAAAATAAGCCCACTAATGCATTGTCCTGCTCCAGTGTTTTTTAACCTGGAAGATGCCATGCTATTTCATCAACTGTGGGTTGGCAACATGTCACAGGAAGAAAAAAACACCAACCAACCAACCAACCACACAAAACCAACCAAACAACAATTTTTAAAAAGCAATAGAGGTGGGCCAGGCTCCATAAGTCTGCATCTGCCTCACCCTTTCACCCCCATGCCTCTCCCCAGGCTGTGTATAAAGCTTAATGCAGATAAAGCATATGCTCCCCAAGACGCCTTCTGGCCTTCCTTCCCTGCTCACATGACAACCGTCACTTGGAGTCAGCCATGGTAGCAGCTCAAAGGGATCCAGGGCCTGCAGGCTCAGGCTGCAGCTGGCTAGTCCAAGCTTCCTCTTTTTTTTATGATCTGAATACATTTTAAATGACCACACAATAATAGAATGGCAGGAGTTGGAAGTGACCTCTGAAGATCATCATGTCCAACCCCCTTGCAAAAGAAGGATCACGTAGGGCAGAAGTGATGAGGAAAGGCTGAGAGATCTGAGGTTGTTTAGTCTTGAGAAGAGAAAGCTGTCAGAGTATCTGATCAATGTTTATAAATATCTGAAGGATGAGTGAGACAAAGAAAGGACTAGTCTCTTTACAGTGTTGACCAGTGACAGGACAAGGGGCACTGGAACATAGGAAGTTCCACTTCAAGATGAGGTAAGGCTTTACACTGAGGTTGCTGGATCCCTGCAGCAGGCTGCCCAAAGAGATTGTAGAGTCTCTTTCTCTGTGGACTTTCAAGACCCATCATGGAGCTGTGTGTCTTAGAGCAGAAGAGCTACCAGTGGTCAGCTTGGTTCCACAGGCTACAGATAGCTCCTGTCCTGAGTGGGAGGAGGAGAAGAGAAAATGTTCACCAAGGACCAACCTCAGGCTTCCCTCAATAACATAATCACAAAATGGTGGGGAAAGGTTGGAAGGGACCTCTGAAAATCATTGAGTCCAACCCCCTCACCAGAGCAAGATCACCTAGGGGCAGGTCACCTCTTTGAGCAGCCTGGTCCAGTGCTCTGACACTTTCTGCCATCCTTCTCACGTTTAGATGGAACTTTCTGTGTCCAATTTTATGTCCATTACCTCTTGTCACTGGGGACCACTGAGAAGAGTTTGACCCCATTTTTTCCTGACACACACCTTTGATATTTATAGACATTAACAGGATTCCCCTCTCAGCCTCCTCCTCTCCAAGCTAAACAGTCCCAACTCTCTCAGTTTTTCCTCATGTGAGAGACATTCCAGTCCTCTCCAATCTTAGTAGCCTTGTGCTGGACTCTCTTCAGTAGTTCTTTGTTCTTCTAGAGCTAGAGTGCCCAGAACTGGACACAGTGTTAGTGGTTAGGAAGGGAGCAGAACAAATCCTGATGACTACTACTTATACTAGCATTACTCTTCTTCTTGTTACTATTATTAAATAACAACAAAGTGAAAGGAAATATTTCCCCCCTTTTGACAGAGTGTAGACACATGCTACTTATGTGTTTTACATTGTGCCATTGATTAATGAGGAGGGGACTTGTGTCTGTGACAAAGATACTTCCCCATCACTTGAGTGCAAAGTAGGCAAACCTAGCTGAACTCAGATAACTGCCACAAGGGTATTAAACAGTTTAAAAACGTCACTTCAGAGGCCCCTCCATGCTGTTCTGTGTGTGCATCTGAGCAAACTGCTTCATCCCTGCTGAACTGCACTGAAGCCAGTAGAGCACAGGAGTTCGTGGGGGCAGTCTTAGATTTATAGAATGGTTTGGGTTGGAAAGGACCCTAAGGATCATCCCGTTCCAACCCACTGCTGTGGGTCAGGGCCACCTCCCACCAGACCAGGTTGCTCAAGGCCTCATGCAGCTTGGCCTTGTACACCTCCAGGGAGGGGGTATCCATGATCTCCCTGGGCAACTGGTTCCTGTGTCTCACCACCTTCACTGTTAGGAACTTCTTCCTAATATCCAGTCTAAATCTACCCTCAAACCAAGATAAGTGTCCACATCTTGACCTCTTTTCTGAAAAGGCCAGTAAAGGCACAAAGAGTAATAAACAGTCCTGCTAATAACAGAATGAAGTGTGCTTTAAAATGAACTTCATGTCTGCAGTCAAACATCAATATCTGTTTTGGCAGGACTTTAGTAATGAAGAGGCAGAGAGGCTCCCTGGTGTACTATTCTTAATAGTAAAAGAAACTGAGAAACAAGGTGTTTAGACTGACAAGTAAGAAACTTACACCATTCAAGTTTTAACTGCATGGCTTAGGCCTCTTACTCTTAGCAGCAGCGTAAGCATTAGAGAAGATGCTGTGCACCTGCTTCACCATCTAGGAATGACAGGCTGAGGGACAATGGAGTGAAGCTGGAAGAAAGGAGGATTTATAATGGATATTAGGAAGAAATTCTTTACAATGAGGGTGACAAGACACTGGAACAGATTGCCCAGGGAGGCAATGTCCTATACCTGGAAGAGGTGTTCAAGGCCAGACTGGATGAGACTTTAAGCAACCTGGTAGAGCAGGAGGTGTCCCTGCCTGTGGCAGTAGAGTTGTAACTAGATCTTTAATGTCCCTTCCACCCTAAACCATCCTATGAATCTATAAATCTATGAATCTACCATAGGTGGAAAATTAGGCCAACCTTTTCATACATGACTAATAAAATCTGTGTGTCTTCACTTATCAGTGCCCCAACCTGTGAGACCTGACATGGATCTGACTTCCAGTGGACGGATGGTCAGCTCTGTTTTTCTTCATGAAAAAAAAATAGGTAGAACACATTAATTACACAATATGTTTCTCCTTTTATTTTTGTATTACTCGAGCACTGATTAATGCACCACTGCTTACAACAAGCAAGGCTGTGGGACATGTGGGATATTTTTCTTGCATCTTAACAAAAAGACTTCTCAGAAACGTGATGCAATGTAATTTTCCAACATCAGCCTCTACTTTACTCCACCATTTTATTCAGACATCAGAAATACTGTTTCAGAGTTAACATATTTCTCCAATTAAAAAAAAAGGGAGGCGAACAGAAGAGTAGGGAAGCAATGGAAAGCTGCTGGAATTGACCATATTACACTGGAAAAAAGCTCAGGCCACACAGCAGAAATATTCTCAGTTATTTAACATATTTCTGCCATTAAAAAAAAATGGGAGGGGAAGGAATGAAAAGAGGAGCAGGCATGCAATGGGAATATGCTGAAACCAACCATACTACATTGGTAAAACATAAAGAATAAACTCTGTGACATCCTTGGCATGTTGGATGTGTAAAGCGCTAATGAAGCACAAATATTGCTATTTGATTGGAAAAAATGAATGCACTTCAGCTTCTATCCTTATTATAAATTAGTATTTCTAACTTTTGTTTTGTAATATGCTAATTACTGACTAGAAGACAGAATTCCACCTGCAGACAGTGTCACACAAAAAACAGTGCTTGCTGGTTTAGAAGAATAAATGTAGTGTTTTCTCCTTAAACAAATATATATATATATTTAATATTCGAGCCTTTGCAAATGTTACAGTGTTGTGGCAGTGTACACAGTGTGCCTTCACATTGGGTTGGATTCCTGCAGGAGAAGAGAGCTTTTTCCCCAAAATAAGTTATCCAGCAGGGCTTTTCCAACAGCCGTCAGCACAATCGCCACACAGCCACCCCAAAGCTGCCGGCCTCACCCTGTTGCTTTGTACCTATCAGCCTGCGGATCACACGAATTCTCAGATGAATTTCACATCTCTGTGGCCGGCACTGTGCGTGAGGTGCAGGGCAGAGAAACGGACAAGGCAGGGAGGGTGGCACGGGCGCCACCCTGGCACTTCACCAGTTCTGCCCAACAAGCGGCCGCTGTCCCTGCGAAAAGCCGGTGCGCAAGGCTGCCGTGCTGCTGCCGGTGCTGGGCCGGTGAGGGCCTCTCCGCCACGTTTGGGCGAAGATCCGTAAGGCAGCAGGCACCGCCCGCTGATCCGCCGCATCCCCGTGCAGCGCCGCTGCCCCTCAAAGCCTTTCGCCGGGTCAGGGGGCGGCCGTCAGCCGCGGCCCGTCCGCTCGGCTCCCCTCACGGGCCGCGGGGCTAGCTTTCCGTGTTTACTCCCCGAGCAGAGGCTGTGCGGATGCGCTGCTGTTTCCCTCAACTTCTCCGCTCGCCGTGTTTTGGCCTCTGAATGAAACCCGCCCAACTCGACAGAGTAAGTTACCGGGGAGCTGCAGGGAGGGCTGCGGGGGCTAGGGGCGAGTGGGGCCGGGCCGGGCCGTGCCCGCCGCCCGCACCCCGCCACCGCCGTTACCCCGCGGCGCTGCCCAGGGCAGGCGTAGTTTACTCTCGCAGCCCTTCCCGGGCGGCCAATGGACAGCAGCTGCCGGTGCCGTGGCCGGCACGGCTCGTCTCTGCACTACCCTGGGCGCTGATGGACGGTGGCCGGTAGCCTCCCGCTACCTGCCCCACTCCGCCACGACCGCCACCGGCTCTTCAAACACTGCGAAGCCAGCGCGACGATCTTTGTGTGAGTGTGTGCGCCAGCGGCTCCCTCGCGGGCCGCGAGTGTAACGGCACCGCTGAATGGCTGGCGAGCCCGTCCCTCAGTGAGCTGGCCAATGGCGGGTCGCCTTATATCTCAGGGAGTGTTGTGGCGCTGCTCGGGTTGCATGGCTCTGTGTAGAGCCGCGTTCCGCGGGCGCCGAGGCGGAGGGGCTCCGCTGCGCGCCGCGTCTCGCTCCGGCCCAGCGGCGCGCCGCCCGCACGCCCGCTGGCCCCGCCGAGGTGAGTCCACGCCGCCCCCCACCCTTCACTGGCCGGCAGGAAGGCAGACGGAGACGGGCAAGCGGCACGCAAGGAGAGAGGTGCTCTAGTCCCACGCTTTCACCTCCGCGCCCCAGCGTTAAGGCAGTCCGGCAGTTCTGCGGGCCCCCCCGGTGGCGTTGGTGGCCGGGAGGGAGGCGCGGAGCCTCCCTTGCCCTGCGCGGCGGCTGCCGGGGCTTGCAGTCACTTTTCCTCCCTCTTGTCAGCCCTGCCTCGGTTTGAAAGTTTGGGCAGGAGAGGACGGGTGGGTTGGTGCCTCCAGCCCTCTGCCCGGCCGGTAGGGCAGGAGTGGCCGGGGCTCCGTGAGCGCGGGGGGCGGCGGAGTGCATTGCAATCCAGCGCAGTGCATGTACAGAAAATAAAAGCCCAGAAGAAGGCGGCAGGGGTAGGCCAGCCAGTGCCAGGCTGCATTTGAAACCAGGCACCTCTCGCCGCCACCGAGAGAGAGGCAAGAGCAACGGCGGCGGAGGGAGGAAGGGGAAGGAGGGCGAGGAGGAGGGCTACCCATGGGCCGCCGCTCGGTGTGTGCCCCCGGGGGTAAATTGTCAGGGAAATCGCGGCAGGCAGAAACGAAACTTCATCCCGAGGGGCGGCGAGGCGAGGCGCAGCGGAGAGTGCGCGGATCGGTATCGGCTGCCGCCGGCCCGGGGGGGCTCCGCGCTGCCGCCGCCGGGAGAAAGGGGGTTGGGGAGTGTGTGTATCAAACCGGAGAGGGCGAGGGAACCGATCCAGCGGCTGCACGGAGCTCGGGGGCGGCGGGAGGTAAAAACCCCGGTGCAGACCCCGACAACAACAGCGGCCGAGCTCGGCCGGAGAGTTGGGCTGTGCGTTTTCCGGTAGTCATCGGCGATGCACCCGGGGCGGCGGCGGCAGTGGCGGCCCGGTGGGCAGCTGGGGAGGGGGGGCNCGAAGTCCTATTTCCGAAGGTAAGTTGTGACATTGGGTGGTCGCGATGACAGAAAACTTGGCGAGGGGCTCCCCAGGGAAGGGGTGACCGCCTCGGGAACGGCTCTCTTGGCCGCCGGGAGCCGGATGGGTGCTCTGCTGTTATTTGCTGCTGCTGCGAGATCGGGTAGCTGGTAAATTACAGAAAGCGACCAACCCTCCTCCTCCCCCCCCGCCGCCCGCCAGCCGCTTCGTTCTTCCTCCTCTCTGGTTTATTTGCAATGTATGAAACTTGCATGGCTGTGAGAAGAGCCGATCCAGGGTAGGTTTGCGAGGAGGAGGAGGAGGACGGGGAAGGAAAGGTTGGAAGCAGGGGGAGGCGATCGCGTTAATCCCGTGCACCGCACGGCAGCAGGTTTGCATTAGGAATATCGGTGTCACCCAGCCTCCTCTGAATGAGGAAGGTAAAACGAAGCGATGCGAGAACCGCTGAGGCGACATGTACGGCGGCGGGGCGAGAGGCACCGGCAGGCGGCTGCCCGCCCCCTCCCTCCCTTCCCTGCCTGCCTGCCTCCTCCCTCCCCGCCGGGGCGGGGAAGGACCGTGCCCGGGTCTCCCCCGCTCGCCGCCAGCCGAGCCGGGGGGCCGCTGGGCTTTAACCGTGTGCGGGGTGGATTCGCCACTTTTTCCGGGGAAGGCCCTCGGTTAAAAGTTTTTTTCCGGAGGTGAGTGTGTGAGGGGAGGCCGGGGCGCCGCCAGGCTCGCGGTGGTCACTCGGGCCTGGGGCGCCGAAACCATTGCCCGTCCTGCTGGTGACACGTCCAAGTCCCGCAGTCCGCCGGGGCGGTGGAGGGGCCCGGCCCGGCCACCGGGGGCAGGGACAGGGTGCCGGTCTCCATGTGGCTCCGGCGGTGGCGGCGGCACCTCCTCCCCGGTGGCAGCGGCAGCGGCGGCAGCAGCGGGATCATCGCCCGGGCCCGCGGGGAGGAGGAGGGGAGCAGCAGGGAGGTGTTTGCTGCCAGCCTGCCTCGCCAGATCCTGCCGGGGAGGGCAGCTGGGAGGGCTAGGGAGCCCCCTGTGCCCCCACTCCGTGCCGCCGCCCCTTCTCTGCCCGCCTGCCCGCCCCCAAAGGTGTTGTGCAGACTTTTCCCCCGGGAGGGTGAGATTTATGCGCTGCATTATTGCTCCTCTCCTCCCCCCTCAAAGCAAGATGGACTCTCTCTTCTCTCTCTCTCACACACACACTCACTCACACACTCTCTCTCCCCTTCTCCCTGTCTCTTGTCAGCCTCCAAGATCGACATTTTGTAACTAAAATGCAAACTTGATGGTGACCGGGGGCGTGGGGTCGGGTGGAGACGGGAAAACCTTGGGTCGCGGCGGTCTTTCTCCATATTTAATACCTTTTCTTTCCACCCCACCCCGGGAGCCCGGATTCCGGTGGCCCTACACTTTGCACGGGCGGGGGTGGGCGGCGGGCGGCGGCTGCAAACGCCGCTTCTCCCCGCGTCTCGGCCCGGGGGGTCTCGGTGCTTGCTCTCCCCGCGGGCTGCGAAGGTGGAGGGGCGGCCGCAGGACCCTCGAGGCTGATCGGTCGGGTTCTGCCGAGGAAAGGGGAACGGGCACTACCTGAAACTGTGTTCCAGCGTTTGGAGTCTTCCATCCGTCGGTCCCTCTGTCTGTCTGTCTCCCCTGGTGGATGTCGTACCTGCAGTCTGGCGGCTTATGCTTGTTTGTTAATTTTGCGTTGTTTGGTTTTATCCAGGCGCGGGGATTGATCGCTTACTTGTGATAAGTTCCTGGGGGTCATTGTTATGTTTGGTTCCTCGCAGATGATGGTCAACTTTCTGCCTTTTTAGTTTGATAATGTTTGCCTGTGTGTGCATGTAAATAATAAGGTGCTGCATCCCTCTGTGTTACCTCTCTGTTCCCATAAATCTGCATTCAGGAGTTAAAATAACCCACGCTTCCCATGCCCACTCAGATGATTTGCTCCATTTGCCCAGTTCCTAATGCCCTTTAAAGACATCTTTTGTTTGCTATTTAGGATATCCTGCCACTGCCATCTCGTTTTAATGACAGCTTCTCGGGGCTGGGGGATGTGTGTGTGTGTGTATATAAGGAGGAAGCAAGTTTCAAGTTTTTGGGATCTCTCCTCAGGTTGGCGTTGTGGTGAGTTGCAATATTGTAAAATCATGATGTGCTGATGATGTGCCTTTATTTGCTACTTTATAGGTCACTATCACATGACAAAGGCTTTGAGACAGCTTCATCTTCATCTGTCTGTAATTTCCAGTTGCCCTCCCGGGTGAGTATGTGAACTGTCTACACGGAGGAAAAAAAAACCGAGTTTTTGTTAATAAGGCAGAAGACCTCATGCTGCCACTTCTTACATGGGAGATGGTTGTTCATGTTTTAGCACCTCAGAAAACATACCTTCTTGGGTGCTCCTAGCAACTGCTAGAGACAGAGTTTGTATGTAGGGATACCTCTGAATAACCCGAGAATTGCAGGGTTTTGCATATTCAGATCTCTCTTTTATTTCTTGTTTTCATCTTAAACCTTGTTTTGTAAAGATAATTAGGTGATTGACTTAAGGCAAAAGTTTTAAACCAAAGTAAGGTTAGACTGTGCAGGTCAAAAACTTACTGAGAATATAAAGTCCTTCTAAAATTCAATGGTGATGAAAATGTGAAAGTAGAAGAAAAGCAGCTAACTGGAAATCTCTGGAGGTCAGGAACTGGTGTGAAGATTAGCAGAACAGTGTAACGACTGCAACAGGAGTTGGTTTAGTTTTGCCACCTAAACTGAAAGGCTGTTTAGAATTCAGCCCATGTTCTTTTGTGCATTACTTTTGCGGGGTTGGGTGGGGCTTTTTTTTTGGTGTTTTGTTTTTTTTTTTCCTGGCATTGATTAATGCAGGTACCTATCAGTTTGAAAGGTGAATCTCAGAGACTAATTTACTAGTATTCCTGAGCTTTCAGGTACGCAACCTTTTGGGTGTTTGTGTTAAATCTGTATGCTGGCAAAAGTTTTGACACATTTTGAAGGGTCTGACATCTTTTAAGGCCAAGTGGAAGTGTAAAGAAGAGGTTTTAAATCTGTGGGGTCATGTTCATAGATGACATAAAGTGAGTGGACACTTGGAATGCTTTTCATACAATCACTGGTGGTGGCACTGAACTGCATTTGGCCCAAAATGGGGAAGTAGGAGGTAATATATGGATTTTATTTTTTATTTACAGTACTATTGTGTACTTAATTAAAAACAAGACATGTATTTGGGGTAAGCTTAGTACTCTTAAGTGTAAATGATTAATAACATACTCTTGACCTTTTCCAGGCGGTGTGTAGCAGACGTAGGATAAGTGATGGTCCCAAATACGCTGGCTGGAGGGGGGCTGTTGGGAGCAGCTGTTCTGGTGTGATATTATGACCGCAAAACTAGACTTAAGGCTGGGAAGGCCACTGTGGGGAGAGAGTTTGAAGCGAGGGTTCTGTCTCTTCTCCATTTTTAGAATTGCACCCAAATCTCACTTTTTCAGATTTTTCTGGGCAGTGAGGTTGGTGAGTGTAGGTCTGAGAGTATAAGCAGCAAATTAAATTACTGAAATTCTTCATGTTAGGCTAGTTGCATAGGAAAATAGGAGAATATTGCTTTCACTTTTATTTGTAGAGTAATTGCTGTAACAATTCTTACCATGTAAAGATGCATTGAGAAATTAAAGTGGCAGGTTAGGCTTCAAGCTGTTGTTCAGAGCTGAATACAAAAGCTCTGATTTCTAAACTTCATTTCTGTGTTTTCAGGTAAGACTGAGATTTGAGTGCTCTAAGTTCCAAGGACTTTATTTGGAGTAATACTAAAGGGTTCTAAGCAAGGACAGCTCAGGGACCTTACTTCAGGTAGTGCCTTCACACGTTGTGTAGTTTTAATTTTTATTGTGATGAACTCTTTTGGATGCATGGAATTTTGACTGCAGAAACGAATCTGCCCACAACTTTAAGAGGAGTGATTTTGTGCCTAGTGCTGAATGTAGGTCTCACCTGGTGTTGAACTGCCATGAGCAAATGACAAAGAAAAGAAGTGTAGGGTATCTTTTTGAAGAAGAAAGCACAATAGAAAGTTTGGAGGAAGCAGAGAAAGAAATTTCCTCTTAGCTTAAAAGAAAGTTAATAATGTGCCTAATTAGGAGGAAAATAGAAATTTCATTAGATTTGTCCATCACTAGAAACTTCCTTTTACTTTTGATAGCTTTTGTTTTGGTAAAAGAGAAGGTATTTTTTTATGACAGAGTTCTCAGTTAAGTAACCATTCCTGAATGCAGGTTAGTAATTCAGTCTTAATGTACAGCAGAGAGACTTTTATTCTAGTTTTGGTTACCAAGTAGTGGGTGGTGCAGTGGCGTGTCACAAGCCAGAAGGGTGATGAGCTACTTGGCAAGGGGCTTTGTGAGTGCTTCAAAAGTTGTGCCCTGGTCTCAAAACATGAGCCAGCAGTGTGTCCAGGTGGCCAAGACAGCCAGTGGCATCCTGGCCTGCATCAGGAATGGTGTGGTCAGCAGGAGCAGGGAGGTCATTCTGCCCCTGTACTCTGCACTGGTTAGACCACACCTCGAGTACTGTGTTCAGTTCTGGGCCCCCC